>OY731401.1:32409667-32440725 GCA_963425845.1 Sphenostylis stenocarpa | reverse complement strand
AGATTTAGTGTGTCTAACAGAAAGCTTAGGTAAAACCACTTTACCTTTTCCACTGCATAAAAGTTTCTTCATTCATTTTGCAAAATGCCTCAAAAATAGTTTTAAACAAATCAAAAACAAAAGCATTTTGACAAGAACTTTCTTAACAATGTTTTTAACTGATATAGCTTTGAAAGAAACAATTAAAAACACTTAGAATGTTTTAAGAAGTGTTTTTACAGTATTTTAATCGATACAAACTTCTTTTAATCGATTAAAATCCTTTATGACCGATTAGAATTCGAATATGACAGGTCAGAATGAAATATAATCGATCAGACTTTAAATATGAGCGATCAGATTTATTTTAATCAATTAAAACACGTTTTAATCGATTAAAACCACTTTGGAAGTCAGGATGATCGATCAGAATGAAATTATGACCGATCAGAGTTGGTTATGATCGATTAGAATTGAATTATGTTCGATCAGACTTATTTCAATCGATTAAAACGAACTTTCAATCGATTAAAAAGACTTGAAAATTTATGTGCAGATTTTCAATCGATTAAAATGACTTTATATCAGCTAAAATAACTTGGAAAGTTTTATAAGAAGGTTTTTAAACAAATCAATCGATTAAACCGCGAATCAATCGATTGAATCAGTCTTAGAAAATGCTTGAAAAATGTTTTAACTGATAAAAACGTGGTCGTATCAGCTAAAACAATTTTGTTAAAGAACAAGAACGCATTAATGGGTTGAAAGGACTTTTAACAGATTATAACGGCTATTTCAACAGATTAAAACAAACTTTCAACAGATTAATTAATGCAGCTTTTTCTGAAAACTCTTTTAAAAACATATTTGCTTGGAACTTTTTAGATATCAGTTTTTACACAAACAAAGCAATCAATTCAAGCAACTGTTAGCATACTTTTTCCAAGGTGGAGAGGTTAAGTCAGGAACTGGAAATTGGTTCTGGTGTTAGAATAGGTGTAAGAGTGTGAGTCTGTAAAACATCTATTCTAGTGGAACCCAGCTGGAATTTGGCTGGAGACTGGACGTAGCCCTGGTAGTGGGTGAACCAATATAAAATTACCGGTGAAATCTTTCCTAATCTTTCTCTCTTTAATTTCAGTTACTGCGCTTGTATTGTGTAATTGCTTTGTGATTCGTGAATTGATTAGTAAACTTAATTTTCGGATTAGATAATCTGTATTTTGCGAAAAACTTTCAAAGATCAATTCACCCCCCCTCTTGATCTAAAACTACTTTTCTAACAACCTCCGGTGGCATATATATACACAACTGCCTTAACTTCTCTACACGGCATAGAAGGATTTCCACTTTCTTTAACTGTCTATTACTGGATCCCTCCATTATCTAGAAGAAATGAAAAATGCATGATATGAGGATGAGTCCTTGTAAATGCATGCATGTAAGTGCTTGTTTTTCTAAGGGTTATCATGTTTTATTCTTAATATGATACATCATAGTACTTGGTTTTTCTCAAGAAACAAACTATCTATATGAATGTTTATGGATTTTGATGAAGAGAGACCTATTTTCTTCTCTTATTATTTTTATGAACAAAGGTTGTATGAATTGTAAGACCTTTATCCAGAATCTTTTTATTTTGTAAGAGGTACTTTTATGGCTTTGAATTGTTTATTTTTTATTTTTTATGACCCTTTATCTCTTCTGTCGGTCAACGTGGCTACTTAGCTTACAAAGAACCTGAAACCAGGCTAGCTTAACTGAAGACTGTCCGAGATAAAGGTGGTTTATCTTATCACTTTTATGGTTTTTTAGGGTTTTTCATTATTTTGTTGTATGATTACCCTATGCTAATGCATCAATACAAATGCAGCAAACGAATGCACACACAATTCATTCATCCACGAGCAGAGCCACGCTTATTACGAGGTGGGGTTTTCCTGCAGAAACGTGCTTGGTTTAGGTGGTTCTAAACTGTTCTCACCAAGGCCAAAGGTCCCCAAGGTGCCCCCATTATAGGGACCTCTCAATCTCTCAGTCCTCGGGTCATGCACGGAACTCCGTGTCGACATCCTTAGACCAAAAGAAGAGAGTTATCACCTTGAGTTGGTGGTTTCCGACAACGGTTGTAGCCCCGTGTGCCAACAAGCCGGTCGTATCTGCCACCCACTCCCTAAAGGTATTCACTCTTGCCCCCGGGTATAGAGGGACTATTGTGTGCAAGGGTTTTTGTGTGCAATTTATATTTCAGACAATTTGCAGAAATAATCATACAGCAGTTATTAAAGCCATACAGTAAAACATACGGAAAAGGGTAAAGGCGTAATTTCAAATCTTCACTTAGTTTGAATTTTATCCGTCACTAAATGGGATCAACTCTCTAGCTTCCCAGTGGAGTCGCCATCTGTCGCCGCCGTCCGTTCCCACGTCTAGGGACATCTCGAACGTTTATGCGAGCGGTCGCGAAAAGATGGTTTAGACTCGCATTTTATGTTAAAATATGCTCATTGCTTCCGAGGTGCTCAACAACTGAACTATCCTCTAATAAAAGCAAGGTTTTCGAAAAGGGGTTCTTATGGAGTCGCCAGCAATGTTTTGACCATAAACATTGGAAAAGGATAAAAAGGCGTTGATTTTGATAAAAATCCAAACTTGGCCATTATAACCAGAGTTGGGTAAGGGAGTTAGTTACGTGTGGGGAAGGTGTTAGCACCCCCACAACGCCCCTTTCGGGTTCCCTATGACGGATGAATTCATTAAGTGAAGATTATAAGAAATTACGTTACTACCCTATTTTATTCATACAATATTTAAATATGGCTATCTACATGACTTTATTTCATATTGCATACATAAAGCAATAAATAAAGCAGTAAAAGAGAAGAGAATTGAAAAGAACCTCCGTAGCAAGCTTTATATCGCAAATCTTTTACAAAGGGGATGCGTTTCGGCGATCCCTCGCTCTACAAAGACTCTCCTCTCGAATACAAGATCGACTCGACTAAAATTTTAAAAGAAGAATCGAATGCTGGAATATAATTCCTTAACTGATTGTTACCTTATTAAGGCAATCAGAGAGTTCATTCGAAGTAGGGAGAGAAGACAAGTACTAGGAGTTGTCTGGAGTGTGGAAAAGTGGCAAATGAGCCTTCTATTTATAGTTTTCGCAGCCTGGCACTTTGGGACGGCCGTCCGGGGTCTGGAAAACAGGGATGAGCGTCTCGAGAGGTTGGGACGACCGTCTGGGATTTGGGACGGCCGTCCCATTCAAATTTTGGCCTTGGGACGGGCGTCCCACATTTGGGACGGGCGTCTCGATTGTCCTAGGTTGTTTGGGACGTCCGTCCCAACTTTGGGACGACTGTCTCAACCTGTTTTCGCCAGCTTTTGTGTTCTGGGACCTCCGGGAAGCTTTCCTTTCCTGATTCGGACGTCGATTGATGTAGATAAATGTCCATTGAAGCTTTATCTTCATATAGGAAGTCTTCTTGGCCTTTATTGAGATGCCGGGCGAACTTTATCTTTGTTATAGGAGGTCTCCTTTGCCTTTATTGAGAAGCCGGGAAAAATTAGGGGTCTACACAACTTAGTTTTAATCGATTAAAACCACTTAGAGTTCAGGATGATCGATCAAAATGCAATAATGACCGATCAGAATCAGATATGATCGATCAGAATTGAGTTATGACCGATCAGAACCTTTTTAATCGATTAAAACATGTTTCAATCGATTAAAACAACTTAGAAAATTTCTACACAACGTTTTAATGGATTAAAACTTATTTTTATCGGTTAAAATCACTTGGAAAATTTTACAAGAAATTTTTGCAGTATTTTAATCGATTGAATCACGAAACAATCGATTAAAACAAATTAGAAGATTTTTTGTAAAGAGTTTTAATTGATATAAACATTGTCGTATCAGTTAAAACAAATCTGTTAAAGAATCAAGAACGTTTTAATGGATTAAAAGAAGTTTTAACAGATTAAAACTACACTTTTAACAGATTAAAAGATTATTTTAACAGATTAATTAAACCAGCAGTTTTGAAAATATTCTATATAAACAGAGTTGCTTGAACTTTTTATACATTAATCTTTTACACATCCTTTAGCAATCAAGCAAGCAAACTTTAGCACTCTTTCAAGAAAGATTCGCGCTAGTTTTTTGTGAAGTTCTTTGAAATTCTTTCTTGAGGCAAATTGCTTTCTTTTGAAGAAGAAACACAATGCATAATTGCATAAAACTAGTTTGAGCATTCTAGTTTCTTCTTTTCATTTCTTTTCATTCTTTTACTATATTGTTTGGTGCCTGGAATTGTGGGCACTGGTTTCTCTGTAGCTGGAATTTGGTTGTAGAGGTTGTCAAGAACTGGAATTTGGTTCTTGGTGAAAGGTTAGGTGCAAGAACTGGAATTGTGGTTCTTGTGGTAGATTGAGTGTAAGATTGTAATCTGTAAAACATTTGATCTAGTGGAACCCAGCTGGAATTTGGCTGGAGACTGGATGTAGCCCTGGGATTGGGTGAACCAGTATAAACATTGGTGATATCTTTCTAAACCTTTCTCCTTTTTAATTCTGTTACTACATTTATTTTTGAGTGCTTGCGGTGTGATTCAAGAACAGATTTGAATTCTTAATTTTACAAATAGATAATCTGTTAATTGCGAAAATCTTTCAAAGATCAATTCACCCCCCCTCTTGATCTCAGCCTATAATTCTAACAATTGGTATCAAGAGCAAGGTTCTTGAGAGTTATTCAAGTATTTCGATCAAATCTTTAATGGCTGGAAACAAATTTTCTGAGGGTGCTTGTATTGATAGACCACCATTGTTTTGTGGAACAGATTATCCATTTTGGAAAATTAGGATGAAGATCTTTATTGAATCTGTTAGTATAAATGTTTGGAATATCATTGAACAAGAAACTGATATTTTTAACAAAGATTGGTGTAGCTTAAATGACTGTGAAAAGAAATTAATCCAAGATGATTGTATTGCCAAAAATATCATCATATCTGCACTTAACAGAAACGATTTTTTCAGGATAGCACATTGTCAAATTGCTGCACAAATGTGGAAGATCCTTGAAATGACCTATGAAGAAACAACAGAGATATGCTTAATGGTCAACTCGGATTCGCCAATAACCAGTGTAAGTTCTGACTCTATGAATTATAGTTCATTACAAGATGCTTTTTATGAAATGCATGCAGTATCAAAAAAATTAGAAACTGAAAACAAAAGATTAAAAAGCATGAATAGTTTATTAGAAAACAAGATCACTATTCTTGAAAAGAAAATAGTTGATGAAGAAACCAAGAATGAAAATTTGGAATTAGGTAATAATTCTGATTGCATGTGTAATGTTAAAGATTGTAAAAACTGTCCTGAGTTACAAAAAAGATTATCATACTTAATAAAAACTGCATCTAAACTAGCACAAGGAAAGACTAGTCTTGATATGATACTTGATTCTCAGAAATTAGTTATTGACCGTGGTGGCATAGGTTTTACACCATCTATTGGAAAGAAAACCAGAGCATTTAAAAATTATTTTGCATATAGTAAATCTGTTTCGTCTCCGTTTGTTAAATGTTTTTATTGCATGAAAAAAGGGCATTCTGTTAAATATTGTAGAATTAAGAAATATGCCATACCTAAAGGTAGAATGAAGTGGATTCCCAAAAATTCACTTCATATAACATAATTGTGTTAGAATCGCGCAGCGGAATGTTCGCGTGGTCGAACAAAAACCAAGAGGCGGGGTGAATTGGTTTCTTAATAAAAATTAGGTTTTCAAAATTTTCCCCAAATTTTACCGATTAAAAACTATGTAAATGTAAATAGAGAAGAGAAGAGAATCTTACACAGGAGATTTATACTGGTTCGGATCAAAAGACCCTACGTCCAGTTGCTAATCACTCAAACAGAGGATTAACGCTGTTACTATGATCAAAGTTGTTACAAACAAATTACAATGAAAAGATAAAGATAAGAAAACACCTCTCTTGAAATCCACAAGAGATGATGAACAACTTTCCCTAGAGACGGCACAACACACAATCCACTAAGAACTCCACTTAGTGATTCTTATCACTTCTAGCCCACACCAGGTTCCAAAAGCCCTCTTTTTCTTGCAACAAACAGTTCTCTGGCACTACAACACTTAACTTTTGTATGAAAAGGTTGTTCTTTTTTTCTGAGTGCAAAAGAAGAGTTTAAGTAGAGAAATTAGGGTTTAGGAATTGGGGATTTCGAAACTAGGGTTCTTGGTAATTGGGTTTTCGAAAATAGGGTTAATTTGAAGTTTAAAAAAAAACAGACTGAAATAATCGATTAAATGGAGTTATAATCGATTAAAACAGAGCAAAAAACAACAGAACCCAAAACCTCTCTGTTTTAATCGATTATTAGGCGTTTTAATCGATTATCAGACGTAATAATCAATTATTTTGAATTTTAATCGATTAAAGCAGTGAGTTTATACAGAAAATGGTTTTCTCACTATTTTAATCGATTATTTCCCTATATAATCGATTAAAGCCGAGCCTGGATGATATATTTGGACTTTTTGAAGCTTCTAAGTTGTAGACTATGTACCGGCTATCTCAAACTCTAAAATTACAGACTCAATCTAATTAAAACAGAGTTATTACACTACAAAACAAGTCTTCAACACTCTAAGTCTTTGAGTTCTTGAATCATCATCAAAATCAACAATCTTCATGTTCATCAAGTGCAACATCAAGTCCTTGAATGTTCAACTATCTCCCCCTTTTTAATGATGATCAAAATTATCTTTTAAAGCCCTTGTAATAACCTGTTTTATCTGTCATACTAACAAACACATTAAACATACCAGATAATATTTAAATTCAATCATAGTAGGCTTTAAATATTTCTCCCCCTATTTTGATTATAATAAAAAATAACTCTGCAATAACAATCATAAGAGATCCCCCTCAAAATATGCATAAGTTGGGGAAAACTCCCCCTCAATCAAAGCAATAACAAAACATCATATTTTATTTCAGAAATGTCAATACAGTACATCACAAGAAAAGAAAATAAACAACAAATTTAAAATTCTTCACTATCATTATCATTAAAGTGTGCATCAAATCTATTTTCTAAACGGCACACTTTATCATCTACATCAGATATACGGCGAATTAATTCCTCATGCCGTACTCCAAAAAGAGTGAAGAATGATTGCATCCTCTGATTCATGTAAGATAACATGTCTTCCATGGATTGTCGAGGTTCTTGATGAGTAGAGGAAGTTCCAACACCTTGGATTTGGTCTGAGGGAAACTCAGCAGCTGGAGGCATATCTTCATCAGAATCTTCATTAGCATCACCTTGATTAGGAACATCATCTTTGTGAACATAAAGATCATTGACTCACACCATTTGGAGTTGAATCAATGTGCTGTCCAGCATGCGGTTTAAGTTGTTTGTTCTAACTGCTTGTTCACCTTCAACATTCACTCCTTTATATTCAAGAATACGGGAGACAAGGAGGGCATATGGAATTTTGAAGGTGGGATGACGTTTTGCTTTAAGCATGGTCATTATGACAAGAACACCCCAATCTAAAGGTTCATTATTCATTATGGCATGAATAATTCGAAGATCAATGGAAGAGCATTGGGCATGATTCGTAGCCCGGGGACATAAGATCCATACAAGTAAATATAGAAGCATGCGTTCTTCCTTCTTTAAAGGTCCAGCATGAAGGATACGTCCAATCTCCATTGAGGGATTCCGCAGAAAAGAGCGATAAGCTAGGAACCTGTCAAAGTCATCTAGCTCACCATATACGTTAATAGCATCTTCTCTAATTGGAAAGTGAGTAACATTCTCCCAAATATCATCATCAAGAATTATTGTAACCCCTTTTACACGGGATGCAGCAATTTGATCTCTAAATTTGAATTTATAGTAGAATACCCTAACTAAATCAGGATAGTACGTACCTTGCATTTGGATAAACGGGAGAACTCCTTGAATTTCAAGAAGATTAGGAAAATTGAATCCCCTATGAATGAATTGCTCTCCTATAAGAAATTTGGGAGAAATAATAGCCTTTTCCTTCCAGTAGGTTAGAAATTCTTGTTGGCCATCTGCATCAGAGATCCATCCTTCTACAGAATTAGGACGGGGATGAGAGGAGGTTGCAGATCTTCTTCTAGTTGGGATCTTAGGGCGAGAAGATGAGGCCATTTGAAATAGTAGATGAGTATCAAGAAAATCTAGAAGGACAAGTGATGGAATATGGTGACAAAGAGAGTATTACAAGGCAAGAAGGCTTGATTTCAAGAGTTAGTAGTGAGTAGAAGTGAACTAGAGGTCTCTATATATAGCAAAATCATGTCCAACGTTCATATAGAAGAGAATGGAGGCCAAAGAGCCGTTGGCAACGGCTAGAAGGCAAAACTGGTCGGGTTTAATCGATTAAAATTCAGAATAATCGATTAAACCAGTATCAGTTACATTTAATCCATTATTTTCAGCTGATAATCGATTATCAGCTGATTTTAATCGATTATTTTGCGAAATAATCGATTATTCCAGAGAAGAATACTCTGTTTTGGATGTTTTGAGGGAAAATAATCGATTATAGCATCAATTAATCGATTATTCCAGAGAGGAATGCCCTGTTTTGAGTGTTTTAACACATGATACCTATGAACATCCTATACCACGAATTATAACATTACAATCATCCAAAAACAGTCAAATTAAGCAGAATTTAAGCTATTTCTAATATCCCTAAGTCTCTTCTAAGATCATAGAATCTATCCTTGGGTAGAGGCTTAGTAAATATATCTGCTAATTGACGTTTGGTATCTACATACTCTATTTTACAGTTTCCTTTGCTGATATGATCTCTTAAAAAGTGATGTCTTATTTCTATATGTTTAGTCCTAGAGTGCATTACTGGATTATTAGTTAGATTTATTGCACTCGTATCATCACACATCAAAGGTATGTCATTTAAAAAGATACTATAATCTTCTAACTATTGTTTCATCCACAGAATTTGAGCACAACAACTACCAGCTGCAATATATTCAGCTTCAGTGGTAGATAAAGCAACACATGCATGTTTCTTAGAATGCCAAGATATTAAGGATGAACCTAACAAATGACATGTCCCACTAGTACTTTTCCTATCAATTTTACATCCACCATAATCGAGCATCAGAATATCCTATTAAACTCATACAAACATCGACCGGATACCACAAACCAAAACCAGTAGTTCCTTTTAAATATTTTAAAATATGTTTCACTCGCAATTAGATGAGATTCTTTAGGACAAGCCTGAAATCTAGCACACACACGGACAGTAATGCATAATATCAGGTCTACTTGCAGTTAAGTATAACAGTGATCCTATCATACCTCTATACATAGTTTGATTAACTTCCAAACCTGATTCATCCTTGTCTAGATAGCATGAAGTTCCCATGGGTGTGTTAGCTTCCTTTGAGGTGTCCATACCAAACTTTTTTAGTATCTCTTTGCAGTATTTGGTTTGAGAGATGAAAATGCCATCTTTAAGTTGCTTGATTTGTAGTCCAAGGAAGAATGTCAATTCTCCCATCATAGACATTTCAAACTCTCCCTGCATTATCTTAGCAAATTCTACACATAACGAATTATCAGTTGATCCAAAAATTATATCATCAACATATGCCTGGACCAATAAGATATGTTCTTTAACTTTCTTAATGAATAGTGTATAATCAATTTTTCCTCTTGAAAAATCATTTGCAGTTAGGAAACTACTTAATCTTTCATACCAAGATCTAGGAGCTTGTTTCAACCCATATAATGCTTTCTTTAATTTGAAAATATGATTAGGATAATTAAAATCCTCAAATCCAGGGGGTTGCTCTACATACACTTCTTCTTTAATAAAACCATTTAAAAATGCACTTTTTACATCCATTTGATATAATTTAAATTTCATCATAGATGCATAAGCAAGAAGTAGGCGTATAGCCTTTAACCTGGCAACAGGAGCATAAGTTTCATCATAATCTATACCTTCCTCCTGACAATAGCCTTTTGCAACAAGTCTGGCTTTATTCTTTGTTATGTTTCCATCTTCATCAAGCTTATTTCTGAATACCCATTTAGTTCCAATAACTTGATGTGACTCTTCTCTTGGGATTAATTCCCGAGACTTGATTCCTTTCAAATTGGTTAAGTTCTTCTTGCATGGCTATGCACCATTGATCATCTTTAAGTGCTTCCTCAATGTTTTTAGGTTCAATCTGTGACACAAAAGCAACAGACATACAGAAATTTGTCATATTTCTAGTTCTTACCCCTTTTGAGATGTCACCTATGATGTTGTCCATTGAGAGTCCTCTAGGTGATTGCCATTCTTTTGCTAATTGAGGAGTTTGAGAAGGCTCATTATTTTCCAAGTATAATTCATCAAGGGCCTCTCTTATGTATTCATCATCACCTGCAAGTTCTTTATTTGACTCAAGAGGATTTCCCCCAAGGTCTACAATCTCATCAAAGGTAACATGTATAGATTCTTCTATATTTAAAGTTCTCCTATTAAACACCCTATAAGCCTTGCTAGTTAATGAATAACCTAAGAAAATGGCCTCATCGGCTTTAGAGTCAAATTTTCCTAAGTTATCCTTTCCATTATTTAACACAAAACACTTACATCCAAAGATTTTCAAATGAGCAACATTAGGCTTTCTACCATTAAACAATTCATATGGAGTAGATTTAATAATTGACCTAATGAGCATTCTATTTAAAACATAACATGCAGTACTAACCGCATCAGCCCAAAAATATTTAGGAACATTAGATTCATTTAACATAGTTCTAGCAAGTTTCTCTAATGACCTATTTTTCCTTTCAACTACACCATTTTGTTGGGGAGTCCTAGGAGCAGAAAAGTTATGTAATATTCCATTTTCTTCACAATAATTCTCAAACTTTTCATTTTGAAACTCACCACCATGGTCACTTCTTAAAACTTTAATTCTTAGGTCTTTCTCATTTTGAATTTGTTTAGCAAACTTTCTAAAGACCTTAAAAGCT
The DNA here is from genome assembly GCA_963425845.1 of Sphenostylis stenocarpa. Taxonomy (NCBI): domain Eukaryota; kingdom Viridiplantae; phylum Streptophyta; class Magnoliopsida; order Fabales; family Fabaceae; genus Sphenostylis; species Sphenostylis stenocarpa. Next base: position 32,429,658 of record OY731401.1, on the reverse strand, counting down.
TCACTTTTCATAGTTAGGAAAAATGTCCAAGTATATCTAGAGTAATCATCAACAATTACAAGTCCATAATAATTTCCACCAAAGCTTTTTATCCTAGAAGATCCAAATAAGTCTAAATGTAATAATTCTAGGGGTTTTGAAGTGGAAATAACATTCTTTGATTTAAATGATGATTTTACTTGTTTACCCTTTTGGCATGCATCACACAATCTATCTTTTTCAAATTTTAACTTAGGCAATCCAATAACTAAGTCTTTTGAGATCAATTTGTTCAAATGATGCATATTTATATGAGCCGCTCTCTTATGCCATAACCAAGGGTTTTCTTCCTTAGCAACTAAACATGTTATACTTGACTCATGCAAACAATCCAAATCAATCAAATATATGTTGTTATGCCTAATGCCTTTCAATGCTACATTTTCGGAATCTATCAAGTGAATGGTGCAAAATTTGCTTTCAAAGATTACCTTGAATCCTTTGTCACATAATTGGCTTATGCTAAGGAAATTATGCTTTAAACCATCAATAAGAAGCACATCCTTAATCTCCAATGTGTTTGCACCACCTATGTTTCCAATTCCGAGAATCTTCCCTTTGTTGTTATCCCCATAAGTCACATATCCTTGTTCTTTGGCTTTGAAACTCACAAATTTCGATTTATCTCCAGTCATATGTTTTGAGCATCCACTATCAAGATACCACATAGACTTCTTTGATTTGGAAGTTTCCTACAAAACAAGAACATAGTAAACTTAGGTCCCCATAACTTTTGGGTCCTTGGGGTTAGAGACAAACAAAATTATTTAACAATTGGAACCCAAATGTATTTGCCTTTAGGAACACCAAAATGTTTAATTTTACATCTATTTGAGGTATGACCTTGTTTCATGCAATAAAAACATGCTTTTGATGTAGCTATTGAATAAGATGCATTATTTACCAAACATGCTCTAGATCCTTTTTCTACCCATACTCTTTTCTTTTTAGTTTTACCCTTTTTCAAAGGAACTCGTTGATTTACATTATTTTGTGCAAACACCATTTCATGCTTCTTAAGATCATCTATTTCCTTTTCGGCTTTGTCTAGCAAATGGTTAAGAATATCTATGTTATATTCATGCTCTTTACAGTTTGCACATGCTAAGTTTTTATCCTCATCTAAACATAAAATTTTCGTATTAGCTACCTCCTTTTCTTCTAAACATGCAATTTTCAATTTTAAGGACTCATTTTCCTTTTCGGATCTACTTAGATTCTTCTTTACAACTTTATGTTCATCTTTCAAATTCTTAAAAGCAATAAATAATTCATTGTAAGCATTTTGTAATTCATCATGGTCATTTTCATCACTAGAAGATGAGTCGGAATCACTAACCTCAGAATCCGAAGATATGTTGTCATTTGCCATTAAGCAAATGTTTGCTTCTATTTCCGAGTCACTTGATTCTGAACTTGAATCACTGTTGTCCCAAGCAATATAGGCTTTCTTCTTGAATTGCTTTTTGCCCTTGTTTTCATCGTTTTTCTTGTTTGGGCATTCGGTCTTTACATGCCCTGCTTCACCACAACCATAACATTTTATATTTACGGAAGTACTTTCTCTTACCTTTCCTTTACCTTTGAAGGGATGTCTTCCTTTTGCTTTCATGAATTTGGTGAACTTTCTTATAATAAGACTCAACTCTTCTTCATCATTTTTCGAATTTTCTTCTTCTTCCTTTTTATTTTTACCTTTGGAAATTTCGGTTTTGAAGGCAAGGTTCTTCTTTTGGTATTGACCTTCTTCCTCATTTAGCCTTCCAAGATCAAGCTCATGCTCTCTATGCTTTCAAAATAACGCCGCCATAGACATAGTGGCAAGATTTTGTGACTCCGAGATGGCCGTCACCTTAGGTTGCCATTTCCTATCCAGAGATTTCAAAATTTTAACATTTAATTCATCAACGTCAAAAATTTTACCTAGTCCGGTGAGATGGTTCACGATATGAGTGAAACGCTTTTGTACGTCAAATATCGTTTCGCCTGGTTGCATCCGGAACATCTCGTATTCTTGGATTAAGGAATTTTTACGTGCTCTTTTAACGTCGTCAGTTCCTTCGTGGGTCACCCTTAGCATTTCCCACATTTCCTGTGCACTTTTACAAACTGAAATCCTGTAAAACTCGTCAAGGGTTAGAGCAGATGAAATAATATTTCTAGCCCTAACGTCAAATTGGGCATTCCTATTTTCTTTTGCAGTCCATCTTGAAAAAGGTTTAAGAACGTCAACACCGTTCTCAGTAGTTTTAGGAACAAATGGACCGTTTAAAATAGCGTCCCAGACGCCTCTATCAACAGACTCTAGAAAAATTTGCATACGTACCTTCCAGAAAGGATAATTTTGACCCGCAAAAAGTGGGGGTCTGTTGATAGACGCACCTTCGGCAAAAGTTTGATTTTGTCCGGCCATTTTCGAAAATTTGAATGACTATCAAAGCAAGCTCTGATACCACTTGTTAGAATCGCGCAGCGGAATGTTCGCGTGGTCGGGGGGGGGGGGTGAATTGGTTTCTTAATGAAAATTAGGTTTTCAAAATTTTCCCCAAATTTTACCGATTAAAAACTGTGTAAATGTAAATAGAGAAGAGAAGAGAATCTTACACAGGAGATTTATACTGGTTCGGATCAAAAGACCCTACGTCCAGTTGCTAATCACTCAAACAGAGGATTAACGCTATTACTATGATCAAAGTTGTTACAAACAAATTACAATGAAAAGATAAAGATAAGAAAACACCTCTCTTGAAATCCACAAGAGATGATGAACAACTTTCCCTAGAGATGGCACAACACACAATCCACTAAGAACTCCACTTAGTGATTCTTATCGCTTCTAGCCCACACCAGGTTCCAAAAGCCCCTTTTTCTTGCAACAAACAGTTCTCTGGCACTACAGCACTTAACTTTTGTATGAAAAAGGTTCTTTTTTTCTGAGTGCCAAAGAAGAGTTTAAGTAGAGAAATTAGGGTTTAGGAATTGGGGATTTCGAAACTAGGGTTCTTGGTAATTGGGTTTTCGAAAATAGGGTTAATTTGAAGTTTAAAATCAAAAACAGACTGAAATAATCGATTAAATGGAGTTATAATCGATTAAAACAGAGCCAAAAACAACAGAACCCAAAACCTCTCTGTTTTAATCGATTATTAGGCGTTTTAATCGATTATCAGACGTAATAATCGATTATTTTGAATTTTAATCGATTAAAGCAGTGAGTTTATACAGAAAATGGTTTTCTCACTGTTTTAATCGATTATTTCCCTATATAATCGATTAAAGCCGAGCCTGGATGATATATTTGGACTTTTTGAAGCTTCTAAGTTGTAGACTATGTACCGGCTATCTCAAACTCTAAAATTACAGACTCAATCTAATTAAAACAGAGTTATTACACTACAAAACAAGTCTTCAACACTCTAAGTCTTTGAGTTCTTGAATCATCATCAAAATCAACAATCTTCATGTTCATCAAGTGCAACATCAAGTCCTTGAATGTTCAACAAATTGGACCCAGTAATTAAAAAGGGGTACCAGAAATATGCCTAATCTGTTTTGCAGGAATAAAATCTGGAAGTCCCTGTGTATCAAATCAGCGAATTTTGTCTCTGGATTCATGGACTGAGTATTTTAATTGATATAAAACTATTTTAATCAGTTAAAATCACTTACGAGAATACCGTAAGAACTATCCGATGCAGTTTTAATCGGTTAAAATACGAATTAATCGATTAAAATGTTCTCTCGGAATATAGTTTAACTATTTTAATCGATTAAAATGGATTCATATCGCTTAAAATCATTAAACGAGATAAAATTAACCGATTATTCCTCGTTTAAATCGATTATTATTCCGATACATTCTCTCCAGAACTTGATTAATCGATTGAGTATCAAATTAATCGATTAAAATTATACTTCCAGTGCAGAATTAATTGTTTATTTCAATACTCGTATCATTTTGTACTCGAAACTATACTAATTTAATTTCGGGAAAAACAAAGTGAAGATCTCTCGGTACCTTGACGATGGGTCGTTCCAAACACATGACAGGTGATATTACACAATTTTGCAATCTTAAACTAAAGAATGGTGGGACTGTTGTCTATGGTGATAATAATAAAGGAAGAATTCTTGGAATAGGTGACATCAAATGTGCGAGAATCAGGTATTATTAACAATGTTTTATATGTTGAGGGTTTAAAACATAATTTGATTAGTATTAGCCAGTTGTGTGATAAAGGACACTAAGTTGTTTTTGGGCAAAATCAATGTCAAATTATCGGACCGGATTCGAACAGGTAATGATTACTTGGTAAGAGGATCAACAATATTTACATGTTAGATACTAATTTCGCTAAGAACTGTTGCTTAATTTCAAAAGAGAATGATTCCTGGTTATGGCATAGGAGGTTAGCTCATATTCATATGAATCATCTAAACAAATTGATTTCTAGAGATCTTGTAGTTGGCTTACCTAAACTCAAGTTTGTGAAAGACAAAGTATGTGATGCATGTCAAAAGGGGAAACAAGTCAAAAATTCTTTTTCACGGAAAAATATTGTTTCAACATCTAGACCTCTTGAACTTTTGCACATGGATCTCTTTGGTCCTTCTAGAACTATGAGCTTAGGAGGAAATCTATATGCACTGGTTATAGTAGATGATTACTCAAGATTTACCTTTTGAAATTAAAATCTGATACTTTCCATTTGTTTAAGAAATTTGCGAAACAAATTCAAAATGAAAAAGGCTATTTTATCTCTTGTATTCAAAGTGATCATGGGGGAGAATTTTCAAACGAAAAATTCAATAAATTTTGTGATAAACATGGTATCAAGCATAATTTTTTTGCTCCTAGAACTCCTCAACAGAATGGTGTAATTGAAAGGAAAAACCATTCTCTTGAAGAGCTAGCTAGGACAATGCTTAATGAGAAAGCATTACCAAAATATTTTTGGGTTGATGCCGCTAGCACCGCTTGCCATGTATTAAACCGTGTTTTAATCGGACCCTTTCTTAAGAAAACTCCTTATGAATTATTCAAAGGTAAAAAGCCTAACATAAACTATTTTAGAGTATTTGGAAGTAAAGTTTTTGTCTTAAACAATGGAAAAGAAAATCTTGGAAAATTTGATTCCAAATCAGATGAAGGTATATTCTTGGGGTATTCATTAAATAGCCATGCTTATAGAATATTTAACAAAAGGCTAAAAACCGTAGAAGAATCTGTCCATGTTACATTTGATGAAACGAACCCAAATATGCAGAATGTTTCGAATATAGTACGAAGAAGATATTTTAACCGATAAAATGTATCGGTTAAAAGCGCGGAATCAACAGTTTCTCAAAAACAGAGTTGAAGAAATTGAAGAAACTCGAAGAGGAACTGCCCAAGGAATGGAAAACTCCAAGAAATCTTTCAATAGACAACATCATTGGTGAAATAAATCAGGGAGTTTCCACTAGAAGATCTCTAAATAAATTTTGCAATCACATGGCATTTGTATCACAAATTGAACCTAAAAACATATCTGATGCTTTAAAGGATAATAATTGGATTAATTCTATGCATGATGAATTAAATCAATTTACAAGAAATGAGGTATGGGAATGTAGACCCCTAATTTTGCCCGGCCTCTCAATAAAGGCTGAGAAGATTTCATATAACAAAACAAATCTCGCTCGGCCTCTCAATAATAAAGGCTAAAGAGACTTCCTATAACAAGATAAAGCTCGCCCCGCATCCCAAAAGGCCAAAGAAGACTTCCTATATGAAGATAAAGCTTCAACGGGCGTCTATAGGCATCAACCGACGTCCAAATAAAGAAAGGAAAGCTTCACAGGGGTCCCAGAACACGAAAACTGGCCAAAACAGGTCGAGACGACCGTCCCAAGGTCGAGACGGCCGTCCCAACCTTCCCTGGCCAAGTGGGACGGCCGTCCCAAGTGGGACTGCCAGTCCCAGCTCCCCAGGTGGTCTCAGTATGTGCAAAAGTGGCAGCTGGGATGGCCGTCCCAACCCAGACGGCCGTCCCAAATGCGCAGGCAGCAAAAACTATAAATAGGAGGCTCATTTGGCACTGTTGGATACACCAGACAACTCCTAGTACTTGTCTATTCTCTTCCCTCTTCGAATGAACTCTCTGATTGCCTTAATAAGGTAACAATCAGTTAAGGAATTGTATTCCAGCATTCGATTCTTCTTTAAAATTTAGTCTAGTCGATCTTGTCTTCGGAGAGGAGAGTGTTTGTAAAGCAAAGGATTGCCAAAACGCATCCTCACGATCAAAGATTTGTAATACAAAGCTTGCTATGGAGGTTCTGTTCAATTCTCTTCTCTTTTACTGCTTTATTTATTGCTTTATGTATGCAATATAAAATAAAGTCATGTAGATAGCCATTTTTAACATTATGCAATAAAATAGGGTAATCGCGTAATTTCTCGTAATCTTTACTGAAATGAATTAATCCGTCATAGGGAAACCGAAAGGGGCGTTGTGGGGTGCTAACACCTTCCCCACACGTAACTAACTCCCTTACCTAACTCTGGTTATAATGGCCAAGTTTGGTTTTTATTAAAATCAACGCCTTTTTATCCTTTTCCAATGTTTATGGTCAAAACATTGGTGGCGACTTCAAAAGAACCCTTTTTCGAAAACCTTGTTTTTACTAGAGGATAGTTCAGTTGTTGAGCACCTCAGAAGCAATGAACATAATTTTAACATAAAACGTGAGTCTAAACCATCTTTTTGCGACCGCTCGCATAAACGTTCGAGATGTCCCTGGACGTTGGAACGGACGGCGGCGACAGATGGCGACTCCACTAGGGAAGCTAGAGAGTTGATCCCATTTAGTGACGGATAAAATTCAAACTAAGTAAAGATTTGAAATTACGCCTTTACCCTCTTCCGTATGTTTTATTGTATGGCTTTAATAAATTGCTGTATGATTATTTTCTGCAAATTGTTTGAAATATAAATTGCACACAAAAACCCTTGCACACAACAGTCCCTCTATACCCGGGGGCAAGAGTGAATACCTATAAGGAGTGGGTGGCAGATACGACCGGCTTGTTGGCACACGGGGCTACAACCCTTGTCGGAAACCACCAACTCAAGGTGATAACTCTCTTCTTTTGGTCTAAGGATGTCGACACGGAGTTCCGTGCATGACCCGAGGACTGAGAGATTGAGAGGTCCCTATAGTGGGGGCACCTTGGGGACCTTTGGCCTTGGTGAGAACAGTTTAGAACCACCCAAACCAAGCACATTTCTGCAGAAAAACCCTACCTCGTGATTAAATAAGCGTGGCTCTACTCGTGGATGAATGAATTGTGTGTGCATTCGTTTGCTGCATTTGTATTGATGCATTAGCATAGGGTAATCATACAACAAACAAAAATAATGAAAAACCCTAAAAATCATAAAAAGTGATAAGATAAACCAACTTTATCTCGGACAGTCTTCAGTTAAGCTAGCCTGGTTTCAGGTTCTTTGTAAGCTAAGTAGCCACGTTGACCGACAGAAGAGATAAAGGGTCATAAAAAATATAAAAACAAATTAAAGCCATAAAAATGCCTTTTTATAATAAAAAGATTCTTGGCAAAGTCGTATCATTCATACCACATCATCCAATAAGTGGTAAAACTAAGAGAGAAAACCAATGCACTAAGAAAAATACACATAAACATCATCATAATAAATCTCTCATACATAAACACATTCATTCTAGGATGTATTAGATATCCTTAGACAATAGTGAAAGAGACCCAAGTGCGTTTATCACCTTCCTAGAAGAGATAAGTGTGCTAAGGTATGTTGGCAACCTTTTAAAAAAAAAAGGAAGTTAACACACTAAGGTGGGTATGGTACCCTTAAAACATAAGCTTTGAGAAGATACCATAGCTATTGTCTAAGGCATATCTATTTCACACTAATCATTTGAAATAAAAAGCTATAATAAAAATCGTTAAAATCATTTAGAAAGTGGTTGGTCTTCCGCCCGTCCTCACTCGTGCTAAGAAAGCTAAGAAGATGGAGCAACTAGAAGAACAAAACCGAAAGCTCACCACTGAGCTTAATACGCTGAAAGAGCAAATGGCTCAGATGTTAGACATGATGCGCCAACAGAACCTCCATAAAGAGGGTCCTCAAAGTGGATAGGCCTCTCATCAAGAAGAAGAAGAGGAACCTCAGGATGAGCATAACCCATCTGATACAAGAGCAGTACATATTCATGCTCCGGAAGTATCAAAGCAACAAATTACTGCTCTTGAAGAAAGGTTGAGAGCCATGGAGGGGCATAACTTTGATGTCAAAGAGGCGGCTGATCTGTGCCTCGTTAAAAACATCCAATTCCCTAACAAGTTCAAAACTCCGGACTTCCCAAAATACATGGGACTAATTTGCCCCAAAAGCCATCTTACAATGTACTGCCGTAAGATGGCTGCATATGCTGACAATGAAAAGCTCCTGATCCATTGCTTTCAGGAGAGCTTAGCTGAATCAGCCCTAAACTGGTATATGCAACTGCAAGGAGGGCAAGTCCAAACCTGGAGACATCTGGCGGATGCTTTTCTTCGTCGCTATAAATACAATATTGATCTGACCCCCGAAAGAGCAGATCTACAATTACTAAGCAAAAAAGACGACGAATCCTTTAAGGCATATGCCCAAAGATGGAGGGAATTAGCAGTGCAAGTGGAACCTCCTCTATCCATGTTCATCAATTCTCTGACCGGTCCCTATTATGACAAAATGATAGGGAACACATCAACACTTTTTGCGGATGTAGTAATTATAGGAGAAAGAGTGGAACAAGGATTAAAAAGCGGAAGAATAACACGACATACTTCCTCTAATTCCTCTACTCCAAATGTTAAAAAGAGCTTCGTAAAGAAGAAGGAAGGAACTGTAAATGCAATCAACATTGCCACTCCTTCTTCCTCCTCGCAACAAACCAAGCCACGCAGACAAGAAAGGAAATTCACTCCAATACCTACCTCCTATGGAAGTCTGTTTTTGAAATTATTGGACGCCAAGCTCCTCGTGCGTGTCCCTCCCAAGAAAATAGAGCCACCATACCCGGAATGGTATAAATCTAATGAAAGTTGTGATTATCATTCAGGCTCTCCGGGACACTCCGTTGAAAACTGTATGGCCTTAAAGCACAAGGTCCAGAATCTAATAGATGTAGGGTGGATTACCTTTGATGCATCTACTCCAAAAGTGGACGACCAACCTCTTTCCAAACCCGAATGAAGGATGGGCTAAGGAAGATCATCAATTTAGGGCTCATCATTTTGTCATCTAATAAAAATAAATACAAAAATATATATAATAAAAAAAATATATCAAAAAGCTTCGATGTATCTCTCGTGATCCCCGCCCATGATCACGAGATTTTTGATTAAAGAGGGCTTTGTAAATATTTGCATCTATCAATACAACGAGGCATTTTTTTTCATAATATTCATATTCTCTTTCGTGCTTTTCTCTCTTATACGCTTAATAGAGAAATCTAAAACTAAGTATAACCATACAGTCATGTCTGTGATTGAAAACTCTCTGCGGGATCTGAAAGCCAAAGGCGAATGGATTGAGTCAGACAGTGAGGAGGGGACCATTTCCCCGGACATGCAAAGACTGTTGGAGAAAAGAAGCTTAATTGATACAGCCCCATAAGAAAAAACTGAGGCCATTAATTTGGGACAAGGAGATAATAAAAAAGAAGTAAACATTAGCACCCAAATTGATAATATCAGGGAAGAGGCAATAACACCTTTGCGCTTATTCATGCCTTGTCCTTTCCCTTATACATCGGATAAAGCTGTACTATGGATATACACAAAAGAATTGTCCGTCAATGAAGATATCTCCAATATAGCCAACATTGGGGGCAGGATGATAAGCAAAAAAAAAATTATTCATCCAAGGAGCTACAAGATAATGCTCCTAAAAACGAAGGAAAAATAAAGAAACCGAAGAGGCAAAGGAAAAAAGAATCCAAGGGGAAGATTAAGTAGACCTTGGATTAACAGTGCTAGGGCAGTTTCTTCAACGCTCCACCGAAAAATCAAATTCGTGGTAGGCGACAAGTTGATCATGGTTCAAGCAAAAGACTACATTCGAATCGTCCACCATACCTTAAATGGATGCGGCTGAAGAAGACATTTGAAAATATGGAAAGACTTCCTAGCAGTTTAAAAGTGGCCCATATAATGAAGAGATATGGATACATCCCATACAAGGGCTTGGAAAGGATGCACAAGGAATAAGAGAGCCACCAGATTTTAAGAATAATCCTTTAAAGTACGACCCTACAAAAGATCAAGTCGTACAAAGAAAAAAGAGAAGTCTCCCCTCAACACCTTAAAGACGATCTTCCGAAAAGGAGGGATATTAGCATCAAGGGTAGCATTAGTCATTAGATGTCCTTCTTCTGATTTTAAGGGACGTAAACCCAATGACTATTAGAGATCACTCCTCGGGGTGTGCCCGGCCCCCGAGCATCTCTAGGGCACACATTTTTCCCTGAAATTACAAAAGAATGCTATTCTTACTATCTGCTTCTCTTCTTGCTAAACATGTCTATACCCCATTAAATAACCATGTTTACGCAAACGTTTTGTTCCAAAATGCGTCAAAACAACTAAAGCGTCATAGACAAAATAAAGTTTGCTAGGTATCCCAAAAAATGAAAAAGGGGAACCTAGACAAAAGTTAGGACATACCACAGCATCCTAGGCCGAAAACCCAAAAGGGCGGACTAGGAAAATTAATCAGTCATAAATAGGCGCCATAAAGTAATCAGTTGAAGACGCCACCTCATGAAAACAAAACGTTTGTTTGAACTAGCCTAAAACACTGACCAACCTTGGCTAGCCATTCTTACAGAAACTTCTATTACAAAAACAAAAATTCCTCTAAAACACAAACCTTTGCAATAAATCCCTTTCTTTCTCTTCTCTTGACCATTCACAATAAAGCATTCAAGTAATTGACTGGGAAATGTGAAAATATAGTGATCAATAGGAGGATTGAAATCCCTAAGGAAAGGAAGAGGGGCATTGATATGACAATTGCTCTATATTCAAAAAGATTGCTCTTCGGCTATAGCAAGAAAAGTCCAAGACGGCAAATCAGTACATCTAATCATGTTGATAAAAGCACATGATGATGGAAGAAAAATTAACAAAAGCTGAATGGGTTCAAAGCTGATATGACCAGCTAAACCTTATTGAAGAAAAACGGTTGAATGTTATATAGCAAGCCTATCAAAGGAAGATAAAAAAGGCTTACGAAAAAAGTCAACCCTCATATTTACCATAAGAAGGATTTAATGGTAAATAATGTGCTTCCGGCCCAGAAGAATAAAATTGGAAAATGGGCAGTGAACTATGAAGCACCCCTTGGGGTCAAATGAGCTTTCTCGGAAGGGGCTCTTATCCTCATCAATATGGATGGAAAAGAACTTTGACACCTAATCAACTGCGGTACGGTGAAGAAGTATTATGCTTGAAGACATTGCTCAAAGACCCGTCAGGAATGAAAATCCGCAAAGGACATTCCTGGGCAAAAGATAGGGTCCATATTCCTCGCTAGGATACGTCCTAGGCAAAAAGTAGAGGTAAAAAAAAAACTAACTAAGAGCAATGGTTACTTTAGTCGAAAACCGAAAGGCGGCTAAGGTAACATTCTTCCAGAAGCAAGCAGTTTGCATAGTCTTCACTCTGAGCTTAGGCATCTCAACTGAAGCAATTAGGAGAACCAGGGGGCAGATATCATAGACATGACTGTATAAGCCTAAACAAGTACGACCAACCCTGGCCATCCATTCTTCTAAATACCTTTTGAAATCTTTCTATAAAAGAAATAAACTTTTGCTCATTTATCAATAAAATTCCCTTTCATTTCCTTTCTCTTGACCAAATATTATGGAAATGCCTCTTTATTGATAAATCATAAATATGCGCATAAGACCTTTAATCAAAGATCAAGCATGCATCTAAAAAAGGGAAGCATAAAAAATAAATAAATAAATAAAAATAAAGGAATAAAAGCCTGCTAGGATATTCTTAGGAAAAAACTAGGGTAGCCTGCTAGATCGGAAACCCCGAAAGAACGGTCTAGGCAAAAGATAAGACAAAAGCCCCCTAAGATATTTTAGGTAAAAATTAAGGCAGCCCGCTAGATCGAAAACTCGTAAAGGGCGGTCTAGGCAAAAGATAGGGCTAAAAACAAAAGATGAACAAAAGAAGAGCCCATCATCATGAAAGAGGAGCCCACCATCATGGTCATAAAGGAGGAGCCCATCAGCGTATTCATAAGAAGCCAATGGGAGAAGACCAGTTACTTTCTAAATGCATCAAAAATAAATAAACAATAGATTTCATTTAGGACATTCACACACAAAGTAGTTGCATAATACGACTTTGTCAAAATCAAGAAAAAAATAATTTTTCTTCAAATAAGAATAATAAACATGCATATAAGGAGGATAGTCTCCATACTTGTGATTGAAAACAGGAGGCGCCAGAATCCAGTCTCCATATGAAAATCAAAATCACGAAAGGCGAAATCAAAACCATTTCAGCAGAATAAAGAGCTTCAAGGAAACTAGCTCTAACCTTCTACACCAATAAAAGAAGGTACATCGAAAAAAGAGGCCAACGGAAAGGCTCGATCATCCCCAAGCGGATCCTTGCCTATTCCAGAGGTAAAACAAAAATTACTCCACGACTCAGCACCACCACATGAGTCGTCAAACATAATCATTTGAAGCTTCAATCAACATCCTTCCATCTAAAGAAAAGGAAGTCATCAATATGAAAAAGCCAACGGAAAGGCTTGATCATCCCCAAGCGGATCCTTGCCTACTCCAGAGGCAAAACAAAAAGCTTACCTCACGACTCAGCGGCATCACCACATGAGTCATCAAGCACACTCATGCAAGAGTCTCCGTTTCATTCCCCAAAGGAGAATAAGGACTACACAAGAGTCCATCAAAGAAAAATACGGAGTCAAATCTTCCATATCACCAGGGGGCAACGAAAAAGAAAGAAGAAGAAAAACTTTCATTCCCCAATAGAAGCCACGAAAAAGGCCGAATAAAAATCTCCAAGTAGAGCATTTCAGAAAAGTCTACAAAAAGAGGAAAACAAGAAAATTTTTCCATCTTCATCCAGCTCAAATAAGAGCTTCGCAAAACCAGGAGCCATGACTCCATCATCAAAATTGGATCCCCAGGAAACCGACAGACTCCTCGGTAAATCCCAAAAAAAAAGAGAAAAGAAGAAAATCTCTTCATCCCGCTCAATAAAGAGCTTCACAAAAGTCGGAGCCAAGACTCCATCATAAAAAATCAAATCAAGGATTGGATCCCCAAGAAGTAAAGGAAAAATTCCCCAGGGATCACCAAAAAGAAAAGAGAAAAAAAATATATCTTTTCATCCAAAGAAAAAGCCAATGTGCATAAAAAGGCGCACATATGTAAAAGCCAAATCGCGAGAAAAAGATAAAAACCCATTCCCCCAGCGGAATAAGAGCATAGGCAAAGCCAGCTCAAAAAACCAACATCCAACAAGGAGTCAAAAACTCCATATCCCCATAGGGGGCAAGTCAAAATAGATCTCCGGGAAAACAATCAAATCCCCGGCAGATCACCAAAAAGAAAAATTATTCCCCAGCTAGCCTACCAATAGAGGCAAAACTACAAATTCATATCCTCAGGGAGTTAATCACTTGGAACACCCAATATGAATATCCCCAGCGAAGTGCAAAGCCTTCACTCCCAAGGAAAGCCTCTGCCGACTCAAAGGCAATCAAAGAGCCAATATCCCCAAGAAACGGGAAATCAACCTATGCAAGAGGCAATACAAGCACAAAGCTTTCAAAAAAGCATCTGCCTACTTAGAGGTATTATCAAGAGCAAATATCCTCAAGTGGAACATCAGCCTATTCAGAGGCGAAAAAAACAACAACAAAGCCTTCACCACTATTAAAGCATCCGCCTAATCAAGAGGCACAACCGACAAAAATCAACAAATCCCCAAAGAATCACTGCCTAAAAAGAGGCAATCAACAAGAATCCCCGGCAAAGCCGGATGGCTAAAAGAAAAAGCCAAAATAATGAAATCCCCGGCAAAACCGGATGGCTAAAAGAAAAAGCCAAAACAATGAAATCCCCGGCAAAGCCGGATGGCTAAAAGAAAAAGCCAAAAACAATGAAATCCCCGGTAAAACCGGATGACTAAAACAAAAAAAAAAAGTCAAAAAGAAAAATTCATCATTCCCCACGGAATAGGCGCATGATCAAAGACAGTAAGCCCCCAACACTTCTCCAAAAAAAATCCGATAAGGATTTTTTGAGAACATCTCAAAAAGCCCTATAGAATAGGGTTCACACCAAGTGGGGTGTAAAAAACCACTAGAGTCTGTCAAGATGCAGATTCGCACCAGGTGGGGGTAGGTACCCACAAGAGTCTGTCAAGATGCTGATTCACACCAAGTGGGGTGTAAAAAACCACTAGAGTCTGTCAAGATGCAGATTCGCACCAGGTGGGGGTAGGTACCCACAAGAGTCTGTCAAGATGCTGATTCACACCAAGTGGGGTGTAAAAAACCACTAGAGTCTGTCAAGATGAAGATTCGTACCAGGTGGGGGTAGGTACCCACAAGAGTCTGTCAAGATGCAGATTCACACCAAGTGGGGTGTAAAAAACCACTAGAGTCTGTCAAGATGCAGATTCGTACCAGGTGGGGGTAGGTACCCATAAGAGTCCGTCAAGATGCGGATTCGCACCAAGTGGGGGTGTAAAAACCACTAGAGTCCGTCAAGATGCGGATTCGTACCAGGTGGGGGTAGGTACCCACAAGAGTCCGTCAAGATGCGGATTCGCACCAAGTGGGGGTGTAAAAACCACTAGAGTCCGTCAAGATGCGGATTCGTACCGGGTGGGGGTAGGTACCCACAAGAGTCCGTCAAGATGCGGATTCGCACCAAGTGGGGGTGTAAAAACCACTAGAGTCTGTCAAGATGCAGATTCGCACCAAGTGGGGGTGTAAAAACCACTAGAGTCTGTCAAAATGAAGACTCGCACCAAGTGGGGGTGTAACAACCACTAGAGTCTGTCAAGATCCAGATTCGCACCAAAATAGGGGTGTAAAAACCACTAGAGTCTGTCAAGATGCAGATTCGTACCAGGTGGGGGTAGGTACCCACAAGAGTTTGTCAAGATGCAGATTCGCACCAAGTGGGGGTGTAAAAACCACTAGAGTCTGTCAAAATGCAGATTCGCACCAAGTGGGGGTGTAAAAACCACTAGAGTCTGTCAAGATGCAGATTCGCACCAAAATAGGGGTGTAAAAACCACTAGAGTCTGTCAAGATGCAGATTCACACTAAGTGGGGGTGTAAAAACCACTAGAGTCTGTTAAGATGCAGATTCGCACCAAGTGGGGGTGTAAAAAACCACTAGAGTCTGTCAAAATGCAGATTCATACCAGGTGGGGGTAGGTACCCACCAAAGCCTTATAAATATAAGGTTTATACCGGATGAGGGTAGGTACTCATCAGAATCTAGCAAAACGCAGATTCGTACCAGGTTGGGGGTAGGTACCCACCAGAACCTTATAAAATAAGGTTTGTACCGGATGAGGGTATGTACTCATCAAAACTTAAGCAGAATGCATTAGGTGGAGTAAAATACTCACCTAAGCATTACAAAAACGGGTTGCAAAGACCTTACTTCTATTAGAAGGATAGTTCAGTGTTGAGCACCTCGGAAGTAAGTACCCACAAGAGTTTAGCAAGATGCAAACTCATACCAGGTGAGGGTAGGTACTCACCAAAGCCTTGCAAAAACAAGGTTCATACCTAGTGGGGGTAGGTACCAACAGGAGTCTAGTGAAACACAGACTCGTACCGGGTGAGGGTAAGTACTCACCAGATCCCTACAAAGTAAGGTTCAAACCAGATAGGGGTTGTAGACCCCTAATTTTGCCCGGCCTCTCAAATAAAAGCTAGGGGAACTTCACACAAAGACAAAGTTCACCCGGCTTCCCAAATAAAAGAAAAGAAGACTTCTCGCAATAAGACGGAGGTCACCCATCCACACAATAAAAGGCAAAGGAGACTTCCTACACAGAGATAAAGCTCGCCCGGCACTTTAATGAAGGCCGAGAAGACTTCCTACATGAAGATAAAGCTTCAACGGACGTTTATCAGCATCAAATGACGTCCGAATACACAAAGGAAAGCTTCCCAGGGGTCCCAGAACACGAAAGCTGGCCAAAACAGGTCGAGACGGCCGTCCCAAGGTCGAGACGGCCGTCCCAACCTTTCCTGGCCAAGTGGGACGGCCGTCCCAAATGGGACTGCCAGTCCCGGCTCCCCAGGTGGTCTCAGGCAGTGTAAAAGTAGCATTTGGGATGGCCATCCCAACCCAGACGGCCGTCCCACTCCAGACGCGCGTCCCAAAGGTGCAGGCAGCGAAAACTATAAATTGGAAGCTCATTTGGCACTATTCCACACACTAGACAACTCCCAGTACTTGTCTATCCTCTTCCCTCTTCGAATGAACTCTCTGATTGCCTTTATAAGGTAACAATCCGTTAAGGAATCATATTCCAGCATTTGATTCTTCTGTAAAATTGAGTCGAGTCGATTGTGTATTTGGAGAGGAGAGTCTTTGTAGAGTGAAGGATTGCCAAAACGCATCCTTGTGATTCAAGATTTGATATACAAAGCTTGCTACGGAGGTTCTGTTCAATTCTCTTATCTTTTACTGTTTTATTTATTGCTTTCTGTATGCAATAAGAAATAAAATCATGTAGATAACCATTCTTAACATTATGCAATAAAATAAGGGTAATCGCGTAATTTCTTGTAATCTTAACTTAAATGAAGTAATCCGTCATAGGGAACCCGAAAGGGGCGTTGTGGGGTGCTAATACCTTCCCCACACGTAACTAACTCCCTTACCCGACTCTGGTTATAATGGCCAAGTTTGGTTTTTATTAAAATCAATGCCTTTTTCTCCTTTTCCAATGTTTATGGTCAAAACATTGGTGCCGACTCCAGAAGAACCCTTTTCGAAAACCTTGCTTCTATTAGAGGATAGTTCAGCGTTGAGCGCCTCGGAAGCAATGAACACACTTTAAACAAAAAATGCGAGTCTAAACCATCTTTTCGTGACCGCTCGCATAAACGTTCGAGATGTCCCAGGACGTCGGAACGGACGGCGGCGACAAATGGCGACTCCACTAGGGAAGCTAGAGAGTTGATCCCATTTAGTGACGGATAAATTCAAACTAAGTAAAGATTTGAAATTACGCCTTTACCCTTTTCTGTATGTTTTATTGTATGGCTTTAATAACTGCTGTATGATTACTTCTGCAAATTGTTTGAAATACAAACTGCACACAAAAACCCTTGCACACAACAGTCCCTCTATACCCAGGGGCAAGAGTGATTACCTATAGGGAGTGGGTGGCAGATACGACCGGCTTGTTGGCACACGGGGCTACAACCGTTGTCGGAAACCACCAACTCAAGGTGATAACTCTCTTCTTTTGGTCTAAGGATGTCACCACGGAGTTCCGTGCATGACCCGAGGACTGAGAGATTGAGAGGTCCCTATAATGGGGGCACCTTGGGGACCTTTGGCCTTGGTGAGAACAGTTAGAACCGCCTAAACCAAGCACGTTTCTGCAGGAAAACCCTACCTCGTAATTAAATAAGCGTGGCTCTGCTCGTGGATGTATGAATTGTGTGTGCATTCGTTTGCTGCATTTGTATTGATGCATTAGCATAGGGTAATCATACAACAAACAAAATAGTGAAAAACCCTAAAAATCACAAAAAAGTGATAAGATAAAAGACCTTTATCTCGGACAGTCTTCAGTTAAGCTAGCTTGGTTTCAGGTTCTTTGTAAGCTAAGTAGCCACATTGACCGACAGAAGAGATAAAGGGTCATAAAAAAATATAAAAATGAATGAAAGCCATAAAAATTCCTTTTTATAATAAAAAGATTCTTGGCAAAGTCGTATCATTCATACCACATCATCCAATAAGTGGTAAAAACAAGAGAGAAAATAAATGCACTAAGAAAGGTATGCATAAACACATTCATTATAATAAAATCTCTCATGCATAAACACATTCATTCTAGGATGTATTAGATATCCTTAGACAATAGCACAAGAGACCCAAGTGCGTTTATCACTTTCTTAGAAGAGATAAGTGCGCTAAGGTATGATGATAACCTTTTGAAAAATAGTAACCATCACACTGAAGTGGGTATGGTACTCCTTAAAACATAGGCTTTTGAGAAGATACCAAAGCTATTGTCTAAGGCATATCCATCCCACACTAATCATTCATAATAAAAAAAAGAATAATAATAAAAATCTTTAAATCATTTAGAAAGTGGCTGGTCTTCCGCCCATCCTCACTCGCGCTCAAAAAGCCAAGAAGATGGAACATCTGGAGGAACAAAACCGAAAGCTCACCACTGAGCTCAATACGCTGAAAGAACAAATGGCACAGATGTTAGAAATGATGCACCAACAAAATCTTCATAAAGAGGGTCCTCAAAATGGACAAGCCTCCCACCAAGAAGAAGAGGAGGGACCCAATGATGAACAAGCCCAATCTGATACAAGGGCAGTGCATATTCATGCACCAAAAGTATCAGAACAACAGCTGACTGCCCTGGAAGAGCGATTGAGAGCCATGGAGGGGCATAATTTTGATGTTAAAGGGGCGGCTGATATGTGCCTCGTCAAAAACATCCAATTCCCTAACAAGTTCAAAACTCCGGACTTCCCAAAATACATGGGAATGACCTGTCCAAAAAGCCATCTTACAATGTACTACCGTAAGATGGCTGCATATGCGGACAATGAAAAGCTCCTGATCCATTGCTTTCAGGAAAGCTTAGCTGAATCAGCCCTAAATTGGTATATGCAGCTGGAAGGAGGGCAAATCCAAACCTGGAGACATCTGGCAGATGCTTTTCTTCGTCGCTATAAATACAATATTGATCTGACCCCTGAAAGTGCAGATCTACAACTATTAAGCAAGAAAGACGATGAATCCTTCAAGGCATATGCCCAAAGATGGAGGGAATTGGCAGCACAAGTAGAACCTCCTCTATCCGACAAAGAGACTACATCCATGTTCATCAATTCTTTGACTGGTCCCTATTATGACAAAATGATAGGGAACACATCAACACTCCTCGCAGATGTGGTCATTATAGGAGAAAGAGTAGAGCAAGGTTTAAAAAGCGGAAGAATTACACAGAATTCCTCCAATTCCTCTACTCAACACGTTAAAAAGAGCTTTGGAAAGAAGAAGGAAGGAACCGTGAATGCAATCAACTTCGCCACTCCTTCTTCCTCCTCGCAGCAGATCAAGCCACGCAGGCCAGAGAGGAATTTTACTCCAATCCCAACTTCCTATGGAAGCCTGCTGTCAAAATTATTGGATGCCAAACTCCTCGTACGCATCCCTCCCAAGAAGATGGAGCCACCATACCCAGAATGGTATAAATCTAATGAAAGCTGTGATTACCATTCAGGTTCTCCAGGACACTCCGTTGAAAACTGTATGGCCTTAAAACACAAGGTCCAAAGTTTGATAGAGGCAGTGTAGACCCCTAATTTTGCCCGGCCTCTCAAAATAAAAGCTAAAGGAACTTCACCCGAAGATGGAGTTCATCCGGCTTCCCAAAACGAGAAGGACCTCCCACAACAAAAGACGGAGTTCATTCATTCACACAATAAAAGCCAAAAGAGACTTCCTACACAAAGACAAAGCTCGCTCGGCATCTTAATGAAGGCCAAGAAGACTTCCTATATGAAGATAAAGCTTCAACGGACACACATCGGCGTCAATCTATGTCCGAAAAAGGAAAGGAAAGCTTCCCGGGGTCCCAGAACGCGAAG
>OY731401.1:32130870-32409567 GCA_963425845.1 Sphenostylis stenocarpa | reverse complement strand
AAAGAAAAAGAAAAATAGAAGAGAAAAAAAGAAATTCTCCTTCGGTCACAAGAGGCCCGAGCATGGTACAGCCAAGAGTAAACGCAGATCGGATCGAAGGCTTTCAGCGCAACGAGACACGTTGGTTAAATCCTTCTGAAAACTTAATCAAAATAGGCATTATAGGACATCAAAACATAAAAACATTGCATGCATAAAATGTTTTTAGACCAGGTCCTATTACCTCTTTCAAAAAATAACAAAAAAAGCAATAAAATGACAAAAAATCAAAAAAATCTCTTCCGTAATTCGAGACCGCCGTCTCGGTTACCCGACAAGACGAGACCGCCGTTTGGACCAACCAGACCGCCGTCTCGACACAGGCGAAAACGAGACCGCCGTCTCGCTCGACGAGACCGCCGTCTCGCTTAAGCCGAACGTCGAGACCAGCGTCTCGATGAACCAGACCGCCGTCTCGACTTGGAAGAGACACGAGACCGCCGTCTCGCCCACCCAGACGGTGGTCTCGATTTTGAAAAATTTCCTATATATAGGGGGCGCGCTTGGGGGCTTCCTCACAACTCCCCTTGCCTCCAGAACTTCCTTTCTCTCAACTCCTACACTCCCAAGTACCCTCTGGCCAGAATGTTTAGCAGTAGCGCCTCCAGGAAGAGAAGGAGCACCGCCGGTGCCAGTAGTTCTGCAGCACCAGACCCGCCTTGAAAATATCCGGACCTACCAGTGGCATCCAATGCTCAAGCTGGATTTCAACATCCTAGCTGAATTTGGATGGGAGGACGACGTCCGAGCCCATCTAGACAGCATCGGGTGGGGCTTCCTGCTACAGCCACCACCTACACATGTGTACCCACAAGCGGTACTGGAGTTCCTAGCCTCCGTCTCCTACTCTGAGGTCCCCTCCACGGTCCCGGGCCTACCGCCCACCAGGATGGTGACCTATTTTATGGGTGGGCAATACCAGACCTCCACTCTCAAAGAATTCAACGTAGACATCGGGTTCGTCCAGCCCAAGGACGCCATGACCCAGGAGTACCGTGAGGCGATCTGCTCGCGGCCCACCAACCTCACCGCCGCCGAGATGTGGCATGAGCTCACGGGAGCCACCACACGCCCACGGCCGATGAGGGGATCTGCGCTTCCCCTGCACTCCGTATCCGCCACAAGGCGTTGGCGGGGACCATACATGGGAGGAAAGAGAGTCGGGGCAAAATATCCCTCCCGACCTCTTCGTACTATATTGCATGAACCGGAAGCGGCGCTGCAACCCGGGTACTTCTTCACGAGAGCCCTCAAGGACTTCGGGAACGAGATACACGGGGCCGTCCTCATGGCTCCACTCATCACTCCCACGGCGAAAGTTTGGGGTGCCCCGGCCGGGAAGAGGCGGCCCACAACCTGCGACCCGAATCCATTGGCGGGTCAATCTTGGTCGGCATGGGAATGCTGATTCGCAGAGGACCCAGTCGGCCCTCCACCCTACACTAGATTTTCCATTGGAACTCCATGACGCAATGCGGGATCTGCCTACACCTCCCGACTTCCAACGGCGAGCAGCGGCGGCCAGTCGCCACGGTATGCGGATGACTTCGCCGGCATGCACCGCCACATGAGCGATCTATGCCGGCAGTTCGACCATATAACCGTGAGGCAAGAGCGAGATATCCCGGAGGCAACAGCAATTATCCCAAAGGCGGGATGCCTTTGACACCCGGCTGGGAGAAATGTACCAGCACCAACAGGACATGCGCCACGATTGGACGACATTCCAGCAAGAATACCAGGATGAAGTCCAAGAGCATGCGGACTTCCGGTACCACATGTACCAGCATTTCCCTCCCCAGGGATCGGACCCAGAGGATAGCCCCTAGGGATAATGCTTACAAAAATAGGGTTGTTATAAAATTTCCCCCATCAATAAAATTTTACTTCATGCATCGTTTTGCCATCTCTTGCAAAAGCCAGCGTACCAAAAAAAAAAAAAAAAAAAAAAACTTAAACTTAAAAAAGAAAAGGCATACGCTCAAGAAAAAGCCAAAATCCAAAATTGCGAGAAAAAAGAGTTAAAACCGCGAGAAAAAGGCAGGATTAAGCCATCACCTCAAAATTTTGACTGCCAAGCAAGAATCGAACAAAACCAAGACCCATCCGACCAACCAGCAAGGATCGGATAATCATCATCAAAAGAACAAAAACAAGGAAATCCCCAGCAACCAACAAAGCTGGATGAAACACAAAATCCCCGGCACAGCCCGGACGACCATTCAAGAGGTCCAAGAACAATCTACCAAACACAGAAAGCACTCCCCAGAGGAACGACGCATGGTCAAAATCAGTAAGCCGCCACCATTGCCAAAGGGTCAGCCACCGCAAGAAGGAGCATCCAGAGGCACATAACCAGACGGGGGTTCGTACTCGTCAGCCAAGGGGTCAGCTACTGCGTCAAAGGAGCATCCCAAGGTTTCACACTGGCGCATGGTCAGAATCAGTAAGCCGCCACCATTGCCAAAGGGTCAACCACCGCAAGAAGGGGCATCCAGAGGCACATAACCAGACGGGGGTTCGTACTCGTCAGCCAAGGGGTCAGCTACCGCGTCAAAGGAGCATCCCAAGGTTTCACATCGGCGCGTGATCAGAATCAGTAAGCCGCCACCACAACCAAAGGATCAGCTACTGCGAGATGGAGCATCCGGAGGCTTAACACCAGATGGGAGTGTGTACTCATCGGGCCTTACAGAAGGGGGCTTACCAGACGGGGGTTCATACTCGTCAAACACCAGATGGGGGTGTGTACTCGTCAGGCCTTACAGAAGGGGGCTTACCGGGCGGGGGTTCATACTCGTCAAACCAAATGAGGGTTCGTACTCATCAGCCGAAGGGGTCAGCTACCGCGTCAAAGGAGCACCCCAGAAGCGCACAACACAACATTTCCCCAAAGGATCACCCGCCGCAAGGACGGAGTATCTGAAGGGCAACCGGGCAAGAGGGTCAACTCCTTTACCCTCCAGTCGATCACCTTGGCACAAAAGGCCGGTAGTCGACTGATCGGGTAAAGGGGGGGCAGCTGTAGACCCCAAATCTTGCCCCGCCTCCAAATAAAGAGCAGAAGACCTCCTATTTGAAGATGGACGAAGCCTAACAAGCCATTAGGAGAGACTATTAGGCCCCATACTAGGATAGGAGGGAGTTTCTGTACCAAAAAATAAGTTTTCTCGCCTTGTTGGGACGAGACCGCCGTCTGGACTTCCCAGACCACCGTCTCGCCTCATGCAAGTGGCGAGACCACCGTCTCGCTTGACGAGACGGCGGTCTCGCCACCTGCGAAGGGCGAGATGACGGTCTCATTTCCCCAGACGGCGGTCTCGCCGCGTTTGGTAGTCGAGATAGCGGTCTCGACCCTGTCAGACGAGACCGGCAGTCTCGCCACTGACAGGCGCGAAAACCTATAAATAGGGGTCATCCCCCCCTCATTTCCACATACCTCAAGCATTAGCTCTGCCTTCTCTCTAAAAACTTCTCTCTAGAATCCCTCCGACGCATTTCCGGAGTTTCTGAGTGTCTTTGAGATCTTTTTTTCGGCGTCCAGAAGAGTTTCTGGCGTCTTGTAGAGTGAAGGGCTGCCAAAAAGCACCCTCTTTTCAAAGAAATATAAAAACAAAGCTTTCTTCGAAGGTTTAATTTCTCCCCCTCTACTTTTACTGCTTTAATTTAAATTATGCAATAGATTAGGGCCATGTAGTCATCACTTTAAATTTCGCATAATAAAAAGGGCAAAAGTATATTTTCTGGTTTATTTATTAACAATAAAAGCTGGCCTATCATAGGGAACCCGAAAGGGGCGTCGTAAAGGGACTAATACTCCCTTTACACGTAACTAACTCCCTTACCCAACTCTGGTTCTAATGACCAAAGTTGGTTTTTGAAAACCAACGCCCTTTTACAAAACCTTTTCCGATGTTTCCGGTAAAAACGTCGGTGGCGACTCCATAGAACCCAAAATACACAAGTCCTTGGGTTAGCCCGGTTATCAGACAACCCAAGGACACCTTTCGAAAACCTCGCCCCTAGGCTAGCCCGGTTATCGGACAGCCTAAAGGCGTTGTAACCACCTATAAAAAATGCAAAAAACAAAAGGGTCGAAAAAACCATCGTGTCGCTCCGACCGCCTCTCTTTTCAGACGGCGGTGACAATCATGTTAGAAAATAAAACATGATAATGTTTAGGAAAAAACAAACACTTGCATACATGCATCCACTAAACTTCATCGTCATAACATGCATCTAAGAATAGACAGTCGAAGAAGTGGACATTCCTCAATACCATGAAAAGAGGATTAGGGCATTTGCATGCCATGCACGGGAAGTAAAAAAGAAAATAAATAGAAATTCTAACCCGCCTATGGGTTCATTTAGGCTTCTCCACTTTA
This sequence comes from Sphenostylis stenocarpa, assembly GCA_963425845.1. Classification (NCBI taxonomy): domain Eukaryota; kingdom Viridiplantae; phylum Streptophyta; class Magnoliopsida; order Fabales; family Fabaceae; genus Sphenostylis; species Sphenostylis stenocarpa. Next base: position 32,405,143 of record OY731401.1, on the reverse strand, counting down.
AAAAAAAAATGTACTTCGAAACATTGCATTGAGGAATGTACACTGTCTGGATGAAATAAATAAAATTGTTTGTTTTCATCATCTCTTCAAACGTCTATTGCATTCATAAATTGCATTCAATCTCACTTTAATAATAATAAGATAATAAAAAAAAGAGGATTAGTCAATGTGCTTTTCACGAATCGGAATAAGATGAAGAGCAAACTTTTCGTCATCAAGTTCCCTCCAACGATTGATCCATCTAAGGAGGATAATAAACCTCAACTATTGGTCATCCGAGTAAATAAGGAAGAGGGGGCAAGGATGTCGTTACATTTGTTCACGCCTCGAATCGAATAAAGTTGTACCGTGGAGATACCAAAAACATCGCCCATTAACAAGGATATCTCCAACATAGCCGGCATTGCGGGGGCAGGATTAGAAGTAGAAGAATTTACTCCCCCGAGGAGATACAAGACAATGCTCCCAAGAATAAAGGAAAAATAATAAGATCGAAGAAAAACATAATCCAAAGAGGAAATTGAATAGACTTTGGATTCACGATGCTGAGCAGTTCTTTCAACGCTCCGCCAAAGAGACAAACTCACGGTAGGCGACAAGCTGGTCATGGTTCAAGCTAAATACGACATTCGGATCAGCAAATCGTCTGCCCTACCTTGAATAGATGCGGCTAAAGAGGACCTTTGAAATATCTTTTGCCGATATGAAAAGACTTCCCCAACAATATGAAGGTGACCCACATGATGAGGAAATATAGACGTCGCCCAAACCAAGGGCTCATTAGAAACTCTCAAGGAATAAGGGAGCCACCACATTTTAAAGACAATCCTTTAAAACATTACCCTACAAAGGATCAAGCTGCATGGAGAAAAGGGAAGTCTCCCCTCCATACCTTGAATAAGATTTTCCTAATGTAGACCCCAAATCTTGCTCGGCCTCATAATAAAGACCAGAAGACCTCTTATTCGAAGATGGATGAAGCCTAAGAAGCCACTAGGAGAGACTATTAGGCCCCATACTAGGATAGGAGGGATTTTTGGCACAAAAATAAGAATTTTCGCCTTTTGGGGTCGAGACCGCCTTCTCGTATTCGAGACCGCCGTCTCGCCTTGCGCAAATGGCGAGACCGCCGTCTCGCGATTCTTGCAAGGCGAGACCGCCGTCTCGATTGGCGAGACCGCCGTCTCGACCTTGTTAGACGAGACCGCCGTCTCGACCTGACAGGCGCGAATTCCTATAAATAGGGCCTCCATTCCCCTCATTTCACACAACTCTCTCATTCTCTCTCTAGTCACATCACTAGATTCTCTCTCTAGAACCCCTCTGAAGCATTTTTGGAGTTTTTGAGCATTTGTAAGAGTGTTTTTTAGCGTTTCAAGAGGTTTCCGACGCTGTAGAGAGTGAAGGGCTGCCACATAGCACCCTTTTTTTAAAGAATTAATAGAAAGCTTGCTCCGGAGGTTTCTACTTTCTCCCTCTATCTTTTACTGCTTTATTTAAATTATGCAATAGATACTAGGGCCATGTAGTCGTAATTTTAAATTCCGCAAATAAAAGGGTAAAAGCGTATTTTTCCGGTTTAATCATTTAAATAGTTGGCCTATCATAGGGAACCCGAAAGAGGCGTCGTAAAGGAACTAACACTTCCTTTACACGTAACTAACTCCCTTACCCAACTCTGGTTCTAACGAACAAAGTTGGTTTTTCAAAAACCAACGCCTTTTAACTCCTTTTCTGATGTTTCCGGTAAAAACATCGGTGGTGACTCCAGAGAACCCTTCAAAACTAGCTCTTGGGTTAGCCCGGTTATCGGACAATCCGAGAGCACCCTTTCAAAAACCTCGCCCCTAGGTTCAGCCCCGTTATCGGACAACCTAAAGGCGTTGTAACCACCAATAAAAACGCGAAAATGGAAAGTCGAAAACCATCACGTCGCTCCGACCGCCTCGTTTTGACGGCAGCGACAGATGGCGACTCCACTGGGGAAGCCTAGAGAGTTGATCCCATTTAGTGATGGGCCAACTTAAAAATAAATAAACCAAGAAAATTACGCTTTTACCCTACCTTGTATTATAACATGTTTTATTGCTTGGCTTTAATAACTGTTGTTTGTTTATAGTTACGCAATTGTTTGAAATACAAACTGTACACAAACCCTTGCACACTACGGTTCCCTCTATACCCGGGGGCAAGTGAGAAATCCATAGGGAGCCGGTGGCATGTACAGTTCGCTGTAGTGATGGCCTTGTGCCCACCAGTGTGATCGGAAACCACCACTCAAGGTGATAACCTTCATCTATTGGCACAAAGATTGACTATGGCCTTAGTGCTAAGCATGGTCAGAAGGCTGGAGAGTGGGGACCCTATAATGGGGGCACCTTGGGGGCCTTAGCCTTGGTGAGAACAGTTAGAACCTACCTTCGCCAAATCACTTTTCTGTAGGAAAACCCTACCTCGTGATTAAAAACAAATTCTCGCATGTTCGTGGATGATCGAATTGTATGTGCATATGTTTGTTGCATTTGTCTGTTGCATAGCATAACCGAACAACAGCAAGAAAAATCACAAAAATATTTTCACAATAAACACCCTTATTTCGGACAGTCTGCCTTTTAGCTAGCCTGGTTTCAGGTTCTTTGTAAGCTAAGTAGCCACTCAGTTCCGACAGAAGAGATAAGGGACGCTAAATATTCTTTCGCATAAAGCCACATTTTATCTCGGATAGTCTGCCTTTTAGCTAGCCTGGTTTCAGGTTCTTTGTAAGCTAAGTAAAAAATATCGAAACCAGGCTAGCTAGCCTTCTAGCTAGCCTGGTTTCGAGATATAAAAGGCTACAAAAAATAAATAATAATAAATAAAAATAAAAAAAATCATTTTCAAATAAATGGGACCTGATTCATAAACATCCCAAATCATTCATATAGGTAGTTTATTTTTCAAAAAAAAAATACGTAAATACCATACGAAACATGATAAACAAAAATAAACACTCACATTCATTCGAATAAGCATCATTTTCATAAAACATGCATTTTGGTTTTAGAAAATGGAGGGGACTAGTAGACAATTGAAGAAGGTGGATATTCCCTGATACCATACTAAGAAGTTGGAACGGCTTTGCACGATAATGCCACCAGAGGTCCGTGCCGACTTTGAGAAATCCTACGGACGGATTCTCAACCTATTGAAGATTTGTGTCGATCAAGTGTTCCTCAGGGTATTAATTCATTTTTGGAACTCCAGTCTGCGATGCTTTGAATTTCCGCAGTTCGATATGGTACCTACCTTGGAGGAGTACGAAATTATGTTGAAATGGCCCAAATCAGCCAGGGTCCATATCCGCCACGGGGTGTATACTCCTGCAACACAAGTCGCTGCCATCATCCAGCTGCCTTTCCGGCAGACTGCCCTGATAGGAAAAGGGAACATCCAGGGTTGGAAAGTCTCAATGTTAGAAGACCATCTGTCCAACTTGGCTGAAAGGACAGAGTGGGTCACTTTTAACAAAACCCTGGCCTTAATCATATTTGAAACAATCTTGTTTCCCTTCCATCTTGACACGGTGGATCAAGCCGTCATGGACGCCTTCTTCGCCTGGGACGTGAACTCGAAAAGTCCCTTGCCTGCCATTCTTGCGGACACCTTGCTCTCGGTGGAATTTTGCTACCAGAAGCAAGGAAAAACACTTCGCTGCTGCTCTTCACTACTATTCGTGTGGGGCATTACACATTTTTACGCCTCTAGTCACATGGGGATGTTCCCTGATCCTTTGAGAAGCTTCTCCAAGATCCCTCTCCAACGATGCTTAACTTCAGAATGGAGGGACGAGTTGGAACAAAAGGACGCCAATAGTATATCCTGGGTCTGCCCTTGGTTCCGACCTGGCCCAGTACTCATCAGATGTGGAGATTATCTGAACGTACCCTTAATAGGACTCAGGGGTTGCATAGCCTACTCACCTAGAGTAGCTATGAGACAACTCATGAGAACCCAAACTACAATTTCCCGAGGGGAACTCGGAGGACTGTGTTTCTTTGGAGACCCATGCACAATTGCTAACTCACTAGTTGTGAGAAAAGCATGGGAGAGACCAGTCTATATGGGAGATAGAGAGCTAGGAAAAGCTCGAGTGACTGTCTCCGGTGACTATGAGGTGTGGAGAAAAAGAAGAGGGATGTCTCAACCATCCACCTCACTCATTACAAACGTCACTAGTGAAGAGCTGCAGGCTCAAGTCGACGCCTTGACCCAGAGGATAGAGATCATGGGAGCCCAGATGAGGGCCCTTGAAGAAAGAGAGCAAGAATCTATCCTCACCATAGATGGTCTGCAAAGGCAATGCAAGAAAAAGGATCATGAAATAGAGCGCCTCAAGGATCAGTGTGCTGACTCCAACGAGCAAGCTATCCGAGCATCCAAAACCGCCAGAACCAGCTCGGATAGTCAATTTCAAGAAATAACCGCCAAGTCAGCACGCCTTGAGGCCGAATCAGCAAAACAGGCTCAAACGATCAAGGAGTTGTTGCAAGAACTCACCAAGACTCGGTCAGAAATACGCCAAGAGCGAGAGGCCAATCGGAGACTCAACAAAAGTCTCACTGAGCTACGCTGCAAAGAAAGAGATGGGCTAGCTCAGTACGGTCAAGTACTACAAGAGAAACACCGAGCCGTTGCAAAGCTCGATGAACTGCAAGCCTTGGTCGTCCACTAAGAGGCGAAGATCAAAGAGGCTCAAAAGTATAGTGAAGATATGAGCTAGGCGGTCCAGAAGCAAAGTGAAGCACTTGCTCGTCATGTCCGGGAAGCCGAAAGGGAATTACATAGAGATCAAGACCCGCCTGTGGGTTTCTTTAGGCTTTTCCGTTTTTGCCAAAAGTTGCTTCGTAGTATGGAGTAGGGGAATGTACACCTTCTAACGGATAAATGAAATTCTACAATTGACTACTTGCATGCATATCATTCATCTGCATACTTAATTTCCCCTCCTTCACTTTTAATAAATAAGATAATAAAAAGGAAGGATTAACTGACACGTCTTCCAAATCAGAAGAATGGAGAGAAAGCCACTCCTAATAAAGCTTACCCCAACGGTCGACTCGCCACAAGAGGAAAAAAAGCCTCTATTGAACATTCAAGGACTTGATGTTGCAAATAATGATCATGAAGAATGTTGATTTTGATGATGATCCAAGAGCTTAAAGACTTAGAGTATTGAAGATTGAAGATTAATGATTTCTGTATTGTAATAACTCTGTTTTAGTTTGATTGAGTCTGTAATTATAGAATCTAAGATAGCCGGTACATAGTCTGTAACTTAGAAGCTTCAAAATGCTCAAATTTATCATGCAGGCTCGGCTTTAATCGATTATATAGGTAAATAATCGATTAAAACAGTGAGAAAACCACTTTCTATACAAAGTCACTGTTTTAATCGATTAAACAGCAAAATAATCGATTATTCCGTACAGTTCCGTACAGATAATCGATTATTTCACCAAATAATCGATTAAACCAGAGAGGATTGGGTTCTGACGTATTTGGCTCTGTTTTAATCGATTATTACTCCAAATAATCGATTATTTCAGTATGTTTTTCATTTTAAATTTCAAATTAACCCTATTTTCGAAAACCCAATTACCAAGAACCCTAGTTTCGAAATCCCTCATTTCTAAACCCTAATTTCCCTACTTAAACTCTGCTTTGGCACTCAGAAAATAAGAACAACTCTTTCCATACAAAAGTTAAGTGCTGTGAGTGCCAGAGAACTGTTTGTTGCAAGGAAAGGGGGCTTTTGGAACCTGGTGTGGGCTAGAAGCGATAAGAATCACTAAGTGGAGTTCTTAGTGGATTGTGTGTTGTGCCGTCTCTGGGGAAAGCTGTTCTTCATCTCTTGTGGATTTCAAGAGAGGTGTTGTCTTTACTTTATCTCTTTGATTTGTAAACTGTTTGTAACAATTTGTTCTTAGTGACAGCGTTAATCCTCTTTTGAGTGATTAGCAACTGGACGTAGGGTCTTTTGATCCGAACCAGTATAAACCCACTGTGTAATCTTCTCTACTCTTCTCTATTTACATTTACGCAGTTTTTAATCGGTAAAATTTGGGGAAAATTTTGAAAACCTAATTTTTATTAAGAAACCAATTCACCCCCTCTTGGTTTTTGTCCGACCACGCGAACATTCAGCTGCAGCGATTCTAACAAGTGGTATCGAGCTTGCTTTGATAGTCATTCAAACTTTTCGAAAATGGCCGGACAAAATCAAACTTTTGCTTGAAGGTGCGTCTATCAACAGACCCCCACTTTTTGCGGGTCAAAATTATCCTTTTTGGAAAGTACGTATGCAAATATTTTTAGAGTCTGTTGATAGAGGCGTTTGGGACGCAATTTTAAATGGTCCATTTGTTCCTAAAACTACTGAGAATGGTGTTGACGTTCTTAAACCTTTTGATAGATGTACTGCAGAAGAAAGTCGAAAAGCACAATTTGATGTTAGGGCTAGAAACATTATTTCATCTGCTCTAACCCTTGATGAGTTTTATAGAATTTCAGTTTGTAAAAGTGCACAGGAAATGTGGGAAATGTTAAGGGTGACCCACGAAGGAACTGAAGACGTCAAAAGAGCACGTAAAAATTCTTTAATCCAAGAATACGAGATGTTCCGGATGCAACCCAGCGAAACGATTTTCGACGTTCAGAAACGTTTCACTCATATCGTGAACCATCTCACCGGACTAGGTAAAATTTTTGACGTTGATGAATTAAATGTTAAAATTTTGAAATCTCTGGATAGGAAATGGCAACCAAAGGTGACGGTCATCTCGGAGTCACAAAATCTTGCCACTATGTCCATGGCGGCGTTATTTGGAAAGCTTAGGGAGCATGAGCTTGACCTTGGAAGACTAAATGAGGAAGAGGGTCAATATCAAAAGAAGAACCTAGCTTTCAAGACCGAAATTTCAAAAAGCAAAAATAAGAAAGAAGAAGAAGAAGACTCCGAAATTGATGAAGAAGAGATGAGTCTTTTTATAAAGAAGTTCACCAAGATGATGAAAGCAAAAGGAAGACATCCTTTCAAAGGTAAGGGAAAGGTAAAAGAAAATTCTTCCGTTAATATAAAATGCTTTGGTTGTGGTGAAGCAGGGCATATAAAGACCGAATGCCCAAACAAGAAAAATGATGAACACAAGGGCAAAAAGCAATTCAAGAAGAAAGCATATATTGCTTGGGATGACAGGTGATTCAAAATCAAGCGACTTCGGAAATAGAAGCAAACAATTGCTTAATGGCAAATGATAACATTTCTTCGGATTTTGAGGTTAGTGATTCCGATTCATCCTCTAGTGAAGAAAATGACCATGATGAATTGCAAAATGCTTATAATGAGTTATTTACTGCATTTATGGATATGAAAAACGAATTTAAAGTTGTAAGGAAAAATCTAAGAAGATCCGAAAAGGAAAATGAGTCCTTAAAATTGAAAATTGCATGTTTAGAAGAAAAGGAGGTAGCTAATACGAAAATTGTATGCTTAGATGAGAATAAGGACTTAGCTTGTGCAAATTGTAAAGAGCATGAATATGACATAGATATTCTTAACCATTTGCTTGACAAAGCCGAAAAAGAAATTGATGATCTTAGGAAGCATGAAATGGTAATTGCTCAAAATAATGTAAATCAAAGAGTTCCTTTGAAAAAGAGTAAACCTAAAAAGAAAAGAATATGGGTAGAAAAAGGAACTAGAGCATGTCATGTTAATAATGTATCTTGTTCTAAAGCTACTCCAAATGCATGCTTCTATTGTATGAAACAAGGTCACACTTCAAATAAGTGTAAAATTAAACATTTTGGTGTTCCTAAAGGTAAATATATTTGGGTTCCAATTGTTAAATAAATCTATTTGTATCTTGTATTTATTCAAAGAAAATGGATCATTTAGTATGTTTTAAACGAGAATGATTAGGTAAAAACATTTTATCTTTTCTATTGCATGAAGGTTCTTCACTTAAAGATTTTTGCGAAAAGCCTCTAAAATTGTTTTAAACAACTAAAAACAAAGTATTTTTACAAAAGCTTTCTTAAAACATGTTTTTAAGCTGATGCGGTTTTGAAAGAACCAAATAAAATCACTTAGAATGTTCAAAGAAGTGTTTTTACGGTATTTTAATCGATACAACTTGTTTTTAATCGATTAAAACCATTTAGAACTCATTGTGATCGATCAGATTTTTATTATGAGCGGTCAGAATCTTTTAAATCGATTAAAAACACGTTTCAATCGATTAAAATCACTTAAAGGGTCAGGATGATCGATCAGAATCAAATTATAAGCGATCAAAATTCTTTTTAATCGATTAAAACACGTTTCAATCGATTAAAATCATTTAAAGGGTCAGGATGATCGATTAGAATGCAATTATGATCGATCAGAATTTAGTTATGACCGATCAGAACTCTTTTAATCGATTAAATCACGTTTCAATCGATTAAAACAACTTAAAAAAATTTTCTACACTGCGTTTTAATCGATTAAAAGAAGTTTTAACAGATTAAAACTGCACTTTTAACATATTAAAAGAATCTTTTAACAGATTAATTAAACCAGCAGTTTTGAAAATCGTCTATAAAAACAGTTTGGCTTGAACTTTTTAAACACACATTGAATATAAGTTTTCACACATCCTTTAGCAATCAATCAAGCAAGCTGCGGTGCAAACACTTTGGAGATCAAGGATGTGCTACCTGTTGATGATATTATTGGATCAAGCTGATAGTTTGTTATGTGTAGAATTTGCTAAGATTATGCGAGGAGAGTTTGAAATGTCTATGATGGGAGAATTAACATTCTTCCTTGGACTTCAAATCAAGCAACTTAAAGATGGCATTTTCATCTCTCAAACTAAATACTGCAAAGAGATTCTCAAAAAGTTTGGAATGGACACCTCAAAGGAAGCCAACACACCCATGGGAACTTCATGCTATCTAGACAAGGATGAATCAGGTTTGGAAGTTAATCAAACTATGTATAGAGGTATGATAGGATCACTATTATACTTAACTGCAAGTAGACTCGATATTATGCATTCATGCGTTGTGTGTGCTAGATTTCGGGCTTGTCCTAAAGAATCTCATCTAATTGCGAGTAAAACATATTTTAAAATACTTAAAAGGAACTACTTGGTTTTGGTTTGTGGTATCCGTCTCGATGCTTGTATGAGTTTAATAGGATATTCGATGCTGATTATGGTGGATGTAAAATTGATAGAAAAAGCACTAGTGGAACATGTCATTTGTTAGGTTCATCCTTAATATCATGGCATTCTAAGAAACAAGCATGTGTAGCTTTATCTACCACTTGAAGCTGAATATATTGCAACTTGGTAGTTGTTGTGCTCAAATTCTGTGGATGAAACAACAATTAGAGGATTATAGCATATATTTAAATGACATTCCATTAATGTGTGATAGTACGAGTGCAATCAACCTAACTAAGAATCCAGTAATGCACTCTAGGACTAAACATATTGAAATAAGACATCACTTTTTAAGAGATCATATCAGTAAAGGAAACTGTAAGATAGAGTATGTAGACACTAAACGTCAATTAGCAGATATATTTACTAAGCCTCTACCCAAGGATAGATTCTATGATCTTAGAAGAGACTTAGGGATATTAGAAATAGCTTAAATTCTGCTTAATTTGACTGTTTCTGGATGATTGTTATGTTAAAATTCGTGGTGTAGCATGTTCATAGGTTATTATGCATATAAATCTCAAAAACTTGATATAGCCTCTGGAATAATCGATTACTGAAAGTAATAATCGATTATTTTTCCTCAAAACGTCCAAAACAGGGTATTCTCCTCTGGAATAATCGATTATTTCGTGAAATAATCGATTAAATGCCTCAGATAATCGATTATTTGCAGGAAATAATCGATTAAAGCTGTCTAATATCGAAATAATCGATTATTTTGAGATATAATCGATTAAATGCGACCAGTCTTGCCTCCTAGCCATTGCCAACAGATATTTTGCCATGGAATCTCTTCTATATGACCGTTGGAAGTGTTTTCCCTATAAATATAGACCTCTAGTTCAAATATACTCACTTCTAAACTCTTGCAATCAAGTTTTCTTGCAATCTATACTCTCTTTGCCTCATTTTCCCTCACTTGTCTGCAAAATCTCTTCAAGTTTACCTATTCTTTCTAATGGCCTCATCATCCCGCCCTAAGATTCCTACAAAAAGAAGATCTGCACCTTCCTCTCATTCCCGTCCTAATTCTGTAGAAGGATGGATCTCTGATGCAGATGGTCAACAAGAATTTCTAACCTACTGGAAAGAAAAAGCTATTATTTCTCCCAAATTTCTTATAGGTGAGCAATTCATTCGTAGGGGTTTCAATTTTCCTAATCTTCTTGAAATTCAAGGAGTTCTCCCGTTTATCCAAATGCAAGGTACATACTATCCTGACCTAGTTAGGGTATTCTATTCTAGATTCAAGTTTAGGGATCAAATTGCTACATCCCGTGTAAAAGGGGTTACCATAATTCTAGATGATGATATTTGGGAAAATGTTGCTCACTTCCCCATTAGAGAAGATGCTATTAACGTTTATGGTGAGCTAGATGACTTTGACAGGTTTCTAGCTTATCGCTCTTTTCTACGGAATCCCTCAATGGAGATTGGACGTATCCTTCATGCTCGACCTTTAAAGAAGGAAGAACGCATGCTTCTACATTTACTCGTATGGATCTTATGTCCCCGGGCTACGAATCATGCTCAATGCTCATCCATTAATCTTCGAATTATTCATGCCATAATGAATAATGAACCTTTAGATTGGGGTGTTCTTGTCAAAATGACCATGCTTAAAGCAAAACGTCATCACACCTTCAAAATTCCATATGCCCTTCTTGTATCCCGAATTCTTGAATATAAAGGAGTCAATGTCGAAGGTGAACAAGTTGTCCGAACTACTAACTTGAACCGCATGCTGGACAGCACATTGATTCATCTACAAATGGTGCGGGTCAATGACATCTATGTTCATAAAGATGACGTCCAAAATCAAGGTGATGCAATTGAAGACTCTGATGAAGATATGCCTCCAGCAGCTGAGTTTCCCTCTACCCAAATCCAAAGTATAGGAACATCCTCTTCTCATCAAGAATCAAGACAATCCATGGAAGATATGCTTTCCGACATGAATCAAAGAATGCAATCATTCTTCAATCTTTCTGGTGTACGGCATGATGAAATTATTCGCCGCATATCCGATGTAGATGATAGAGTGGGTAGATTAGAAAATAGATTTGATACTCACTTTAATGATGAGGATAGTGAAGAATTTTAGATTTTATTTTGTTAATATCTTTGTATTGTAATGAATGAATGATTATGAAATAAAATATGATGTTTCTTTCATGCTATGATTGAGGGGGAGCTTTCTCTAACTTATGCATATCTTGAGGGGGAGCTCTTATGATTAATGTTGCAGAGTTCTTTTTGATTATAATCAAAATAGGGGGAGAAAAATTTAAAGCCTATGATTCAATATTAAATTTTATCTGGTATGTTTAATGTGTTTGTTAGTATGACAGATAAAACAGGTTATTACAAGGGCTTTAAAAAGATAATTTTGATCATCATCAAAAAGGGGGAGATTGTTGAACATTCAAGGACTTGATGTTGCAAATAATGATCATGAAGAATGTTGATTTTGATGATGATCCAAGAGCTTAAAGACTTAGAGTATTGAAGATTGAAGATTAATGATTTCTGTATTGTAATAACTCTGTTTTAGTTTGATTGAGTCTGTAATTATAGAATCTAAGATAGCCGATACATAGTCTGTAACTTAGAAGCTTCAAAATGCTCAAATTTATCATGCAGGCTCGGCTTTAATCGATTATATAGGTAAATAATCGATTAAAACAGTGAGAAAACCACTTTCTATACAAAGTCACTGTTTTAATCGATTAAACAGCAAAATAATCAATTATTCCGTACAGTTCCGTACAGATAATCGATTATTTCACCAAATAATCGATTAAACCAGAGAGGATTGGGTTCTGACGTATTTGGCTCTGTTTTAATCGATTATTGAAGCACTTGGTGGACTTGGTGGATTTGATGAAGACTTAGATATAATTTGATGAAGACATAAATTTAGTTTAGGTTGTGGGTGTGTAGATGATTAGGTTTATAACTTGAGCACTTAATCCCTTGATAGGCCATTATATGTTGTGATGAAGCGCCTTAATCTTCTGCATAGCATTGAAAATCATTTTCTGCATTAAAAGAACAAACTAAGTTTTTCAATCTGTTGAAAAAGATTTTCAATCGGTTAAAATCACTTAACAGAATAAGTGGTTCTATATAATCGTATTTTCAATTGATTGATTCGCAGAATCAACAAGTTAAAATAACTTAGTAAATTTCTCAATATGAAGGTTTCTGAAAAACAATCAATTGAAATACTTTTTAATCTGTTGAAAAAGAAAGATATTTTTCAATCTAAGAGTTTTCGGAAAAACAATCAGTTGAAACGTTTTTCAATCTGTTAAAATAAAGATATTTTTTTAAGTCTAAATGTTTTCGAAAAACAATCTGTTGAAATGATTTTCAATCGATTGAAACAGAGTGTTGTCATTTTTCATTAAGTTGTTTTAATCCATTAAAACTCGAATCAATCGATTAAATGGAACTTTAAACGAAATCAATCGATTGAATCGATGTCTTAATCGATTAAAAGGAACTTTAAATGAAATCAATCGATTGAATCGATCTTTTAATCGATTGAAATAATACTCTAATCGATCATAGTTTTGTTCTAATCGATCATAACTCATTCTGATCGATCATAGTTTTATTCTGATCGATCATAACTCAGTCTAATCGATCATTCTTCTGTTTTAATCGATCAGATTCTCTTCTAAACCTGTTTTACTGCTAACCAACTTATCTTTTGACTCTCTAAAACAGTTTTTAACGAGATGAAACGTTCGTTTTTCTGATTTACTCTATATATACAGATTTGATTCATCTTTTGAAAATACAAGTACAACACACTACTTGAGAAAACTTGAGAAATCAATCTGTGAATCGTTCATCTACATTTTTCTCTCTGCATTCAAGATTTTGTCATATCATAAGGTGCTTTGATCAACATTGTGGTCATTCACAGTGAGAGAGTGCTTTAGAATTGGTGCTGGGCAATTAGAATTCAAAGTCCAGGTTTCTTCTTTCCTTATTCTTTTGTATCGTGTGAATTGTGCAGGTTGGATTGTAATCTGCACTTGGTACAGATGACTTGGATTTGGTTACTCGGGTGTTTTTCAAGATTCTATCTTATAGGTTGAAGAGATAGTTCTTGGTGTAGATTGGTGAGGATCTACGGGTTGTAATTGTTACTTGGTATTAGTGAAAACTTGACAGGTTTGTCAAGAACTGGACGTAGCTCTGGATTAGAGTGAACCAAGTATAAATTTGTGTGTTGATTTCTTTCTATCATCTCTTTTAAATTCTGAATATAATCTTGTCTGTGTTTTAAATCAAATCATCTTTTCAAGAATTGAATAAAGATAACTCATTCTTCCAAAAGAAAGTAAAGTTTTGTGAAAAAGTTTTTTAAGTTCAATTCACCCCCCTCTTGAACTCAACCATTAATTCTTTCAATTGGTATCGAAGCTGGTTCTTGTAAGTTACTCAAGTAATCGGTCCAATGGCTGAGGGAAAGATGAATTTTTCGAAGGAGCCTCCATAAACAGGCCTCCACTTTTCTTCGGTGTGAATTATTCTTTACGGAAGGTTAGAATGAAAATCTTTATTGAATCCCTTGATAGAGGCATTTGGGAAACAATTGTTAATGGTCCTTTTAAACCAACTCATATAGTAGATGGTAAAGCTGTTGAGAAAAGTTGGAGTGAGTTGACTGATGCGAGAAAATAGGAGAGTGCAATATGATTATACTGCAAAGAATATTATTACCTCTGCCTTAAATCTTGATGAGTTTTTCGGGGTGTCTCAGAGTGTGCTTCGCCAAAGAGATGTGGGAAATTCTAGAGGTCACACATGAAGGAACATCTGATGTGAAAAGGGCAAGAAAGCATGAGTTAATCGGGGACTATGAGTTGTTTAAAATGCAGCAAGGGGAGACAATTGCGGATGTGCGGAAAAGATTCACGCACATAGTTAATCATTTGATCTGAGCTAGGGAAGACCTTTGACAAGGAGGAGTTGAATATCAAAATACTGAAGTGTTTGGACATAACTTGGCAACCAAAGGTGACAAGCAATATCTGAATCAAGAGATTTGATCTGAAATGACTACTGCCTCACTTTTTGGTAAGTTAAGGGAACACGAGTTGGAAATCAATCGGTTCAAAGAACAAGAGAATGCGTAAAAGAAAAGTAGAAATATTGTTCTCAAGACGATTGAAGAAAACAGTGATTCTGAAGAAGATGAGTCCGAGAACTCGACTTTATTGGTTAAGAAATTCAGGAAATTTCTGAGAAGAAAGAACAAGACTGGCCAAGTAAAAAGGTACAATGATAGAAAGACTGAATCTGTTCAAAATAATATTACTTGTTATTCTTGTGGTAGACAGAGGTCACATAAGGAGCGACTGCTCCGTAAAAGACCAAGAATCGGAACAAGAAAGATTCAAGATACAAAGGGAAAAAGGCCTACATAGCTTGGCAAGACAATGAATCTTCTTCCAGCTTCCGAATCCGAAGGTGAAGAGGTGAACTTGTGTTTGATGGCTGGTCGTGAATCCTCTTCATCACATGTAAGTTCAACTCCTACAGAGAATGAAATGAATTACAACACATTACTAAATGCTTTCAATGAAATGCATAGTGAAGCCAGAAATTTATCTCATACAAATAATCGAGTTAAAAGGATTAAATAACTGGTTAGAAAATAGAGTTAAAACTCTGGAAAAGAACTGCTAGAAAGCAAAACAGATTTAGAACATCTAGATATTATCTATTCATCTCGCAGATAATGTTAGTCGTTAATAAGAATTGTGAAAAGTGTACTGTTTTACAAAATAAGGTTGATTACTTAACTAAAACCTTAACAAAATTTACTCAAGGTAAAGAGAATTTAGATGCACTCGCTTGGATCTCAAAACCGTGTGTTTGAACGTTCTGGAATCGGGTACAAACCTAGGAATGGGGTAAAAACAAAAAAATATTTGAACTTCTTTTCATACAGAAAAATAACAGCATCCCCTTTCTCATCTTGTCATTACTGCATGAAGAAAGGACATACTATAAAATTCTGTCATGCTAGAAAATATTTTGTGCCACAAGGTAGGAAGAGATGGGTTCCAAAACATGTTAAAGCAGAAAATTTGACTCCTAAGGACCCAAAATACTTAAGGGTACCAGAAAAATGCTTAATTTGTTTGCAGGGACAAAGTCTGGGAATCCCTTGAAGTTCAGAGCTACGAATCAGGTTGTGTTTGTCTAAACTGATTGTTTTAATTGATATAAACCAGTATTAATCGATTAAAATAACTTACAGAAGATATTAGTAAATCTGTCCGTACAGTTTTAATCGATTGAAATACGAATCAATCGATTAAAATGTTCTCATGATTTGAGTTTTAGCTGTTTTAATCGATTAGAATGAATTTATATCAACTAAAATCACTAAGGTATCAAATTTAATCGACTCATTTTCATTTTAATCGATTTAAATTCTGGTATCATCTTCTAGATCTCTTCCAATACGTAAACAATCGATTCTTTCAAGTATTATTCGATCATTTTACTATTGCATTTTCAAAACGAATATTAAAGACCAAATTAGTAAAATAATTTGTTTAATCAGTTTGTTACTGAAAATCATATTCAAAACATCCAAATGAAATTCGGCCATGCGTATAGAGTTTACAATTTAAGATTGAAATCAGTTGAAGAATCATGTACATGTTGTGTTTAATGAGTCTCCTCGAGTTGTGCAGTAATAGATCAACAGTGCTACCTGATGAAGAAGATTTAACTGATAATTCTTATCAGTTGAAACATGCCAGTAGCACAGATCAGCATACTGTTGAAGAGGGTGATCCATCAGTGGACCCTGCAAAAGCTGATCCTCCAACAATTACTGAAGAACAGGAAGAAGATGTTCTGGAAGAGCTTCCTAAAGAGTGGATTGTCCCAAGAAATCTCTCTCTAGACAATGTCATCGGGCAAATTAATAAGGGAGTATCTACTAGACATTCTCTTAATCAATTCTGTAATCATATGGCATTCATTTCACAAATAGAGCCTAAGACAGTTAAAGAAGCATTAAATGATGAATACTGGGTTAGTGCCATGCATGATGAGCTTAATCAATTTGAAAGAAATAAAGTGTGGGAATTAGTTCCTAAAATCAAAGATATCAATATAATTGGTACTAAGTGGGTATTCAAAAACAAGCTAGATGAACACGGCATTATTACTAGAAATTTATGCCTGTTTAAGTGGTTTCAGATTACTACAGATGGATGTAAAGAGTGCCTTTCTTAATGGACTTATCAATGAAGAAGTGTATGTTTCTCAACCTCCTGGGTTTGAAGATCACAAGCATCCTGACCATGTCTACAAATTGAAAAAGGCTCTTTATGGCTTGAAGCAAGCACCTAGACAATGGTATGAGAGGTTAAGTAATTTTCTAATTGATCAAGGGTACAAGCGAGGTGAGGTTGATAAAACTCTGTTCATTAAGAAATCTGGAACTGATATTATTCTAGTGCAGGTGTATGTAGATGATATCATTTTCGGTTCCACCAATAATGCCATGTGTAATAAGTTTGTAAAAGAAATGCAAAGTGAATTTGAAATGTCTATGATGGGAGAATTGAATTTCTTCCTTGGTCTACAGGTTAAACAATTAACAAATGGCATTTTTCTTAGTCAATCTAAATACTGCAATGAACTGTTAAAGAAATTTGATATGCACAATTGCAAGGAATCCTCTACACCAATGTCTACTAACTACTTGTTTAGATTTAGATGAAAAAGGGAAATCTGTTGATCAAACTAAATATAGAGGTTTGATTGGTTCTCTACTTTATCTAGCTGCTAGTAGGCCGACATTATGTTTAGTGTATGTCTGTGTGCAAGATTTCGAGGCAAATCCAAAGGAATCACATCTTACTGCTCGCCAAAGGATTACGAAGTATCTTAAGGGAGCAGATCAATGTTGGACTATGGTATCCTCGAAGGTGCGTCCCTTAAGCTTGTTGGATTTTCCGATTCGACTTTGCAGGATGTAGATTGGACGGAAAAAGTACCTCCGGTACTTGTCATCTACTAGGGAGCAGTCTTATATCGTGGCACAGCAAAAAGCAAGCGTGTGTTGCTCTGTCAACTGCAGAAGCTGAATATATTGCAGCTGGGAGCTGTTGTGCTCAAAGCATTTATCTCAAGCAACAACTAACAGATTATGGAGTGACTCTAAACAAGGTACCTCTGGTTTGTGACAATACTAGTGCAATAAACTTAACTAAGAATCCTATTCAACACTCTAGAACTAAGCATATTGAAATTAGACATCACTTTATTAGAGA
This sequence comes from Sphenostylis stenocarpa, assembly GCA_963425845.1. Classification (NCBI taxonomy): domain Eukaryota; kingdom Viridiplantae; phylum Streptophyta; class Magnoliopsida; order Fabales; family Fabaceae; genus Sphenostylis; species Sphenostylis stenocarpa. Next base: position 32,387,568 of record OY731401.1, on the reverse strand, counting down.
ACACGTATCTAGGGGTGACTGTGGGATTTTATTCGTTGAATCTGAAAAACAGTTAGCTGATTTATTTACTAAACCACTTCCTAGAGATAGACTTAATATGCTTAGAACTGAATTAGGAATTCTAGATATATCTAGTATTGCATAACTAATTTGTTACAGTAATTGTATGTCTTTTAACAGGCTGATAACAAGTTCAATCGATTAAAAATTGCATGAATAACTTGATATTATTTGTTTTAATCGATTGAAACTGTGAAATAATCTGTTGATTTTCTGTTTCTTACTCTCTGGTATTGATATGTTATTAGTTCAATCGATTAGATACGCTTTTAATCGATTTATTTCACTAACCCTGTAGCTCTGCAAATTTTCTTCTATAAATCAATCGATTAAATCTTCGATTCAATCGATTGAATTCACTAATGGTACTTTGCTTAATTTTTCCTTTGCAAAAACAATCGATTTATTCATCGATTCAATTGGTTTATTTCACTTATGAATTTCTGTGAAGTGCGAAATCAATTGGTTACAGGAAAAATCAATTGATTAATTGAAATTAAATGAATTGGCTCTGCACACAAAAGTAATTTCTGCAGATTAGGTTGAACTCATTTACAATGAGATAAAATCTCAACCACTTCCTTTAATACTAATTGACTCTGATTGGATACATACTACGAAGGTAATTAAGTGTTTCTGTATCAAACTCTTCTCTCTCCACCTTTATCATCACTGTGCAAGATCACAAAAAGACTAAAGATCCTGAAGTCGAACGATTTCTGTATTCCTATTTCCTCAACTTGAACTCTTTCTTTCTCGGTTCCTCTCTGTTTTGCTCATCAAGCATGTTCAAACGATCGAAGTCTGGAAGAAAGAAATCAAGCAGGGGCGAGTCGTCTTCTGTTCGGCAGGAACAAAATGTTGAAGGAAGGATTGAGACTTGGTTCAACGGGGACCAAGAGCAAATGAATCTGTTTATCCATGAGTTGAGCGGAAAACAAGTCAACATACCAAAGCTGTTAAAGTTTTCCTGGTTTGATGCTTGAAGGATTTAGAGGCATCGAGAAAGCTGCTGCAACATCAAAAGCTTCAGAAGTTTACGGAGTTGGACGGTAGGATTTATCCCGACTTGATCAAAGTTTTCTTCACAAATTTGTCCTTTGAAGGTTCCACCTTGAAAACCCAAGTTAAAGGTGTGGACATTGAGATTACTCCTAACATCCGGAAGGAGGTTGCTTGGTTTAAAGGATTTAGGAGTGAAAGTCACCAAAGGGTGTACTTCGATGTGGAGGAATTTAATAAGGTTCAATATTTTCGGTCATGCATGAAGAATAGGCATGACTCTGTCAGCTCGTTCAATACTGGGAAACTAAAATTGGAAGAAAGGTTGCTTGCCTGCATTGTGTCTTGGCGGCTCACTCCGAGGGGGAGCAATCATGCGGTGCTAAATGAGGGAGATTTAGTACTAATGTATTGCATTCACCACGGGATTCGGGTAAACTGGGTTTTTGTCATCAAAGACCACATGATCAAGGCAAAAAGACTCGGTGATTTCAGGTACCCCTATGCTATACTCGATTTCCGAATTTTTAACATATTTTGGTGTTGATCTTGAAGGAGAACTTGTCGAGACAGTTCGTTCAACAAATGAAATAAATAACTCTATGCTTCACAAAATGGGATTTATGAAAGTTGATGGTGAGTGGGTCTCCAAGGAGGATCTCTGGAAGAGATGAAGAAAGTGATGAAGATGGACAAGAGGAAGAAAATATCAACACCGATATTTCTGGCACTTCTAGAGCTCATCCATCTGATCCTATGGAAGAAGTGATCCCACTGGAGATGATTCCATATAATTCACCCCCGACCGTGGCACACCTCTCGTCACAGGTTTGAAAGAACAATGCTTGCAAGCAAATGAATCAACTTCAAGCTCGATCAAAGGAGGCATATGAATATGACTACAGCTATAAGGGCTCGACAGACACTATTTGGATGAGAATTTTATTGCAAGGTTCCAAGCACATCGATAATCAACTTGAAGACATTTACAACGGAATTGTGGAAATACAATTCAACCCAGGTCCCGGAGATGATTGAAGTTTACTTGATCAATGTCTCGCTGATAATTCTTTTTTCTTTTCTTAGTTGGTTTTATATTCTCGCTTTTTATTTGGGGATTCCCAAGTGGCCCCATTGGACTGTATCCATGACAATCTATTTGATGCGAGTCAAATAGGGGAGAATTATTTTGATTAAAGCGCCACTACACACACACCACATCACAAAATATATGTCTACGGTATGCATGTCTCTGGTCTGATTTTATGCGAGTGCAGTGGTTATTTGTCTCCATCAAATAGGGGGAGATTGAAGCACTTGGTGGACTTGGTGGATTTGATGAAGACTTAGATATAATTTGATGAAGACATAAATTTAGTTTAGGTTGTGGGTGTGTAGATGATTAGGTTAATAACTTGAGCACTTAATCCCTTGATAGGCCATTATATGTTGTGATGAAGCGCCTTAATCTTCTGCATAGCATTGAAAATCATTTTCTGCATTAAAAGAACAAACTAAGTTTTTCAATCTGTTGAAAAAGATTTTCAATCGGTTAAAATCACTTAACAGAATAAGTGGTTCTATATAATCGTATTTTCAATTGATTGATTCGCAGAATCAACAAGTTAAAATAACTTAGTAAATTTCTCAATATGAAGGTTTCGGAAAAACAATCAATTGAAATACTTTTTAATCTGTTGAAAAAGAAAGATATTTTTCAATCTAAGAGTTTTCGGAAAAACAATCAGTTGAAACGTTTTTCAATCTGTTAAAATAAAGATATTTTTTTTAAGTCTAAATGTTTTCAGAAAAACAATCTGTTGAAATGATTTTCAATCGATTGAAACAGAGTGCTGTCATTTTTCATTAAGTTGTTTTAATCCATTAAAACTCGAATCAATCGATTAAATGGAACTTTAAACGAAATCAATCGATTGAATCGATGTCTTAATCGATTAAAAGGAACTTTAAATGAAATCAATCGATTGAATCGATCTTTTAATCGATTGAAATAATACTCTAATCGATCATAGTTTTGTTCTAATCGATCATAACTCATTCTGATCGATCATAGTTTTATTCTGATCGATCATAACTCAGTCTAATCGATCATTCTTCTGTTTTAATCGATCAGATTCTCTTCTAAACCTGTTTTACTGCTAACCAACTTATCTTTTGACTCTCTAAAACAGTTTTTAACAGATGAAACGTTCTGTTTTTCTGATTTACTCTATATATACAGATTTGATTCATCTTTTGAATATACAGTACAACACACTACTTGAGAAAACTTGAGAAATCAATCTGTGAATCGTTCATCTACGTTTTCTCTCTGCATTCAAGATTTTGTCATATCATAAGGTGCTTTGATCAACATTGTGGTCATTCACAGTGAGAGAGTGCTTTAGAATTGGTGCTGGGCAATTAGAATTCAAAGTCCAGGTTTCTTCTTTCCTTATTCTTTTGTATCGTGTGAATTGTGCAGGTTGGATTGTAATCTGCACTTGGTACAGTAACTGGATTTGGTTACTGGGTGTTTTTCAAGATTCTATCTTATAGGTTGAAGAGATAGTTCTTGGTGTAGATTGGTGAGGATCTACGGGTTGTAATTGTTACTTGGTATTAGTGAAAACTTGACAGGTTTGTCAAGAACTGGACGTAGCTCTGGATTAGAGTGAACCAGTATAAATTTGTGTGTTGATTTCTTTCTATCATCTCTTTTAAATTCTGAATATAATCTTGCTGTGTTTTAAATCAAATCATCTTTTCAAGAATTGAATAAAGATAACTCATTCTTCCAAAAGAAAGTAAAGTTTTGTGAAAAAGTTTTTTAAGTTCAATTCACCCTCCCTCTTGAACTCAACCATTAATTCTTTCAATTATTACTCCAAATAATCGATTATTTCAGTCTGTTTTTCATTTTAAATTTCAAATTCACCCTATTTTTGAAAACCCAATTACCAAGAACCCTAGTTTCGAAATCCCTCATTTCTAAACCCTAATTTCCCTACTTAAACTCTGCTTTGGCACTCAGAAAATAAGAACAACTCTTTCCATACAAAAGTTAAGTGCTGTGAGTGCCAGAGAACTATTTGTTGCAAGGAAAGGGGGCTTTTGGAACCTGGTGTGGGCTAGAAGCGATAAGAATCACTAAGTGGAGTTCTTAGTGGATTGTGTGTTGTGCCGTCTCTGGGGAAAGCTGTTCTTCATCTCTTGTGGATTGCAAGAGAGGTGTTGTCTTTACTTTATCTCTTTGATTTGTAAACTGTTTGTAACAATTTGTTCTTAGTGACAGCGTTAATCCTCTTTTGAGTGATTAGCAACTGGACATAGGGTCTTTTGATCCGAACCAGTATAAACCCACTGTGTAATCTTCTCTACTCTTCTCTATTTACATTTACGCAGTTTTTAATCGGTAAAATTTGGGGAAAATTTTGAAAACCTAATTTTTATTAAGAAACCAATTCACCCCCCCCCCCTCTTGGTTTTTGTCCGACCACGCGAACATTCCGCTGCGTGATTCTAACAGCCTCGACTGTTAGTCCTCAAGAATAAGGAAGAGGGGGCAAGGACACCAGTGCGACTATTTATGCCACGTCCTTTCCCCTACAAATCAAATAAAGTTGTACCGTGGAGATACGGAGAATCTTCACCAATAAAAGAAGATATCACGAACATAGTCGGCATCGGGGGCATGACTAGAAGTGGAAGAGTCTACTCCCCCAAGGACTCACAAGAAGATGTCCTCAAAAATAAAGGAAAAAATAAAAAGACCGAAGAAGAAAAAGAAAATAAAGAATCCAAGGAGGAGACAGATGAATTACTCCAGTCCATAAGGCAAAGCGAGTATTCCATTATAGACCAGCTCAATCGTACACCTGCAAAGATAACGATGTTATCTCTAATGATGAGCTCGGAACCACACAGAAACGCCCTGCTGAAGGTCTTGAGCGAGGAGCATGTACCTCACACCATATCCCAAGAAAAAGTTGAGAGGATCGTCGGTCACATCATGGCAAGCGATCACCTCAACTTCACAGAGGAAGAACTCCCCCTCGAGGGATCAAACCATAATAAGCCCTTGCACATCTCAGTCAAGTGCAAGGAGTACCTCATCGCTAAAGTTCTTGTGGATAACGGGTCCTCCTTGAATGTGATGCCCAAGTGCACACTAGACAAGTTGATTATCCAAGGAACCCGTCTACGCCCAAGAAGCACTATCGTTCAAGCCTTCAACGGATCCAAACGAGAAGTGGTGGGGGAAGTGAATTTGCCAATCCAAGTTGGACCCACCACCTTCAACGTCGATTTCCATGTAATGGATATTACTCCAGCATACAGTTGTCTCCTTGGCAGGCCATGGATTCATGACGTTAAGGCAGTACCTTCAACGCTCCACCAGAAAGTCAAGTTCATAGTGGATGACAAATTGGTCACGGGCCAAGCTGAAGATGATATCTTGATCAGTGGACCGTCCACCCAACCTTATGTGGATGCGGCTGAAGAGGCCCTTGAAACATCTTTTCAAGCGCTCGAAATTGCCAATATAGAAAGACTTCCCAGAAATACCAAGGTAGCCCGCATGATGATGAAGCATGGTTACCATCCTGGCCAAGGACTGGGGGCAGATTCCCAAGGCATGAGGGAACCCCCAGAATTCAAAGACAATCCTACTAAGGGCCGAGCGGAAAAAAGAAAAGGGAAGTCTCCCCTCCGCACACTCAAGCAAATTTTCCGAAGTGGAGGGGTGCAAGCGTCAAGAGCTACCCTAGTCATTAGGAAATCTTTTTCTTCATTTAAGGGATGTAAACCCCATGATTGTTAGAGATTATCCCCCGGGGCCAGCCCGACCCTCGGGCATTTTAGGGCACATATTCCCTTATTAATTAATAAAGAATACTTCTTACAATCTGCTTCTCTTCTTTCTATTTCTAACTAGACCACATGATAACCTTGTCTAAGTAAACGTAAAAAGAAAAGAAGAATAAAAAGCGCGTTCAAATAACCAAAATTTGTCATTGCCGTTACAATAAAGCGAGTTGATTAGAAGCATCAAATAAGGCTTTACCTCAAAGGAAGTCATGCTTTGCCAATATTGTGAACAAAATAAATACAAAAAAAAAGAGAGCCCAGAGAAGCCAAAGGCCAAAGAAAAGGGCAAAATACCCGGTAGGAAACCCACTAAGGGGGCTACGCAAAAGATAGGGTCGACCCGGTAGGATACCCGAACAACAATAAAGGGTAGCCTAGGCAAAAGTTAGGGTTACAAAATAAGGTCCGCTAGGATTCCCCAAAAAATACAAAAAGAAGGAACCTAGACAAAAGTTAGGGCCAAAACACAATATCCTAGTTCGAAAACCCGAAGGGCGATCTAGGGAAATCAGCTAGCCATTAAAAGCAATGGAAATAAAACTAAAAGGCGCAAATACAAAAAGGGGAAAAAACGTTTGCTTAGACGAAACCTAAACACCTAAGCCTAACCCTAGCCACCCATTCTTACAAAAACCACTTTCTAAATAAAAATCAACCTTCTAAAACACAAACCATTGATTTTACCTCCTTACTTCTTTTCTCTTGACCCTCGCAACAATATTCTAATAATTAATTTGGGAATATGGAGGCGCATAGTCATCAAGAGGATTGAAACCCCTAGAGTGGAGAAAAAGAGACACTACATGGCAAAGAGTGCTCTACAAAAAAAGAAAAAGGAAAAAAAAGAAAGAAAAAAACAAGTTATCCTTCGGTCACAAGAAGTCCGGCATGGTAAGAGTAAGCACGGCAGATCAGGAGGCACTCGACGCAACGAGACACGTCAGTTAAATCCTTCTGAAAAATTAACTGAAATAGGCATTATAGGACATCAAACTTAAAAACATTGCATGCATAATATGTTTTTGAACCAGGTCCTATTCTACTTTCAAAAAAAAATATATATATATATATATATATATATATATATAACCGAAAATTCGAGACCGCCGTCTCGGGCCCTCCGGACCGCCGTCTCGATCCTCAGCAAATCGAGACCGCCGTCTCGCTTGACGAGACCGCCGTCTCGACCTGTAAAAAATCGAGACCGCCGTCTCGACTTCCCAGACGGCGGTCCCGAATTCGATTTTTCCCTATAAATAGGGGAGGCGCGTGGGGGGGTTCCTCACAACTCCTCTGCACTCCAGAACCTCCAACTCTTAGATCTCTCACTTCCAAGCACTTCCTGGCCAATATGTTCCGTGGAAACCCATCAAGGAAGAGAAGAGGCATTGCCGGCGCTAGCAGTTCCTCGGCACCAGCCCCACAGGATCCTACTCAGCTCTCACCGCATCACCTAGCCTGTCTCGAGCACATCCGAGGTTATACGTGGAACCCCATGCTCAAGCTTGACTTCAGCATCCTCGCAGAGTTTGGGTGGGAGGACAATGTCCGGGCCCACATAGATAGCATTGGGTGGGGCTTCCTGCTGCAGTCTCCGCCCACCCACGTGTACCCTCAAGCGGTACTGGAGTTCCTGTCCTCCATCTCCTATGTCGAGGCCCCCTCCATGGTCCCGGGCCTGCCACCCACCAAGATGGTGAACTACTTCATGGGTGGGACGTACCAGACTACCACCCTCGACGAATTCAATGTAAGCATTGGATTCGTCCGACCCGAGGATGTGCTAACTCGGGAGTACCGGGAGGCCATCTGTAGCCGCCCCACCAACCTCACCGCTGCCGAAATGTGGGAAGAGCTCACAAGGTCTCCCACGCTGCCCACGCTGATGAGGGGGTTAGCACTCGCCCCAGCCCTCCGCATTTGCCACAAGTTGTTGGCTGGGACTGTCCACGGGAGGAAGGAGAGCCAGGGTAAGGTAACCCTCCCAGACCTCTTCGTACTTTACTACATGAGCCAGAGGCGACGCTGCAACCCTGGCTACTTCTTCCTGAGGGCCCTTAAGGACTTCGGGAGCAGACCAGCGGGAGTCGTCCTCATGGCTCCTCTTATCACTCCCCTGGCAGAGAAATGGGGGTGCGCTGGCCGGGAAGAGCTGGCCTCCAGCCTACGACCCAAATCCATTAACGGGTCGATCCTGGTCAGCATGGGGATGCTGATGCGCCGCGGGACTCAGTTGGTCCTTCATCCCTCGCTGGATTTCGCGCTGGACCTCCAGGACATCGTGGCGATGCACGATCTCCCCACGCCTCCCGACTTCCAGCAGCCACATCAGCACCAACAACCACCACAATACACAGACGACTTTGCCGGCCCGAACCGCAACATCTGCGCCAGCAATTCGATCAAATGTCTGTGCGACAGGAGCAACTTTCCCTAAGGCAGGAAGCCTTCGACACCAGGCTAGAGACGATGTACCAGTATCAGCAAGGAATGCGGCAAGACTGGACAACCTTCCAGCAAGAATACCGTGATGAAGCCCGAGAGCAAGCAGAATTCCGGGAACATATATACCAGCAATTCCCCTACCATGGATCGTCTCCAGAGGATAGCCCTTAGGGATAGTGCTTGTAAAAAATAAATGGCTGTAATAAAACTTTCCTTATGAATAAAATTTTTATTGCATGCATTCTTTGCCATCCTTTCCAAAAGTCAGCGTAACCAAAAGAAACTTAAAGTAAAAAAGACGTACGCTCAAGAAAAAGCCAAAAATCCAAAGTCGCGAGAAAAAAGAGATAAAACCGCGAGAAAAAGGCAGGATTAAGACAAACCATCATCTTAACCAACAAGGTTTCGACTACCAAGCAAAAGTCGGACAACAAACAGAGATTGCCCGACCAACCAGCAAGAGTCGGGTGATCACCACAAAAAGATCAAAAAACAAAGAATCCCCAGCAAACAAGCAAGCTGGACGAGCACCAACAAATCCCCGGCACGGACCGGACGACAACATCTCCAAAGAAGACCAACAAAAAGTACATCTCAACGATCGGCGCATGAGCCACCTGAACAGTAAGCCGCCACTACCACCAGTCCTGCACAGCAGACTGTACCAGCCTGATAGGGGGTTCATACCTATCAACCTGCGCATGCAGTGCGCCTGATCTGTGCTCGAGCCGGGTCAGTAAGTCGCAACTACCAGCCTGATGGGGGGTTCATACCCATCCAATTCGACACACAACGAACTGCAACTACCAGCCTGATGGGGGGTTTATACCCATCAACCGAAGGATCGGCTACCGTTAGAAGGAGTATCCTGAGGTTCTACCACGTGTCCATCGAAGGGATCGGCTACGGTCAGAAGGAGTATCCCGGAAGTGCACAAACACAAGTTTTCCCCAGAAGATCAACCGCCGCAAGACGGAACATCCAAAGGGTAACCGGGCAAGAGGGTCAACTCCTTTACCTTCCTGTCGATCTGTCTGGCACAACAGGCCAACAGCCGACTAGTCAGGTAAAGGGGGGGTAGCTGTAGACCCCAAATCTTTCCCGACCTCATAATAAAGACCAGAAGACCTCTTATTCGAAGATGGATGAAGCCTAAGAAGCCACTAGGAGAGACTATTAGGCCCCATACTAGGATAGGAGGGATTTTTGGCACAAAAATAAGAATTTTCGCCTTTTGGGGTCGAGACCGCCTTCTCGTATTCGAGATCGCCGTCTCGCCTTGCGCAAATGGCGAGACCGCCGTTTCGCCATTCTTGCAAGGCGAGACCGCCGTCTCGATTGGCGACACCGCCGTCTCGACCTTGTCAGACGAGACCGCCGTCTCGACCTGACAGGCGTGAATTCCTATAAATAGGGCCTCCATTCCCCTCATTTCACACAGCTCTCTCATTCTCTCTCTAGTCACATCACTAGATTCTCTCTCTAGAACCCCTCCAAAGCATTTCTGGAGTTTCTAAGCGTTTCTAAGAGTGTTTTTTAGCGTTACGAGAGGTTTCCGACGCTGTAGAGAGTGAAGGGCTGCCACATAGCACCCTTTTTTTAAAGAATTAATAGAAAGCTTGCTCCGCAGGTTTCTACTTTCTCCCTCTATCTTTTACTGCTTTATTTAAATTATGCAATAGATACTAGGGTCATGTAGTCGTAATTTTAAATTCCGCAAATAAAAGGGTAAAAGTGTATTTTTCTGGTTTAATCATTTAAATAGCTGGCCTATCATAGGGAACCCGAAAGGGGCGTTGTAAAGGAACTAACACTTCCTTTACACATAACTAACTCCCTTACCCAACTCTGGTTCTAACGACCAAAGTTGGTTTTTCGAAAACCAACGCCTTTTAACTCCTTTTCCGATGTTTCCGGTAAAAACATCGATGGCAACTCCAGAGAACCCTTCAAAACTAGCTCTTGGGTTATCCTGGTTATCGGACAATCCAAGAGCACCCTTTCGAAAACCTCGCCCCTAGGTTCAGCCCGGTTATCGGACAACCTAAAGGCATTGTAACCACCAATAAAAATGCGAAAATGGAAAGTCGGAAACCATCACATCGCTCCGACTGCCTCGTTTTGACGGCAGCGACACCCAAATAAAGGGGTTCAAGCGTCGAAAGCGACTTTAGTCATTAGGTGTTCTCCTTCTAATTCTTAGGGTTTGTAAATCCAATGACTATTAGAGATTACTCCTCGGGGCCAGCCCGACCCCCGAGCATTGTAGGGCACATATTTTCCTATTAATTACAAAGAATGTCATTCTTACTATCTGCTTCTCTTCTTGCTATTCATATCTAAACCTCATTAATAACCATGTTTAAGCAAACGTTTTCAAAATGCGTCAAAGTAATCAAATTGTGCCATTAACCAAAGTAAAAGTCAAATCCATCACTATTGATTGACTAGAAACACAAAATAAGGTCCTACCTCATCATAATAAAGTCGTGTTTTGCCAATGTTGTGTAAAGAGAAAATAGAAAACAAAAATCAAAAGGAGCCCATAGAAGCTAAGGGCCAAAAAAAGAGAGGGCAAGATACCCGGTAGGAAACCCACCAAAGGGGGCTACGCAAAAGTTAGGGTAAACCCGCTAGAAAACCTGAACAACCATAAAGGGTAGCCTAGGCAGAAATTAGGGTTACAAAATAAAGTCTGCTAGGTTTCCCAAAACAAGGAAAGAGGAAACCTAGACAAAAGTTAGGACATAACACAACATCCTAAGCTGAAAACCCAAAGGGCAGACTAGGGAAGTCAATCAGTCATAGCAAGTGCCATAGAATAAGACGTCACTCCATAAACATAACGTTGTTTAAACTAGCCTAAACACTCTAACCAACCTTGGCTAGTCGTGCTTACAAAAACCATTTTTTGTCAAAATAAAACAATTCTAAAACACAAGCCTTTGAATTAAATATCCTCTTCTTTCTCTTCTCTTGACCCTTACTAATACAACATTCTAGTAATTAGTAGGGAAATATGGAGATAGTAATTAATAGGAGGATTGACATCCCCAAGGAAAGGGAGGGGCACACTGACATGGCAAGTCGCTCTACAATCAACACAATCATTCTTCGATCATGGAAAGATCAAGACGACAAAATTGGTACAACCTATCATGTCGACAAAGCACATAACGTCGGAAGCTCAAGCACATTGGTTAATCCTTTTGAAAAATTAATTGAAATAGTATTATAGGATGCATATCGCAAACATTGCATGCATATGATAGGCTCCTATCTCTCGAAAAAAAGAAGAGAAAGAAAAAATGACAATAAAAAGAATAATGCCTGCTAGGAGATTCTTAGGCAAAAGTTAGGGTAGCCCGCTAGATCGAAAACCCACAAAAGGGCGGTCTAGGCAAAAGTTAGGGCATTCATAAAAAAGGAAAAAACCCGCTAAGATATCCTAGGCAAAAATTAAGGCAGCCCGCTAGACCGAAAACCCCAAAAGGGGGGTCTAGGCAAAAGTTAGGGCATTCATAAAAAAGGAAAAAGCCCACTAAGATATCCTAGGCAAAAATTAATGTAGCCCGCTAGACCGAAAACCCCAAAAGGGCGGTCTAGGCAAAAGATAGGGCTAAACCAAAAAATGAATAAAAGAGAGGGGCCCTTCTTCATAATCATGAAAGTCCAACAGGAGAATGCTAGTCACTTTTCCAGATGCATCGATAAAAAAAAAGATAGATTGCATTTAAGGCATCCACACACGAATAGTCGCATGAAACGACTTTGTCAAGGTAAAAAATGAAAGAAATAAAAATCATTTCAGATAAATAACAAAAACGAAAAACATTCATGCATATAAAGAGACTAGCTCCATGTTTACGATTGAAAACAGGATCACTGAGACTGAGTCTCCAAATAATGCCCTCAAGAAAACGGAGCAAGTCGTCAATCAAGCGACTCAGCAGAATAAGAGCTTCTGAAAATCAAGAGCTCCAGCTACCATCCTTCTACCCAGAAAAGAAGGCACAAGAAAGTAATAAGTCTCCAAACATTGCTCTCTCTTAAGAAAGAAGAGCGAGTTGTCATAAGAAGCTTCTAGAAGCCAAAGCTCCATTCATCACCCAATAAAAGAGGGCACAATCATCAGATATCATAAAAGAAAAGCCGACGGAAAGGCTTAGTCATCCCCAAGAGGATCCCTTCCTACTCCGAAGGCAAAACAAAAACACTCCTCACGGCTCAGCATTACCACTACATGAGTCATCGAGCACACTCACCCAAAGTCTCCTCCACACTCCCCAATGGAGAATAAAGGCTTCAAGAGCCCATCATCATCAACAGTCAAAAGAGTCCAATCTCCATACCAACAAGGGCTCAACAAAAAAAGGAAAAAAGAAGAAAACTTTTGCATCCCCAGCAGATGTCCAAAAGAAAAGGCAACAACAGAGAAGGCCGAATAAAAATCCTCAAGTGGATCTCCTAAAAAGTCTACAAAAAAGAATCAGAAATTCCCATCCTCCAGTGGAATAAGAGCTTCACAAGTTTAGCTCGCATCAACATCAATCAAGGAGCCAAGACTCCATCCCTAGAAAAGAAAAATCAGATCCCCAGGGAGTCAACTAATTCCCTGGTGGATCACCAAAGAAAGAAAACTTCATCCCTAATGGACCTCCCAAAAAGAAGGAAAAAAGACAGCGTAATAAAAAGAGACTAAAAAGTAAAAAGGCTTACGCATTATCCCGAAAAAGCCAAATTTCAAATCGCGAAAAAAATGGATAAATCGCAGAAAAAGGAGAAATCAAATGAAAATCCTTGCTCCCTAAGTGGGTCACCTCAGAAAAATAAAAAATCAACAAAAAAGAAGGAATTGGAAATTCCATTCCTTCATCAGAATAAGAGCACCACAAAAGCCAGCTCGCACCACATCAATTAAGGAGCCGAGATTTCATTCCCCCAAAGGGCTACCAAAATCTGACCCCCGAGAAGTCAACCAATTCCCCAGTGGATCAATAAAAAAAGAAAGATCATCTGCAGTGAGCTTATTGCAAAGGAAAAACTTCAGATTCATCCTCAGAATGTCATTTTCCTACACATAGGCAAGACCTGGCAAGCAAGAGCCAGCATCCCCATAGGGGAATATCAGCCTAGTCAGAGGCAAAACAAATGCAGCCAAAAGTTTTCACTTACGATGAAGCATCTGCCTACTCAGAGGCATTACTAGAAACTCGATGGAGTATTTGCCTGCTCAAAGGCACCATCAAAATCAACAAATTTTCAATGGATATTCGCCTACTCAAGCGGTGTCACCAAGATCAACAAATCCCTAGAGCATTCCTGCCTACCTAAGAGGCACTCATCAAAAAACCCTGACAACCAGCAAAGTCGGATGACCACTACCAAAGGATCAAAAACAAAGAATCCCCGGCACACCGAAAGACTTTACCAGAAAGGTCCAAAAACATTTACCTAAATAGAAATCACTCCCCATGGAGTCGGCGCATGATCAGAATCAGTAAGCCGGCACCACAGCCAAAGAGTCAGCTACCGCATCAAAGGAGCATCCTAAGGTTTCTCACTCGGCGCATGAGCCACCTGAGCAGTAAGCCGCCACAACCACTAGTCCTACGCAGTGGACTGTACCAGCCTGATGGGGGGTTTATACCCATCCAGTGCGATGCACAGTGGACTACAACTACCAGCCTGATGAGGGGTCTATACTCATCCAGTCCGATGCACAGCGGACTGCAACTACCAGCTTGATGGGGGGTTTATACCCATCAACCGCAGGATCGGCTACCGTCAGAAGGAGTATCCTGAGGTTCTACCATGTGTCAACCGAAGGGATCGGCTACCGTCAGAAGGAGTATCCTAGAGGTGCGCAACACACTTTTTCCCAGAAGATCAGTCGCCGCAAGACACAGCATTCGAAGGGTAACCAGGCAAGAGGGTCAACTCCTTTACCCTCTAATCGATCTTCTTGGCACGACAGGCCAACATTCGACTAGTCAGATAAAGGGGAGGCAACTATAGACCCCAAATCTTGCCCGGTCTAAAAAAAAAGAGTAGAAGACCTCCTATTCGAAGATGAACAAAGCCTAAAAATCACTAGGAGATACTATTAAGCCCCATATTAGAGTAGGAAGGCTTTTCTGTACAAAAAATAAAAAATAAAATAAAATAAATAAATAATTAAAAAAATAAAAATAAAAAAAAAATTCTGGCGAGAAGGCTTCCCAAATGACGAGAAGGCCTTCCCGAATGGCGAGAAGGCCTTCCGAAATGGTGGGAGCGAGAAGGCCTTCCCAAATGGCGAGAAGGCCTTCCCGAAATCCCAGATGGCCATCCCGACCTAACACTTTTTCCTATAAATAGGAGCCTCATTCCACCCACTTTTACACACACCATTCACTCCTACCACTCTCTAGGAAACCTTTTGGCACTTTAGAGTGACTCTGAGTAATTTTCCAGAGTTCGAGTGAGCTTTCTGATTTCTGTTAAGGTAGAAATCGGTTAAGGATGTCTCCTTTTTTTGAGATATCCAGCCCTCGGTAGGGTGACACCTTTATTTTTTGATCGACTGAGGAGTGTCTCTGTAGAGTGCGGGGACTACCAAAAAGCGTCCTCAAGTTCAATATTTATGAAAGCTCGCTTCGAAGGTTCTCCTTCATATCTCTTCTCTTTTATTTTCTTTTACTGTTTCCCTTGTATGCATTAGATATTATAATCATGTAGATAGCTACTTAAATTCTGTAATAAATAAATAGGGTAGAAGCATAATTTTATTGTCTTTATTTTAAGAATAGTCCATCATAGGGAACATGAAAGGGGCGTTGTGGGGGTGCTAATACCTTCCCCACATGTAACTAACTCCCTTACCTGACTCTAATTATAATGGCCAAAGTTGGTTTTTCGAAAACCACTGCCTTCTTTTTTTTCTTTTCCGATGTTTTCGGTAAAAACATCGGTGGCGACTCCATAAGAAGCCTTTCAAAAACCTTTCTCTTAGGTCCAGCCCAGTTATCGGATGATCTAAGAGCACTCTTTCGAAAACCTCGCCCTTAGGTCTAGCCCGGTTATCGGACAGCCTAAAGGCGTTGTAATGTCACACTTTTAAAATGTGAAATGGAAGTCAGAACCATCGCATCGCTCCGATCGCCTCTTTTTGACAGTGGTCTAGGGAGATCAATTAGCTAAGGAAGGTGATGGATATAGGCTATGACGCAAATCCACAAAGAAAAATGTTTGTTTAAACAATAGCTTAAACACTCAAGTCAACCCTAGCCAACCATTCTTACAAAATCCCTTCTAAACAAAATCAACCATCTAAAACCCAAGGCATTAAAATTATCCTCCTACTTCTCTTCTCTTGACCCTCACTACATTATTCTAACAATTAGTTTGGGAATATGGAGGCGTATAATCAACAAGAGGATTGAAATCCCTAAAGTAAGAAAAAGGTGCACCAACATGGCAAAGTGTGCTCTACAAACCAAAAGTCATTCTTCGGTCACGTTAAGTCCGGAACGGCACAAACCAGTACAACAGAGAAGAAAACATCAGAGGACCCCCGTCTCCTTAAGACACACCAGTTAATCCTTCTAAAAAACTAATGAAATAACATTATAGGACATCAAACATGAAAATATTGCATGCATAAATGTTTTTGAACTAGGTCCTATATAGTTTCAAAAAAAAATTCCAAAAAATCGAGACCACCGTCCCATTTATTGAGACCGTCGTCTCGCCTTTGGTTAAAACGAGACCGCTTTCCCGAATTTTGAGACCATCATCTCGCCATTTGACAGAGACGATACCGCCTTCTCACTTGGCGAGAAGGTTGTCTCATCATGGGCCAATGGCGAGACTGCCGTCTCAGAGTTCCAGACAGCGGTTCCGAGCCTCGATAAATCGAGACCGTTGTCCTGAAATCCCAGACGGCGATCTCGACCAGAGGCGAAAATCCTATATAAAAGGGGGCATGGGGGTTGGTTTTAAGCATCCATTCCTGCTTTCTCTACACCTTCTACTATATTCTTGAGTATTTTTACCGAAAATACATCGAGGAGAGTCATCCAGAAAGAGAGGGCGGGGTTCCGGCCCAAGTACATCTACGACCCCAGTTCCTCCGGACTTGACCCAGCTGACACCCCAGCACCGGGCCAGGCTTGAGCATATTAGGGGTTATGTTTGGCACCCCATGCTGAGGCTAGATTTTCATATCCTCGCTGAATTCATATGGGAGGACGACGTGCGAGGATACATTGAGAGTATTGGGTGGGACTTCCTCCTCCAGCCTCCCCCCACCCGCATGTATACACAAGCTGTAATGGAGTTTCTTGCCTCCATTACGATGATTGAGCTACCTACAATGATCACGGACATCCCTCCAGTCAAAATGGTCTCGTACTACATGAACGGGTCCTACTGGATGACAACATTGGATGAGTTCAACGTCGTCATCGGCTTCGTCTAGCTCGAGGATACCTTGACCCCAGAATATCAAGGGGCCATCTGTGAGTGGCCAGCTACCCTCACAACCGGTGAGATGTGGGAAGATCTCACCCGGTCGTGGGTTCTGTCGGCCCTACTGAAGGGGTCTGCACTTAACCCTGCTCTCCGCATCTACCACAAGCTGCTGGTGGGAACCATCCACGAGCGAAAGGAAAGTCAGGGAAAGGTTACCCACCCTGACCTTTTCGCACTGCACTGCATGCTCCACGGGCGCCGGTGCAATCCCGGTTACTTTTTTGTGAAGGCCCTCAAGGACTTCGGGAGTCATCCTGTAGGAGCCATCCTCATGGGTCATAACAAAGTCGGACGACAAATATCAAAAGATCAAAACAATGAATTCCCAGCCACCAACAAGCTGGATGACTACTAGAAAAGTCGAAAATCAAAAGATCCCCAGCACACCGAAGGGCTCTACCAGGAAAAAGCATTCAAAATCTCGGCACATGATTGTAGACACCAAATCTTGCCCGACCCTTTAATAAAGCCAAAGATTGCCTGTTTCGAAGATGATCAAGACTTTATTAAGTCCTAGTTGAAAGCAATGAGGGGGAGATTGATGGAAATATCCCTACATTCCCAAGAGATGATTTTGATAATGATTCAGGTCAACTACATTCAAGTCAACACCATTCAAGATGAATTAAGGACAAGTTGAATTTATGAGTTGGTGAAAATGTGAAACATTTTCCTACATGCCCAAGATATTTTTTGATAAAGATGATGATTCAAGCAAGCCCAAGATGATTCCTGAAGACTAGATAGAGTCTTAGAATACTGGATATGGAGGTACAAGTTGATGAAGTAATATTATGCATAAGCCTCCAAAGCACAAGTGTGATAAAATTCATAACATGATATTTTTCTCTGTCATAATTAATTATGATGCATCAGAAATAGAAAAATGATTTTCTCTATCCTAATTGATTATACTGGTAATATAATCAATTATGGCAATTCAAATTTGAAAAATATATCCATTTTAAAGAATAAATATTTTTGAATACATCCTGATTTTGTCTATGATATTATTAATGTCCAACGACCATTTTTTTATGCTATTTTTCTATTTAATTAAGTTTTGATGAAAAATAAAAAACACACAATTACAAAATTTGAAAATACAATTTACATTCAATTAGTTTTGAGAAAAGAATTATGAGCAAGGCAACAGAGATATTTTACACCTTCTGAGACCCCCCTCTAGATGCCATTTGTCTAACACTAGTAGCTTGTTCTAGGTTCCATTTAAGATAGGAAGGGTTTTTAGAGGCATTAAAAATCGGGAAATCTGCCGGAGACAGCAGATGGCCGTCCAAGACAAGCGGATGGTCGTCCAAGACAAGCAGATGGTCGACCATGGCAACTTTAAGGCCATGGACGGCCGTCCACTTAGCTTGGATGGTCGTCCATGGCCAAAAGTTGCCATGGACGACCGTCCACACTACATGGATGGCCGTCCATGGCCACTTTTTGCCATGGACGGCCGTCCACTAAGTCCAGACAGCCGTCCACCTTTTTCAGGCCCGGTTCCCTATAAATAGGAGCTCCCATTCTCCGAATTTTCACACCTTTCCACTCCTACACTTCTATAGGAAGCCTTTTGGCACTTTAGAGTGACTCCGAGCATTATTTCGTGGTTCGAGTGAGCTTTCCGATTTCCGTTAAAGTTGAAATCGGTTAAGGAAGTCTCCTTTTGAGACATCCGGCCCTCGGTCGAGTAACTTTTCTTTATTTTGTGGGAGGAGCGTGCTTGTAGAGTGTGGGGACTACCAAAAGGCGTCCTTAAGTTTTCGAAGAGTTAATATAAAGCTTGCTTCGGAGGTTCCTTCTCTATTCTCTGTCTCTTTTACTGGTTTCTTTATTGCTTTATTTGTGTGCATAAGATAATAGGGCCATGTAGACATTTAAATTCTGCAAGTAGATAGAATAATAGGGTAAAAGCATAATTTCTTTAAGTGTTTATTTTCTAAGTTAGTCCATCATAGGGAACCCGAAAGGGGCGTTGTGGGGTGCTAACACCTTCCCCACACGTAACTAACTCCCTTACACGACTCTGGTTGTAATGGCCAAAGTTGGTTTTTTCTAAAAACCACTGCCTTCTTTTTTTTTTCCTTTTTCAGTGTTTAAGGTTAAAACACTGATGGCGACTCCTCGAACCATTTTGAAAACCTCGCCTTTAGGTCCAGCCCAGTTATCAGACAACCTAAAGGCGTTGAACCACTTCTTTCAAAAAACGCGAGTCATTTCAAAGTCATCGCGTCGCTCCGACCACCTCTTCTGATGGCTGCGACAATGATCAAAATCAGTAAGCTGCCACCACAACCAAAGGGTCAGCTACTCCATCGAAGGAGCATCCTGAGGCATCTAACCTGATGAGAGTTTGTACTCATCAACCAAGGGCTCAGCTACCGCATCAAAGGAGCATCCTCAGGTTTCTCACCCGATGCATGGGCTAGAAGAGTAAGTCGCCACCACATCCAAAGATCAGCCCTGTTACAAAAGGGTATCCAGAAGATAAAACTCACCACCACCTAAGGGGTCAGCTACCGCATCAGAGGAGGATCCCAAAGAAAAATCTTCATCAGTCGAAGGGTCAGCTACCGCATCAAAGGAGCATCCTGAAGCCTCACAAAATATCATCCGATGGGTCAGCCTTCGCAGCAAGGAAGAATCCTGAAGACAACATCAGACTACATTCATCATCTCGAGGGTCAGCTACCGCATCAAAGGAGCATCCAGAGGATAGCCGGGCAAGAGGGTTAACTCCTTTACCCGCCAATTGACCTTATGGTACGAAAGCCCATACTCAATTGGTCGAGTGAAGGGGGGCAGCTGTAGACCCCAAATCTTGCCCGGTCTCAAAATAAAGAGCAAAAGACCTCCAATTCGAAGATGGGCAAGTCCTAAAAGGTTCCTAGGATAGACTAATAGGCCCCATATTAGAGTAGGAAGGTTTTTTTTACAGAAAAAGTAAGGAATTCCACTTGAAAGGTCGAGACCGCCGTCTTGTTTGGCGAGACCACCTTCCCATTTGGCGAGACAGCCTTCTCGCCATTTGTCAAATCGATACCGCCTTCTCGAAAGGCGAGACAACCATCCTGTTTCGCGAGATGGCGGTCTCGACCTTGCCAGGCGAGACGGCCATCTCGACCTAACAGGCGCGAATCCCTATAAAAGGAGGGCACTCTCCCCTTCTTTTCACACAGTTCTTCAACTTTCCCTTCTATCATTTCTTCAAATTCTTCTCCTAAATCCCTCCGAAGCATTTTCGGAGTTTTCTTAGTGTTCATAGAGAGTATTTTATAGTGTTGCGAGAAAGAGCGATCGACGTTGTAGAGTGAAGACTGCCGAAAAGCATCCTATTCCACGAATATTAATCAAGAAAGCTTGCTTCGAAGGTTTCCACACTTTCTCCCTCTCTTTTACCACTTTTTATTTACATTTATAGGTGTATTAGCTGTTAGGGCCATGTCGTCACTATTTTCTTAATTCCGTAAATAAAAGGGTAAAAGTGTCATTTTAAAGTTTATTTATGAAATAAACGGCCCATCATAGGGAACCCGAAAGGGGCATCATGGGGGTGCTAATACCTTCCCCACACGTAACTAACTCCCTTACCCGACTCTGGTTATAATGGCCAAAGTTGGTTCTTTAAACCAATGCCTTCTTTTTTCCTTTTCGGATGTTTTCGGTAAAAACATCGGTGGCGACTCCATAAGAACCCTTTTCGAAAACCTCGCCTCTAGGTCCAGCCCGATTATCAGACAACCTAAAGGCGTTGCAACACCACTTTTAAAAAATGCGAGTCGAAAGTTGGAATACCATCGCATCGCTCTGACTTCCTCTTTTGACGGCAGCGACATGGAAGATTGATGAGGTGGCAATCGGATAATGGTGGTGACCTTGTTCACCGAACTATAGGCTCCTTGGCTAATATAGACTCTGACTGACTTGGGCCATCGAATCATGAGTTCATACTCCTCAAGGTTGGAACCAAATCAAACTGGGGGATTTCAAAGCAATGTAGTCTAGAGCTCCAAAAGTGGATCAAGACTGACGAATACATGGTCGACGCAGATTTTCAAGAGGTCGAGGATCCGTCCATAAGATCTCTCGCAATCGGAACGAACCTCTAGCAGTATTAACGTGCATAACTGTTCCAACCTCTCGACACGGTATCGAGGAATGTCCACCTTTCCCAACTTCCTATTACTGGATCCCTCCATTAACTAAAAACAAAAATGCATGTCATGAGTATGATGTTTAGGTGCATGCATGTAGGTGTTTATTTTTTGCTAAACATTATCATGTTTTATTTTCTAACATGATGCATGATAGTGTTTAAGGTTTTTTGTATTTTTTTTTGCTTGGATTTCCAAGAAAAGGAAACTAACTATATGGATGTTTATGGATTTGATGTTATTACCATGAACGGGGTCCCATTTCCCTATTTTAATTTTTGAAATAAATAACTAGGATAGGATAGATATGCATTAAGACAATGACTTTGGTGTCATCCTTAAAGCTTACGCTTTGCGGGGTACCATACCTACTTTGGTGTAATGGTTCCTTCCCCATCATGGATTTGACATGTATTACGAAGGTTACCGCATCTTAGCACATTTGTCCCTTCTTTGTGGATGGTTACAAACGTGCTTAAGACCTGTCGCCGCCGTCAAAAAAGAGATGGCAGTCGGAGCGACGCGATGGTTTCGACCCTCTTGATTTTCGCGTTTTTTATGGGTGGTTACAACGCCTTTAGGTTGTCCGATAACCGGGCTAACCTAGGGGCGAGGTTTTCGAAAAGTCGTCCTTGGGTTGTCCGATAACCGGGCTAACCCAAGGACTAAATTTTGAAGGGTTCTGTGGAGTCGCCACCGATGTTTTTACCAAAAACATCGGAAAAGGGGTTTTAAAAGGCGTTGGTTTTCGAAAACCAACTTTGGTCATTAGAACCAGAGTTGGGTAAGGGAGTTAGTTACGTGTAAAGGAAGTATTAGTTCCTTTACTACACCCCTTTCGGGTTCCCTATGACAGGCCAACTATTTTATTGATAAATAAACCAGAAAATACGCTTTTGCCCTTTTATTTGCTGAATTAAAATATTATGACTACATGGCCCTAATCTATTGCATAATTTAATATTAAAGCAGTAAAAGTAGAGAGGGAGAATTTAAACCTCTGAAGCAAGCTTTCTTTTTATTTCTTTTAAAGGAAATGGGTGCTTTTTGGCAGCCCTTCACTCTACACGACGCTGGAAACTTTTCTAGACGCTGAAAAACGCTCACAAAGGCACTCAGAAGCTCCGGAAATGCGTCGGAGGGATTCTAGAGAGAAGTTTTTAGAGAGAAGGGAGAGCTAAAGCTTGTGGTGTGTGGAAATGAGGGGGGGAGGTCCCCTATTTATAGGTTTTCGCGCCTGTCAGTGGCGAGACCGCCGTTCTCGTCTGACAGGGTCGAGACCGCCGTCTCGCCCTGCCAAAATGGCGAGACCGCCGTCTCGTCAAGCGAGATCACCGTCTCGTCATTCGCAGATGGCGAGACCGCCCTCTGGGTCAAGCGAGACGGCGGTCTCGCCACTTGCATGAGGCGAGACGGTGGTCTCGATCTCGAGACGGCGGTCTCGTCCCAAAAAGGCGAGAAAACTTATTTTTTGTACAAAAAAACCCTCCTATCCTAGTATGGGGCCTAATAGTCTCTCCTAATGGCTTGTTAGACTTCGTCCATCTTCGAATAGGAGGTCTTCTGATCTTGATTTGGAGGTCGGGCAAGATTTGGGGTCTACAACTGCCCCCCCTTTACCCGACCAGTCGACTGCTGGCCTTTTGTGCCAAGGTGATCGACTGGAGGGTAAAAGAGTTGACCCTCTTGCCCGGTTGCCCTTCAGATGCTTTGTTTTTGCGACAGATGATCTTCTGGGGAAGTGTTGTGTTGTGTGCTTCTGGGATGCTCCTTTGACGCGGTAGCTGACCCCTTCGGCTGATGAGTACGAACCCCCATCTGGTTTGACGAGTATGAACCCCCGCCTAGTAAGCCCCCTTTTGTAAGGCCCGATGAGTATACACCCCCATCTGGTGTTTGACGAGTATGAACCCCCGTCTGGTAAGCCCCCTTTTGTAAGGCCCGATGAGTACACACCCCCATCTGGTGTTAAGCCTCCGGATGCTCCAACTTGCGGTAGCTGATCCTTTGGCCGTGGTGGTGGCTTACTGCTCTAGCTCATGCGCCGGTGTGAAACCTTGGGATGCTCCTTTGACACAGTAGCTGACCCCTTGGCTGACGAGTATGAACCCTCCTCTGGTTATGTGCCTCTGGATGCCCCTTCTTGCGGTGGCTGACCCTTTGGCTATGGTGGCGACTTACTGCTCTAGCTCATGCGTCGACTCTCTGGGGAGTGATTTCTGTATATGTGCTTGGACCTTTTTTGAATGGTCATCCGGGTTGTGCCGGGGATTTTGCAGGTGCTCGTCCAGCTTTGTTGGTTGCTGGGGATTCTTTGCTTTTGTTTGACTCTTGCTTGGTAGTTTGAGGAACTTTTAGTTAAGGCAAAAAGGTCGGTGAAGTCTTACCGGGATACCTTTTTTGGTTGTTTTTTTTTTTATGAATGCAAGCATAGAGTTTATCTCCCTATATGAATGCTTTTTATTTGTCTATAGTTTTTTTGTTTGTTTTACTTTTGACAAAGTCATTTTTGTGCAACTACTTGTGTGTGAATGTTGTTGATGCAAATTTATTTTAGTTGAGGACATCTAGAAAGTGACCGGTACTTCCTTCTTTTTGTTCTCTCGTGACTATTCTTTTTGCACCTTTGTTTTAACCCTATCTTTTGCCTAGACCGCCCTTTGCGGGTTTTCGATCTAGCGGGTTTTGATTCTTGTCTGAGATATTTTGGCGGGCTTTTTTTTTTTTTTTTTTTTTATGAAAGCCTTATCTTTTGCCTAGACCGCCCTTTGCGGGTTTTCGATCTAGCAGGCTACCCTGTACTTTTTGCCTGGGATGGCCCTGGTCGGTGCTGCTCGTCTTGTTTTTATGCTTTCTCGAATTGCTTTTTTTTATGCATGTTCATATTTCGTTAATACAGAGGCATTCACACAAGTAGGTAAAGAGAAGAAAAGACAATTTTATTGATGTAAACAAATGGTTTATTTTTACATGGGGGTTTACAAAAGAATTTGTAAGCAAGGCTGGCCAAGGTTGGCTAAACTTTATGAGGGTGCCACAACCATGTCTGTGATCTCTGTTTCCCCGTCTTTCCCGGTTACTTCAATTGAGATGTTCGAGTCCGGAGTGAAGATTATGCGAAGTCTGCTCGCTTTTTGTGAAGGTATTACCTTAGTCTCCTTTGCGGTTTTCAGCTAAGGTAATCATTGCTCTCTCTTTCTTGTTTTTTTTTTGTTTTTTTTAACCTCTGATTTTTTACCTAGGACGTGTCCTAGCGAGGAATATAGACCCTATCTTTTGCCCAGGACGCTCTTTGCGAGTTTTCATCCTGACGGGTCATGAGCAATGTCTTTAGGCGTAATATTTTTTCACCGCATCTGAGTTGACAAGATATCGGAGTTCTTCTCCATCCATATTGGTGAGGATAAGGGCTCCTCCTGAGAAAGCTCGCTTGACCACAAAGGGTCCTTCGTAGTTTGCTGTCCATTTTCCGATTTTGTCTTTCTGGGCCGGAAGCAGTTTCTTTACTACTAGATCTCCTTCTTGGAAAGTGTGGGGATTGACCTTCTTGTCAAAGGCTTTCTTGATCTTCCTTTGATAAGCCTGCCCCCGACATATGGCGTCCAACCGTTTTTCTTCGATTAGGTTCAACTGATCATACTGGTTTTGGACCCATTCAGCTTCTGTCAACTTTGCTTCCATGACAACTCGTAGGGAGGGTATTTCGACCTCTACTAGTAGCACTGCCTCCATTCCGTATACGAGGGAAAACGGGGTAGCCCCTGTGGAGGTTCGTACCGATGTCCGATAGCCATGTAAGGCGAAGGGAAGCATTTCATGCCAATTTTTGTAGGTGACTACCATTTTCTGGATAATTTTCTTGATATTCTTATTGGCTGCCTCTGCTGCACCATTCATCTTTGGTCGGTACGAAGAGGAATTGTGATGTTGTATTTTGAAGTCTTGGCATAATTCCTCCATCATTTTATTATTGAGATTGGTCCCATTATCAGTAATAAGCTTATGAGGGATGTCGTACCGACATATAATGTTTTTCTTGATGAAGGTGGTCACCACTTTCCGAGTCACATGCGCGTATGATGCCGCCTCAACCCACTTGGTGAAATAGTCAATTGCTACCAAGATGAAGTGATGGCCGTTAGACGCTTTGGGTTCAATGGG
The DNA here is from genome assembly GCA_963425845.1 of Sphenostylis stenocarpa. Lineage (NCBI taxonomy): Eukaryota > Viridiplantae > Streptophyta > Magnoliopsida > Fabales > Fabaceae > Sphenostylis > Sphenostylis stenocarpa. The sequence goes on along the minus strand of OY731401.1, from coordinate 32,362,348 downwards.
TCCGATGACATCCATGCCCCACATAGAAAATGGCCATGGTGTAGCTAGGTTACTGAGAGGTGTGGGTGGCACATGAATATTATCGGCGTAGACTTGGCACTTATGACACTTCTTGGCATATTGGTGACAATCAGCTTCCATTGTGGACCAAAAATACCCTGCCCTAAGGATTTTCTTTGCCATGACATGCCCAGGTGCGTGGGTTCCAAAAGTCCCTTTGTGGATTTCTTTTATCAAGGTTTGGGCTTCTTCTTGGTCCACACACCTTAAGAGAGTGGAGTCGGGGCTCTTTTTGTAGAGGGTTCCTTCAATCAACGTGAACCCTACGGCCCTTTTGCGAATGGTTCGCTTATCATTGTCGCTGATTCCTTCGGGATATTCGCCCTTCATGAGGTACCGCTTGATGTCATGGTACCAGGGGTTTTGATTGCGCTCGCCATTTACTGCCATGCAGAAAGCTTGTTTATCATGCAGCTTGACTTGAATAATTGGCATCTCATGTTCTTGATCCAGAGCAAACATGGATGATAGGGTGGCAAGGGCGTCGACAATTTGATTGTCTTCCCGAGGGATGTATTGGAAGGTGACACTTTCCATTCTTGAAACTAAGTCTTGGATGTGTTCTAGATATGGGATTAACTTGGAGTTTCGGGTTTCCCATTCACCTTTAAGTTGGTAGATGACGAGGGATGAATCACCTAATATTTTGAGCTTAGTGACCCCATGATCTAGAGCCGCTTGAATCCCTAGCGCACATGCTTCGTATTCAGCCATGTTGTTGGTGCAATCGAAATTAAGCCTGGCCGTTACAAGAATGTGTTTCTTTTCGGGGGATATCAAAATAGCTCCTATCCCGTGTCCAAGCATGTTTGAGGCCCCATCGAAAAACATAGTCCATGCTTCTTCTTTGGTCTCTTCGTGTTCGATGTGCATGATATGCTCATCGGGGAAGTTGTCTTGTAGGGATTGATATTCATTTGTTGATCCGTGGGCTAGATAATCTGCTAGGGGACTTCCTTTAATAGCTTTCTGGGTGACATGAATGATATCAAATTCTGAGAGGAGAACCTGCCACCTAGCTATTCTTCCAGTCAAAATGGGCTTTTCGAAGAGGTATTTGATTGGATCCATTTTGGAGACCAACCATGTTGTATGTCGAGCCATGTACTGTCTGAGACGTTGAGTGACCCATACCAATGCGCAACAGGTTTTTTCGAATGGTGTATAGCGGGTTTCATAGTCTAGAAATTTCTTACTGAGATAGTAAATGGCTCGTTCCTTTTTCCCGGTTTCATCATGTTGGCCGAGCACACATCCCATGGACTCTTCAAGTATTGACAAATATAGGATCAGAGGTCTCCCTTCAACGGGTGGTACCAACACTGGCGGATTGGTTAAACATGTTTTGATCTTATCGAATGCTTGTTGGCATTCTTCGTTCCACACCGTTGGTTGGTTTTTGCGCAACAGTTTAAAGATGGGTATACATTTATCCATTAACTGTGCGATGAAACGGGTAATGTAATTAATTTGGCCTAGAAAACCTCTGACCTCCTTTTCTGTGCTTGGTGGAGGCATTTCCAAAATTGCCTTGGTTTTATCAGGGTCCACCTCAATTCCCCTTTCGTTGACAATGAACCCTAGGAGTTTTCCTGATTGTACTCTAAAGGTAGACTTTGCTGGGTTCAATTTGAGTTGATACTTTCGGAGTCGGTCAAAGAGTTTTTTGAGATATTGAATGTGGTCCATTTCATTCCTGGACTTGGCAATCATGTCATCCACATATACTTCTATTTCCTTGTGGATCATGTCATGGAATAGTGTGACCATAGCCCTTTGATAAGTAGCCCCTACATTTTTCAGTCCAAACGACATTACTCGGTAACAAAAGGTTCCCCATGGTGTGATAAAGGAGGTTTTTTCTCTATCCTCAATGGCCAACTTAATTTGGTTGTACCCTGCGTACCCATCCATGAAGGAATAAAGCGTGTTGGTAGCGGTATGGTCTACTAGCGTGTCTATATGTGGTAGGGGAAAGTCGTCCTTTGGACTTGCTCGGTTGAGGTCCCTATAATCCATGCAGACCCAAACCTTCCCGGTCTTTTTGATGACGGGTACTATGTTGGCCAACCATTCTGGGTATTTGGACACTACCAGGAAATTGGCATCCAATTGCCTTTGGACCTCCTCCTTTATCATTAAGGACCAATCGGGTTTGATTCTTCTGAGTTTTTGTTTCACAGGTCGGCATCCCTCTGTTAAAGGAAATCTATGCTCCACTATACTCGTGTCGAGCCTAGGCATGTCATGATACGACCAAGCGAATACATCTATATATTCCTTCAGAAGCTGTACCAATCCCTTTTTTACGCTACTTTCTATTTGGGTGTCGATGTTCACCTTTTTCTCCTCATCCACTTTTCCCAAATTAACGGTTTCTATTTCTTCCTGATGCGGTTGTATGATGCGTGTTTCCCTTTCCAGCATTCTTTGCATGTCCGGAGAAATGGTCTCCTGCTCACTGTCGGACCCGACCCATTCGCTTTCAGTTTCCAGGGTCCATGGAGATTCATCAATCACAGACATGATGCGTTTTAGGTTCTGTTTTAGTCATAGATTTTATTATTCAATTGATTTTTGAAAGAATAATAAATAGAAGAGGGAAAAGAATGAATATGACAAAATGCCTCGTGTATTAATGAAATGAAATGCATGTACAAGCCCTTTTAATCAAAGTTCCTGCGGCCATGGGCGGGGACCGCAGGAAATACAGAGAAAAGCTTAAAAATAGACACCCTAAGGGCTGATCCTCCCAATCCTCCCTCTCTGCTACTCTGGCTTCGACAGAGGTTTGACATCCGTGTTGGAAGCAGAGGCATCAAAAGTTATCTAACCGGCATCGATTAATTCCTGGACCTTGTATTTTAAGGTCAAGTAGTTGTCAGTTGAATGCCCTGGTGCATCCGAGTGGTAGCTACATTTTTCATTGGGCTTGTACCACTCGGGATAGGGAGGCTCCAGCTGCTTCTTGGGAGGAACGCGCGCCAGGAGATTGGCCTCCAACAGCTGGGGCAACAGCTTTGCGTATGAGGTGGGGATAGGAGTGAACTTCTTCTCCTTTCTTCGTGGCTGCCGCTCTGTCTGAGGGGTGGAGGAAGGGGTTGCGAAATTAATGGCGTGCACAGCCTCCTCCTTCTTTTTGAAGGGCTTCTTGAATGAGGTGCCGAAAGAAGAAGGTTGTGCTATTTTTCCACTCCTCAGCCCTTGCTCCACTCTTTCTCCTACAGTGACTATGTCTGAAAAGAGATTGGAGGTACTGGCTATAGCCTTATCGTAGTACGCTCCGGTCAGTGAGTCTATGAACATAGCCACTGTTTCTTTATCTGTCAGTGGAGGCTCTATTTGGGCGGCCATTTCCCTCCACCTTTGGGCATACGCCTTGAAGGACTCGTCGTCCCTTTTGCTCAGGGTCCTGAGATCTAACCTGTCGGGGGTCAGATCAATGTTGTATCGGTAACGACGGAGAAAAGCGTCAGCCAGCTGTTTCCAGTTCTGGACCTGCCCTCTTTCTAGCTGCATATACCAGTTGAGAGTTGTGTCCGCCAGACTCTCCTGGAAGCAGTGGATCAGGAGTTTTTCATTCTCAGGATGGGCGGCCATCTTACGACAATACATCGTAAGATGGTTCTTTGGGCAGGTCATCCCGGCGTACTTGGGGAAGTCCGGGATCTTGAATTTGGGAGGGAAGTGGATGTTCTTCACCAGGCACATGTCTGCCACCTCCTTGACATCGAAGTTGTGCCCTTCGACTGCCTTGAGCCTCTCCTCCAGAGCGGAGAGTTGTTGTTTGGATACCTCTGGGGTAAGGATGCGTGCAGTCTTGGCATCCTTCCCATCATAGAAGTATTCTTCCTCCTCTTCCTCATGGGGAGGGATATGTTCAGCTTGATCTTCGCCCTTGCTCTGACCCTGGCATACGACCTCCATCAGTTGGGCCACTTGCTCGCGGAGGGTATTGACCTCCGCAGTGAGCTTTCGGTTCTGTTCTTCCAAGTTTTCCATTGCTTTTGCTTTTTGTGCACGAGTGCGAATGGGGAGAGGACCAACCACTTTCTAGAATGCCCGAAAAAGGTTTATTAATGCATGTTGAGTGCTTAAACTAACATGGGTATGTTTATGCATGAGAGATTCTGTTTAAATGATGCTGAATGCGCTATCACTTTTTTATTTTCTCTCTTGGTTTTTCTTTACTCATGGTATGATGTAGTATGAATGATTTTGACTTTGTCAAAAGTTGATTTATTTATTGGTTTTTATTTTTTGGTGTTTTGATTTTTATTTGATATTTATTTGCTTATTTTATAGCCTTTTATCTCTTCTGTCGGAACTGCGTGGCTACTTAGCTTGCAAACAACCTGAAACCAGGCTAGCTAAAAGGCAGACTGTCCGAGATAAACATATGGCTTTATGTGAAAGGGTTATTTAGCGTCCCTTATCTCTTCTGTCGGAACTGCGTGGCTACTTAGCTTACAAAGAACCTGAAACCAGGCTAGCTAAAAGGCAGACTGTCCGAGATAAGGGTGTTTATTTGTGAAAATATTTTTGTGATTTTTGTTTTGTTGTTTGTTTATGCTATGAAATAGACAAATGCAACAAACATATGCACACACAATTCGGTCATCCGTGAACAGGTGAGAATTCGTTTTTATCACGAGTTAGGGTTTTCCTGCAGAAAAGTGCATTGGCGAGGGTTGGTTCTAACTGTTCTCACCAGGCTAAGGCCCCCAAGGTGCCCCCATTATAGGGTCCCCACTCTCCAGTCGTCCGACCATGCTTAGCACTAAGGCCATAGTCAGTCTTGTTGCCAAAAGAGGAAGGTTATCACCTTGAGTGGTGGTTTCCGATCACACTGGTGGGCTCAAGGCCCTCACTACAGTGAACTGTACCTACCACCCACTCCCTATGGTTTTCTCACTTGCCCCTGGGTATAGAGGGAACTGTTGTGTGCAAGGGTTTGTGTACAATTTGTATTTCAAACAATTGCGGAAGTATAAACAAACAACAGTTATTAAAGCCAAACAGTAAATCATGTTATAATACAAGTTAAGGGCAAAAGCATTATTTTCTTGGTTTATTTATTTTTTTAGCCGGCCCATCACTAAATGGGATCAACTCTCGAGGCTTCCCCAGCGGAGTCGCCATCTATCGCCGTCGTCAAAAAAGAGATGGCGGTCGGAGCGACGCGATGGTTTCGACCCTCTTGATTTTTGCGTTTTTTATGGGTGGTTACAACGCCTTTAGGTTGTCCGATAACCGGGCTAACCTAGGGGCGAGGTTTTCGAAAAGTCGTCCTTGGGTTGTCCGATAACCGAGCTAACCCAAGGACTAAATTTTGAAGGGTTCTGTGGAGTCACCACCAATGTTTTTACTAGAAACATCGGAAAAGGGGTTTTAAAAGGCGTTGGTTTTCGAAAACCAACTTTGGTCATTAGAACCAGAGTTGGGTAAGGGAGTTAGTTACGTGTAAAGGAAGTATTAGTTCCTTTACTACGCCCCTTTCGGGTTCCCTATGACAGGCCAGCTATTTTATTGATAAATAAACCGGAAAATACGCTTTTGCCCTTTTATTTGCGGAATTAAAATATTATGACTACATGGCCCTAATCTATTGCATAATTTAATATTAAAGCAGTAAAAGTAGAGAGGGAGAATTTAAACCTCCGAAGCAAGCTTTCTTTTTATTTCTTTTAAAGGAAATGGGTGCTTTTTGGCAGCCCTTCACTCTACACGACGCTGGAAACTTTTCTAGACGCCGAAAAACGCTCACAAAGGCACTCAGAAGCTCCGGAAATGCGTCGGAGGGATTCTAGAGAGAAGTTTTTAGAGAGAAGGGAGAGCTAAAGCTTGTGGTGTGTGGAAATGAGGGGGGGAGGTCCCCTATTTATAGGTTTTCGCGCCTGTCAGTGGCGAGACCGCCGTTCTCGTCTGACAGGGTCGAGACCGCCGTCTCGCCCTGCCAAAATGGCGAGACCGCCGTCTCGTCATTCGCAGATGGCGAGACCACCCTCTGGGAAAGCGAGACGGCGATCTCGCCACTTGCATGAGGCGAGACGGCGGTCTCGATATCGAGACGGCGGTCTCATCCCAAAAAGGCGAGAAAACTTATTTTTTGTACAAAAAATCCCTCCTATCCTAGTATGGGGCCTAATAGTCTCTCCTAATGGCTTGTTAGGCTTCGTCCATCTTCGAATAGGACGTCTTCTGATCTTGATTTGGGGGCCGGGCAAGATTTGGGGTCTACAGGACCTTTTTCGCCTTTGTCTTAAGGTTATCTAATATATCTGAGTAATGAATGAATTTATGCATGAGAAATCTTATTAAGATAATGTGTATGCATTCTTTCATCATGCATTTATTTTCTCTCTTATTTTACCACTCTTTAAATGATGAGGGTATGAACGGTTTAACTTTGTCAAAATCGTTTTATGAAATTTCGTTATTTTTAAATGAATGTGTCGCCGCCGTCCGTTCCGACGTCTGGGGACATCTCGAACGTTTATGCGAGCGGTCGCGAAAAGATGGTTTAGACTCGCGTTTTTATGTTAAAATATGTTCATTGCTTCCGAGATGCTCAATAACTGAACTATCCTCTAATAAAAGCAAGGTTTTCGAAAAGGGGTTCTTTTGGAGTCGCCACCAATGTTTTGACCTTAAACATTGGAAAAGGAAAAAAGGTGTTGATTTTGATAAAAACCAAACTTGGCCATTATAACCAGAGTTGGGTAAGGGAGTCAGTTACGTGTGGGGAAGGTGTTAGCACCCCACAACGCCCCTCTCGGGTTCCCTATGACGGATTAATTCATTAAGTGAAGATTATAAGAAATTACGCTATTACCCTATTTTATTCATGCAATATTTAAATATGGCTATCTACATGACTTTATTTCATATTGCATACATAAAGCAATAAATAAAGCAGTAAAAGAGAAGGGAATTGAAAAGAACCTCCGTAGCAAGCTTTATATCGCAAATCTTTTACAAAGGGGATGCGTTTCGGCGATCCCTCGCTCTACAAAGACTCTCCTCTCGAATACAAGACCGACTCGACTAAAATTTTAAAAGAAGAATCGAATGTTGGAATATAATTCCTTAACTGATTGTTACCTTATTAAGGCAATCAGAGAGTTCATTCGAAGTAGGGAGAGAAGACAAGTACTGTGAGTTGTCTAGAGTGTGGAAAAGTGACAAATGAGCCTCCTATTTATAGTTTTCGTAGCCTGACGCTTTGGGACGGCCGTCCGGGGTCTGGAAAACATGGATGAGCGTCTCGAAAGGTTGGGACGGCCGTCTGGGATTTGGGACGGCCGTCCCATTCAAATTTTGGCTTTGGGACGGGCGTCCCACTTTTGGGACGAGCTCTCGACTCTCCTAGGTTGTTTGGGACGGCCGTCCCAACTTTGGGACGGCTGTCTCAACCTATTTTTGCCAGCTTTTGCGTTCTGGGACCCCCGGGAAGCTTTCCTTTCCTGATTCGGACGTTGGTTGATGCCGATAGATGCCCGTTGAAGCTTTATCTTCATATAGGAAGTCTTCTTGGCCTTTATTTGAGATGCCAGGCGAACTTTATCTTTGTTATAGGTGGTCTCCTTTGCCTTTATTGAGAAGCTGGGCAAAATTAGGGGTCTACAGCTGCCCCCCTTCACCTGCCTGACTAATTTGCTGGCTTAATATGCCGACAAAATTAGTTGGTAGGGGAAGGAGTTAACCCTTTTTGCCCGGTTATCCTTCAGATGCTCCTTCGCTGATCCTCCGGATGATAAATATTTTTGATAGGTACCAACCCCTATCTGGTTTGAGCCTTACTTGATAAGGCTCTGGTGAGTACTTACCCTCACCCGGTATGAGTCTGAATTTTACCATTCTCTGAACCATATTTCATAAGGTTCTTGTGGGTACCTACCCCCACTTGGTATTAACCTTGTTCTGCAAGGCTTTGGTGAGTACCTACCCTCACCCGGTACGAGTTAGCATTTTGCTGAACTCTTGTGGGTACTTACTTCCGAGGTGCTCAACACTTGAACTATCCTCTAATAGAAGCAAGGTATTTACAACCCGTTTTTGTAATGCTCTGGTGAGTATTTTACTCTACCCGACGCATTTTGTTAGGTTTTGATGAATACTTACCCTCATCCGGTACAAACCTTATTTTATAAGGTTCTGGTGGGTACCTACCCCCACCTGGTACGAATCTGCATTTTGCTAGATTCTGATGAGTACCTACCCTCATCCGGTATAAACCTTATTTTATAAGGTTCTGGCGGGTACCTACCCCCACCTGGTATGAATCTGCATTTTGCTAGATTCTGATGAGTACTTACCCTCATTCGGTATAAACCTTATTTTATAAGGTTCTGGTGGGTACCTACCCCCACCTGGTATGAATCTGCATTTTGCTAGATTCTGATGAGTACCTACCCTCATCCGGTATAAACCTTATTTTATAAGGTTCTGGTGGGTACCTACCCCCACCTGGTATGAATTAGCATTTTGCTGAACTCTGGTGGGTACCTACCCCCACCCGGTCCGAACCCTGTTTTGCAAGGCTCTGATGGGTACCTACCCCCACCTGGTCCGAACCCCGTTTTGCAAGGCTCACCTACCCCCACCTGGTCCGAACCCCGTTTTGCAAGGCTCGATGGGTACCTACCCCCACCCGGTCCGAACCCCATTTTGCAAGGCTCTGATGGGTACCTACCCCCACCTGGTCCGAATCCCGTTTTGTAAGGCTCTGATGGGTACCTACCCCCACCCGGTCCGAACCCCGTTTTGCAAGGCTCTGATGGGTACCTACCCCCACCCGGTCCGAACCCCGTTTTGCAAGGCTCTGATGGGTACCTACCCCCACCTGGTCTGAACCCCGTTTTGCAAGGCTCTTAGGATGTACTTTTTGGTAGTCAATCCTATGGTCATCCGGTTTTGGAGATGTGTTGGCGGCTTATTGTTTCTGATCATGCGCCTATTCTGTGGGGACTGATTGATTTTTCTTTTTTTTTTTCTTTTCTGTTTTAGTCATTCGGTTCTACCGGGGATTTCGTTGTTTTTGGCTTTTTCATTTTGCCATCCGGTCTTGGTCGAAGATTCTTTGTTTTTGGCTTTTTAGCCATCCGGTCTTGGCCTGGGGTTTCTTGTCGATTGCCTCTTTTTAGGCAGGGATCCTCTGGGGATTTGGGCTTTCTGTTAATTGTGCCTCTTGATGAGGCACATGCTTCATTAGCAGTGAAGATTTTATGCTTTGGGTTTGTATTGCCTCTTGCATAGGTTGATTTCCCATTTCTTGGGGATATTGGCTCTTTGCTTGCCTCTGAGTTGGCAGAAGCTTTATTGGAAGTGAATGCTTTGCTTTTCATTGAGGATATCCATATTGGACATTTATAAGCGATTAAGTCTTTGTGGATATGAATTTGTAATTTGCCTTTGCTGATCAGCTTACTGGGGAGAGTTTTTCTTTTTGATTCATCAGGGATTTTTCCCTGAAACCTATTTTCTCTTGCCCCCTAGGAAGGAATGGGAATTGGGGAATTGGTTTTTACCTTTTGCTCTTATTCCATTGGGGAATTGGTTTACCTTATGCTCTTATTCCATTGGGGAATTGGTTTTTACCTTTTTCTCGTGATTGTACTTTTTCACGATTTTGATTTTAAATGCGTGTGCCCTTTTTCTTTCTTTTGTGCACGCAGACTTTTTATTATCCACTGGGGATGAAGAGATTTTATCTCTTTTCTTCTTTTTCTCTTTTTAGCGGCCCTGGGGAATTTATTGGCTTCCTGGGGATATGACGGAGTCTTGGCTCCTGGCTTTGTGAGGCTCTTTATTGAGCGGGGTGAAGATATTTTCTTCTTTTTTCCCCTTTTTTTTTCTTGATATGCTCTACTTGGGGATTTTCATACGGCCTTTTTCTGTAGTGGCCTCTGTTAGGGGATGAAAAGTTTTACTTTTCCTTTTTCTGTTGCCCCCTGGTGATATGGAGGATTTGACTTCGTATTTTCTTTGATGGACTTTGAGTAGTCCTTATTCTCCTTCGGGGAAGTGGCGGAGATTTTGGATGAGTTTGTTTGTTGACTCACGTGGTGACAAAGCTGAGTCGTGAGATAATTTTTTGTTTTACCTCTGGAGTAGGCAAGGATCCTCTTGGGAATGATCAAGACTTTCCATTGGCTTTCCTATTTTGATGGTTTCCTTTTTCTTGGATGGAAGGGTGTTGATTAGAGCTTTTTTCTTTGAAGCTCCTTATTCTTGTTAGAAAAGTAGTTTTAGATCAAGAGGGGGGGGGGGTGAATTGATCTTTGAAAGTTTTTCGCAAATAACAGATTATCAATTTGTAAAAATAAGATTTCAGATCTGTTCTTGAATTACAAAGCAATCAATCAATATAAATGCAGCGACAGAATTAAAAGAGAGAAAGGTTAAGAAAGATATCACCGGTGATTTATACTGGTTCACCCAATCCCAGGGCTACGTCCAGTCTCCAGCCAAATTCCAGCTGGGTTCCACTAGATCAAATGTTTTACAGATTTACAATCTTACACTTAATCTACCACAAGAACCAAATTCCAGTTCCTGTACTCAACCTCTCACCAAGAACCAAATTCCAGTTCTTGATAACCTCTACAACCAAATTCCAGCTGCAGAGAAACCAATGCCCAAATTCCAGGCACCAAACAATACAAAAAGAATGTAAAGAAATGAAAAAAGAAGAAACTAGAATGCTCAAACCAGTTTATGCAATCCTGCTATAAGTGTTTCTTCTTCAAAAGAAATCAAGTTGCCTCAAGAAAGATTTTCAAAGAACTTCTCAAAAACTGATGCAAATCTTTCTTGAAAAGAGTGCTAAAGTTTGCTTGATTTGATTGCTCAAGGATGTGTAAAATGTGTTGTTCAATGTGTGTTTAAAAAGTTTAAGCCAAACTGTTTTTATAGAAGATTTTCAAAACTGCTGGTTTAATTAATCTGTTAAAAGATTCTTTTAATCTGTTAAAAATGCAGTTTAAATCTGTTAAAACTTCTTTTAATCCATTAATACGTTCTTGATTCTTTAGCAGATTTGTTTTAACTGATACGACAACGTTTGTATCAATTAAAACACTTTACAAAAAATCTTCTAAGTTGATTTAATCGATTGTTTCGCAATTCAATCGATTGAAATACTGCAAAACTTTCTTGTAAAACTTTTCAAGTTATTTTAACTGATAAAAATAAGTTTTAATCGGTTAAAACGTTGTGTAGAAAATTTCTAAGTTGTTTTAATCGATTGAAACGTGTTTTAATCGATTGAAAAAGTTCTGATCGGTCATAATTGCATTCTGATCGATCATCCTGAACCCTTAAGTGGTTTTTATCGATTGAAACGTGTTTTAATCGATTAAAAAAGTTATGATCAGTCATAACTCAATTCTGATCGATCATCCTGAACTCCAAGTGGTTTTAATCGATTAAAATCAAGTTGTATTGATTAAAATACTGCAAAAACACTTCTCTGAATATTCTAAGTGATTTTAATCGGTTATTTCAAAACTGTATTAGTTAAAAACTTGTTTAAGAAAGCTTTTGTTAAAATACTTTGTTTTTAATTGTTTAAAACATTTTTAGAGGCATTTTGCAAAAATTTTTAAGTGAAAAAACCTCATGCAGCAGAAAAGATAAAATGATTATACCTAAGCATAGTTGAAGACACACTAATTCTTCTACTCTTTTATCTTAGTGATTTTTGTCCACTACAAAGTTGCTTTTGACTTCATCTTTGACTTCATCAAATCAATGAGATCTTTGCCAAAGTATTTCAATAAGATCTTCATCACTTTCATCCTCCACATCACCAGGGGGCAACAAAAAGGAAGAAAAGAAAAACTTTTCATCCCCTAACAGAGGCCACTACAGAAAAGGCCGAATGAAAATCCCCAAGTAGAGCATATCAAGAAAAGTCTACACAATAGGGAAAAGAAGAAAAAATCTTCACCCCGCTCAATAAAGAGCTTCACAAAGTCAGGAGCCAGGACTCCGTCATATCCCCAGGAAGCCAATAAATTCCCCAGGGTCGCTAAAAAAGAAAAAAGAAAAAAAAGAAGAAAATCTCTTCATAAAAAGACTGCGTGCATAAAAGAAACAAAAAAAATTCGTGCGTATTTTAAAGTCAAAATATCAAAATCACGAAAAAAAGAGATAAAATCACATCGTGAGAAAAGGGTAAAAAACCCATCCCCCAGCGAAATAAGAGCATAGGCAAAGCTAGCTCAAAACAACAACATCCAACAAGGAGTTAAAAACTCCATTCCTCCCTAGGGGGCAAATCAAATTCCCGAAGGATCATCAAAAAGAAAAAACTCTCCCCAGTAAGCCTATCAGCAAAGGCAAATTACAAATTCATATCCATAGGGAGTTAATCGCTTATAAACATCCAATATGGATATCCCCTGTGAAAAGCAAAGCATTCACTTCCAATAAAGCTTTTGCCTACTTAGAGGCAAGCAAAGAGCCAATATCCCCAAGAAATGGGAAAACAACCTATGCAAGAGGCAATACAAGCCCAAAGCATAAAGTCTTCACTACTAGATCAAATGTTTTACAGATTTACAATCTTACACTTAATCTACCACAAGAACCAAATTCTAGTTCCTGTACTCAACCTCTCACCAAGAACCAAATTCCAGTTCTTGATAACCTCTACAACCAAATTCCAGCTGCAGAGAAACCAATGCCCAAATTCCAGGCACCAAACAATACAAAAAGAATGTAAAGAAATGAAAAAAGAAGAAACTAGAATGCTCAAACCAGTTTATGCAATTCTGTTGTAAGTGTTTCTTCTTCAAAAGAAATCAAGTTGCCTCAAGAAAGATTTTCAAAGAACTTCTCAAAAACTGATGCAAATCTTTCTTGAAAAGAGTGCTAAAGTTTGCTTGATTTGATTGCTCAAGGATGTGTAAAATGTGTTGTTCAATGTGTGTTTAAAAAGTTTAAGCCAAACTGTTTTTATAGAAGATTTTCAAAACTGCTGGTTTAATTAATCTGTTAAAAGATTCTTTTAATCTGTTAAAAGTGCAGTTTAAATCTGTTAAAACTTCTTTTAATCCATTAATACTTTCTTGATTCTTTAACAAATTTGTTTTAACTGATACGACAATGTTTGTATCAATTAAAACACTTTACAAAAAATCTTCTAAGTTGATTTAATCGATTGTTTCGCGATTCAATCGATTGAAATACTGCAAAACTTTCTTGTAAAACTTTTCAAGTTATTTTAACTGATAAAAATAAGTTTTAATCGATTAAAACGCTGTGTAGAAAATTTCTAAGTTGTTTTAATCGATTGAAACGTGTTTTAATCGATTGAAAAAGTTCTGATCGGTCATAACTCAATTCTGATCGATCATAACTGATTCTGATCGGTCATAATTTCATTCTGATCGATCATCCTGAACTCCAAGTGGTTTTAATCGATTAAAACCAAGTTGTATCGATTAAAATACTGTAAAAACATTTCACTTAACATTTTAAGTAATTTTAATCGATTATATCAAAGCTGTATTAGTTAAAAAACATGTTTAAGAAAGCTTTTGTCAAAATACTTTGTTTTTTATTGTTTAAAAGATTTTTAGAGGCATTTTGCAAAATCTTTTAAGTGAAGAAACCTTATGCAGCAGAAAAGATAAAATGATTATACCTAAGCATAGCTGCGGACACACTAATCTTTCTACTCTTCTATCTTAGTGACTTTTGTCTACTGTAAAGTTGCTTTTGACTTCATTTTTGACTTCATCAAATCAATGAGATCTTTGCCAAAGTATTTCAATAAGATCTTCATCACTTTCAATTATGCTAGAATGGCTTTGATTTCGCCTCTCGCGATTTTGATTTTCATATAGAGACTGGATTCTGGCGCTTCCTGTTCTCAATCACAAGTATGGATTTCAATAAACCTTATATGCATGTTTATTTAAAGAAAATTATTTTTTCTTGATTTTGACAAAGTCTTATTATGCAACTACTTTGTGTGTGGATGTCCTAAATGCAATCTATTTGTTTATTTATTTTTGATGCACTTAGAAAGTGACTGGCCTTCTCCTGTTGGCTTCTTATGAATACGCCGATGGGCTCCTCCTTTATGACCATGATGATGGGCTCCTCTTTTATTCATCTCTTGGTTTTAGCCCTATCTTTTGCCTAGACCGCCCTTTACGGGTTTTCGATCTAGCAGGCTGCCTTAATTTTTGCCTAGAATATCTTAGGGGGCTTTTGCCTTATTTTTTGCCTAGACCGTTCTTTTGGGATTTCCGATCTAGCAGACTACCCTAGTTTTTTCCTAAGAATATCCTAGCAGGCTTTTATTCTTTTATTATTATTTTTTATGCTTCCTCTTTTTTAGATGCATGCTTGATCTTTGATTAAAAAGTCTTTGCACATATTTATGATTTATCAATAAAGAGGCATTTCCATAATATTTGGTCAAGAGAAAGGAAATGAAAGGGAATTTTATTGATAAATGAGCAAAAGTTTATTTCTTTTATAGAAGGATTTCAAAAGGTATTTAGAAGAATGGGTGGTCAGGGTTGGCTGTACTTGTTTAGGCTTATACAGTCATGTCTATGATATTTGTCCCCCAAGTTCTCCTAATTGCTTCAGTTGAGATGCCTGAGCTCAAAGTGAAGACTATGCAGACTGCTTGCTTCTGGAAGAATGTCACCTTAGCCGCCTTTCGGTTTTCGACTGAGGTAACCATTGCTCCTAATTAGTTTGTTTTTTTTTACCTCTACTTTTTGCCTAGGACGTATCCTAGCCAGGAATATGGACCCTATCTTTTGCCCAGGGATGCCCTTTGCGGGTTTTCATTCCTGACGGGTCTTGAGCAATGTCTTCAAGCATAATACTTCTTCACCGCATCAGAATTGATTGGGTGTCGAAGCTCCTCTCCATCCATATTAGTGAGGATAAGTGCCCCTCCTGAGAAAGCTCGTTTGACCACAAAGGGTCCTTCATAATTTGCAGCCCATTTTCCAATTTTATCCTTCTGGGCTGGAAGCATTTTCTTTATCACTAGATCCCCTTCTTGATAAGTATGGGGGTGAACCTTTTTATCATAAGCCTTTTTTATCTTCTTTTGATAGGCTTGTCCATGGCATATAGCATTCAACCGTTTTTCATCGATAAGGTTTAATTGATCGTATCGACTTTGAACCCATTCGGCTTCTGTTAATTTTGCTTCCATTATTATTCGTAAAGAAGGTATTTCGACCTCTATTGGCAATACAACCTCCATTCCATATACAAGAGAGAATGGAGTAGCTCCTGTTGAGGTTCGTATAGACGTTCGGTAACCATGAAGAGCAAAAGGCAACATTTCATGCCAATCTTTATAGGTCTTAACCATCTTTTGAACGATCTTCTTGATGTTTTTATTGGCTGCTTCTACTGCGCCGTTCATTTTGGGTCGATAAGGAGAGGAATTATGGTGTTGAATTTTGAAGTCCTGGCATAGTTCCTCCATCATCTTGTTGTTCAAGTTGGTTCCATTATCAGTAATAATGCGATGTGGGATGCCATATCTACATATGATATTTTTCTTAACAAAGGTGACCACTACCTTTTTAGTCACATGTGCATAAGATGCAGCTTCTACCCACTTAGTGAAGTAATCGATAGCTACCAAAATGAATCGATGGCCATTGTATGCCTTGGGTTCAATAGGTCCGATAACGTCCATGCCCCACATAGCGAATGGCCAAGGGATAGCCATAACATTAAGAGGTACCGGTGGAACATGTACATTGTCCGCATGTACCTGACACTTGTGACATTTTCTGGCATACTGATGACAGTCCTTTTCCATTGTGGACCAGAAATATCCTGCCCTGAGGATTTTCCTAGCCATGATATGTCCTGGTGCATGCGTCCCGAAAGTTCCTTCATGTATTTCTTTAATTAATGCCTGAGCTTCTTCGAGATTGACGCATCTTAGCAAAGTAGAGTCAAAGTTCTTTTTATAAAGGGTTTCTCCTATTAACATAAACCCTATGGCCCTTTTCCGAATGATCCTTTTATCATTGTCACTGATTCCCTCGGGGTATTTACCCTTTGTCAAGTATCACCTTATGTCATGATACCAAGGGTTTTTATTTTTTCCACTGTTTATCATCATACAAAAGGCTTGTTTATCGTGCCTTTTGACTTGGATGACGGGCATCTCATGTTCTTGTCCTAATGCGAACATGGATGATAATGTTGCAAGTGCATCTGCAATCTGGTTATCTTCCCGAGGGATGTACTCGAAACTGATGTTTTCCAGTTTTTAAGTCATATTACGGATGTGCTCCAGATAAGGGATTAATTTGGAATTTCTAGTTTCCCATTCACCCTTGAGTTGGTAAATAACAAGGGATGAGTCACCGAATACTTTGAGTTTAGTCACCCCATGATCCAAAGCTGCTTGAAAACCTAAAGCACAGGCTTCGTATTCCGCCATATTGTTTGTGCAATCAAAGTTTAATCTGGCTGTTACTGGGATATACTTCTTTTCGGGAGATATTAAAATAGCTCTGATCCCATGTCCCATTAAGTTCGAAGCTCGATCGAAAAGCATGATCCACTCATCATTTTCAAGTGTAGACCCCAAGTGAAGACCTCCTATTTGAAGATGGACGAAGCCTAACAAGCCATTAGGAGAGACTATTAGGCCCCATAATAGGATAGGAGGGAGTTTCTGTACGAAAAAATAAGTTTTCTCGCCTTGTTGGGACGAGACCGCCGTCTGGACTTCCTAGACCGCCGTCTCGCCTCATGCAAGTGGCGAGACCGCCGTCTCGCTTGACGAGACGGTGGTCTCGCCACCTGCGAAGGACGAGACGGCGGTCTCGTTTCCCCAGACGGCGGTCTTGCCGCGTTTGGCAGTCGAGACGGCGGTCTCGACCTTGTCAGACGAGACCGGCGGTCTCGCCACCTGACAACGCGAAAACCTATAAATAGGGGCCTTCCCCCCCCCTCATTTCCACACACCACACAACTTTCTCTCCTCCTTCTCTCTAGGATTTCTCTCTCTAGAATCCCTCCGACGCATTTCCGGAGCTTCTGAGTGTCTTTAGAGTGAGTTTTCGAGCGTTCCGAGAGGTTTTCCGGCGCTGTAGAGTGAAGGGCTGCCAAAACGCACCCAATTTATTGAGAAATTAATAGAGAAAGCTTGCTTCGAAGGTCTCTACTTTCTCCTTCACCCTTTTACCACTTTATTTAAATTACGCAATAGATAGGGTCATGTAATCGTAATATTTTAATTCCGCAAATAAAAGGGCAAAAGCGTATCTTCCGGTTTATTTATCAATAAAATAGCTGGTCTGTCATAGGGAACCCGAAAGGGGCGTCGTAAAGGGACTAATACTCCCTTTACACGTAACTAACTCCCTTACCCAATTCTGGTTCTAATGACCAAAGTTGGTTTTTCGAAAACCAACGCCTTTTAAACCCCTTTTCCGATGTTTCCGGTAAAAACATCGGTGGCGACTCCACAGAACCCATCAAAAGTCAGTCCTTGGGTTAGCCCGGTTATCGGACAACCCAAGGACGCCCTTTCGAAAACCTCGCCCCTAGGTTAGCCCGGTTATCGGACAACCTAAAGGCGTTGTAACCACCCATAAAAAATGCGAAAATCAAGAGGGTCGAAACCATTGCGTCGCTCCGACCGCCATCTCTTTTTGACAGCGGCGACAGATGGCGACTCCGCTGGGGAAGCCTCGAGAGTTGATCCCATTTAGTGATGGGCCGGCTTAAATAATAAACCAAGAAAATAACACTTTTGCCCTTAACTTGTATTATAACATGTTTTAATGTTTGGCTTTAATAAATTGTTGTTTGTTTATACTTGCACAAATTGCTTGATATACAAATTGTACACAATCCCTTGCACACAACAGTTCCCTCTATACCCGGGGGCAAGTGAGAAATCCATAGGGAGTGGGTGGCAGGTACGGTTCGCTGTAGTGAGGGCCTTGAGCCCACCAGTGTGATCGGAAACCACCACTCAAGGTGATAACCTTCCTCTTTTGGCAACAAGACTGACTATGGCCTTAGTGCTAAGCATGGTCGGAAGGCTGGAGAGTGGGGACCCTATAATGGGGGCACCTTGGGGGCCTTAGCCTGGTGAGAACAGTTAGAACCAACCCTTGCCAATGCACTTTTCTGCAGGAAAACCCTACCTCGTGATTAAAACGAATTCTCGCCTGTTCGTGGATGATCGAATTGTGTGTGCATATGTTTGTTGCATTTGTCTGTTGCATAGCATAAACAAACAACAGAAGAAAAATCACAAAAAAAAAACATTTTTGCAATAAACGCCCTTATTTCGGACAGTCTGCCTTTTAGCTAGCCTGGTTTCAGGTTCTTTGTAAGCTAAGTAGCCACGCAGTTCCGACAGAAGAGATAAGGGACGCTAAATAACCCTTTCGCATAAAGCCATATGTTTATCTCTGGACGATCCGCCTTTTAGCTAGCCTGGTTTCAGTGTTCTTTGTAAGCTAAGTAGCCACGCAATTCGACTGAAGAGATAAAAAGACTATAAAAATAATAATAATAAATAAATCCAAAATAATAATAACAAAATCAAAACATTTATAAAAAGATAATGTTGACAAATTCGTATCATTCATATTGCATCATAAGTGGAAAAACCAAGAGAAAAAATAAGTGCGTAAGGAAAGTATGCATACGCATCATTTTAATAAATCCCTAACAAATGGGTCTTAGAGGCGTTTTTTGGGAAAATTACTGTGCCAAATCCCCTTTGGGTATTTGCAGCTTGATTCTTCACCTTTTTCTCTTTGTTTTGATATGCTGTGCGTCCAAATCCGACATCCCAGTCAAAAGTTATCGCACTTTGAACATCTATCGCCCATTTGTACTAGTGCACGCATAAATACATTCATTCTAGGAAGCACTAGATATCCCTAAGACAATGGCGAAAGAGGCCCCGAGCACATTTGTGACCTTCGCGACAAGGAAGGGACAAGTGTACTAAGGTGTGATGGTGATTGCCATTATACTTGTCAAATCTGTGATGGGAAGGGAACCATTACACCGAGGTGGGTAGGATACCCCACAAAGCATAAGCTTTAAGGAGGATACCTAAGCCATTGTCTTAAGGAATATCCATCTCATAAATCATTCATTTTAAAATAAAAATCTTTTTGCATTCTAGAAAGCGGCTGGTATTCTTCATGCCCTCATCCGCATACAAAAAAAAACACAAAATCCCAAACACTATCATACATCATGTTAGAAAATAAAACATGATAATGTTTAGGAAAAAACAAACACTTGCATACATGCATCCACCAAACTTCATCCTCATAACATGCATCTAACAATAGACAGTCGAAGAAAGTGGACATTCCTCAATACCATTAAAAGAGGATTAGGGCATTCACATGCCATACACGGGAAGTAAAAAAAGGAAATACATACAAATTTTAACCAACCTATGGGATTCCTTTAGGCTTTTCGCTTTTAAAAAGTGCTTCGAAACGTTGCATTGAGGAATGTACACTGTCTAGATGAAATAAATAAAATTGTTTGTTTTCATCATCTCAACCGTCTATTGCATTCATGAATTGCATTCATAAATTGCATTCAGTCTCACTTTAATAATAATAAGATAATAAAAAGAAAGGATTAGTCGATGTGCTTTCCACAAATCAAAGTAGGGTGAAGAGCAAACCTTTTGTCGTCAAGTTATCTCCAACGGTTGATCCGCCTAAGGAGGATAATAAGCCTCAACCGTTGGTCATCTGAGTAAATAAGGAAGAGGGGGCAAGGATGCCATTACATTTTGTTCACGCCTCGAATCGAATAAGGTGATACCGTGGAGATACGCAAAAACACCGCCCATTAACAAGGATGTCTCCAGCATAGCTGACATTAGGGGGCAAAATTAGAAATGGAAGAATCTATTCCCCCAAGGAGCTGTAAGATGACGCTCCTATAAATAAAGAAAAAATAAAAAGACCGAAGAAAAACATAAACCAAAGAGGAAACTGAGTAGACTTTGGATTCACGACGCTAAGGCAGTTCTCTCAATGCTCCGCCAAAGAGACAAACTCACTGTAGGCAATAAGCTGGTCACAAAGATGACATTCAGATCAGCAAGTCGTCTGCCCTACTTTGAATGAAAGCGGCTAAAGAGGACCTTTGAAATACCTTTTGCCAATATGAAAAGACTTCCCCAACGATATGACGGTGACCCACATGATGAGAAAATATGGATATCGCTCAAACCAAGAGCTCATTAGAAACTCTCAAGGAATAAGGGAGCCACCAGATTTTAAAGACAATCCTTTGA
The DNA here is from genome assembly GCA_963425845.1 of Sphenostylis stenocarpa. Taxonomy (NCBI): domain Eukaryota; kingdom Viridiplantae; phylum Streptophyta; class Magnoliopsida; order Fabales; family Fabaceae; genus Sphenostylis; species Sphenostylis stenocarpa. The sequence goes on along the minus strand of OY731401.1, from coordinate 32,341,980 downwards.
AGCTTTACCCTACAAAGGATCAAGCTACATGGAGAAAAGGGAAGTCTCCCCTCTGCAGCTCGAATCAGATTTTCCCATATAGAGGGGTTCAAGCATCAAAAGCGACTTTAGTCATTAGGTGTTCTCCTTCTAATTCTTAGGGTTTGTAAATCCAATGACTATTAGAGATTACTCCTCGGGGCTAGCCCGACCCCCGAGCATTGTAGGGCACATATTTCCCTATTAATTACAAAGAATGTCATTCTTACTATTTGCTTCTCTTCTTACTATTAATGTCTAAACCTCATTAATAACCATGCTTAAGCAAACGTTTTCAAAAGTGCGTCAAAATAATCAAAATGCGCCATTGACCAAAATAAAAATCAAATCCATCATCACTGATTGACTAAAAACACAAAACAAGGTTCCACCTCATCATAATAAAGTCGTGTTTCGCCAATGTTGTGCAAAAAAGAAAACAAAAATCAAAGGAAGCCCATAAAAGCTAAAGGCCAAAAAGAGAGGGCAAGATACCCGGTAGGAAACCCACAAAAGGGGGCTACGCAAAAGTTAGGGTAAACCCGCTAGGAAACCCGAACAACCATAAAGGGTAGCCTAGGAAAAAATTAGGGTTACAAAATAAAGTCCGCTAGGTTTCCCAAAGCAACAAAAAAGAGACCTAGACAAAAGTTAGGACAAAACAAAACGCAACATCCTAAGCTAAAAACCCAAAGGGCAGACTAGGGAAGTCAATCAGTCATAGCAAGCGCCATAGAATAAGACGCCACTCCATAAACAAAACGTTTGTTTAAACTAGCCTAAACACTCTAACCAACCTTGGCTAGCCGTGCTTACAAAAACCATTTTTGTCAAAATAAAATAATTCTAAAACACAAGCCTTTGAATTAAATATCCTTTTCTTTCTCTTCTCTTGACCCTTACCATTACAACATTCTAGTAATTAGTAGGGAAAGGTGGAGATAGTAATCAATAGGAGGATTGACATCCCCAAGGAAAGGGAGGGGCGCACTGACATGGCAAGTCGCTCTACAATTAACACAATCATTCTTCGGTCATGAAAAAAAAATCAAGACGGCAAAATCGGTACGACCTATTCTGTCAACAAAAGCACATAACGTCAGAAGCTCATCAGGAGTAAAAGCACATTGATTAATCCTTTTGAAAAATTAATTGAAATAGTATTATAGGATGCATATCGCCAACATTGCATGCATATGATAGGCTCCTACCTCTCAAAAAAAGAAGAGAAAGAAAAAAGACAATAAAAAGAATAATGCCTGCTAGGAGATTCTTAGGCAAAAGTTAGGATAGCCCGCTAGATCGAAAACCCACAAAGGGCGGTCTAGGCAAAAGTTAGGGCATTCATAAAAAAGGAAAAAGCCCGCTAAGATACCCTAGGCAAGAATTAAGGCAGTCTGCTAGACCGAAAACCCCAAAAGGGCGGTCTAGGCAAAAGATAGGGCTAAACCAAAAAATGAATAAAAGAGAAGGGCCCTTCATCATAATCATGAAAGTCCAGCAGGAGAATGTCAGTCACTTTTCCAGATGCATCAATCAAAAAGGATAGATTGGATTTAGGGCATCCACACATAGGTAGTCGCACAAAACGACTTTGTCAATGTCAAAAATGAAAGAGATAAAAATTACTTCACATAAAAAAAAAAAAACAAAAAACAAAAAACTCATGCATATAAGGAGACTAGCTCCATGATTGTGATTGAAAACAGGATCATCGAAATAATACCCTCAAGAAAATGGATCAAATCGTCAATCAAGCGACTCAGCAGAATAAGAGTTTCTGAAAATTAAGAGCTCCAGCTACCATCCTTCTATCCAGAAAAGAAGGCACAAGAAAGTAATAAGAAGAGCGAGTTGTCATAAGAAGCTTCCAAAAGTCAAAGCTCCAATCATCACCCAATGAAAGAGGGCACAATCATCAAGACATTATAAAAGAAAAGCCGACGGAAAGGCTTAGTTATCCCCAAGAGGATCCTTTCCTACTCCAGAGGCAACACAAAAAATTACCTCACGACTCAGCTGTATCACCACATGAGTCATCGAGCACACTCACCCAAAGTCTCTTCCACACTCCCCAATAGAGAATAAAGGCTTCAAGAGCCCATCATCATCAACAGTCAAAAGTCAAGAGCTCAACAAAAAGAGAAAAAAAGAAAAAGAGAAAAGAAAACCCTTCATCTCCAGCAGATGACAAAAAAGGGCCGCAACAGAAAAGGCCAAATAAAAATCCTCAAGTGGATCTCCTAAAAAGTCTACAAAAAGAAATAGGAGATTCTCATCCCCTAGTGGAATAAGAGCTTTACAAATATAGCTCGCATCAACATCAATCAAGGAGCCAAGACTCCATTCCTAGAAAAGAAAAATCAGATCCCCAAGAAGTCAACTAATTCCCTGGTGGATCACTAAAGAAATAAAACATCACCCCTAGTGGACCTCCCAAAAAGAAGGGAAAAGCCAGCGTAATAAAAAGAGACTAAAAAGTAAAAAGGCTTACGCATTATCCCCATTAAAAAACCAAATTTCAAAATCGCGATAAAAAAGATAAATCGCGAAAAAAGGCGAAATCAAATAAAAATCCTTACTCCCTAAGAGGATCACCTCAGAAAAAGGAAAAGTCAACCAAAAAAGAAGGAATCAGAAATTCCATTCCTCCAACAAAAACAAGAGTATCGGCAAAGCCATCTCATACCAACAACATCCACCAAGGAGTCAAAACTCCATTCCCTCAAAGGGAAAATCAAAACTAGATCCCCGGGAAGGCAACCAATTCCTCGGTGGATCAATCAAAAAGAAAGATCATCCCCAGTGAGCCTATTGCAAAGGCAAAACTTCAAGTTCATTCTCAAAATGTCATATGCCTACGCATAGGCAAGACCTGCCAAGCAAGAGCTAGCATCCCCATAAGGGAACATCAGCCTAGTAAGAGGCAAAACAAATGTAGCCAAAAGTCTTCACTTCCGATGAAGAATCTGCCTACTCAGAGGCATTACCAGAAACTCGATGGATATCCGCCTACTCAAGAGATGTCACCAAGATCAACAAATCCCTAGAGGAATTCTGCCTACCTAAGAGGCACTCATCAAAAATCCCCGACAACCGGCAAAGTCGGATGACAAATACCAAAGGATCAAAACAAAGAATCCCCAGCAATCAACAAGCTGGATGAACACCAAACAAAATCCCCGGCGCAGACCGGACGACCATTCCCATAAAAAGACAAAAAAAAAACAAAGAAAGTACATCTCAACTCCCGGCGCATGAGCCACTCGAGCAGTAAGCCGCCACCACCACCAGTCCTACGCAGCGGACTGTACCAACCTGATAGGGGGTTTATACCTATCAACCTGCGCACGCGTTGCGCCCGATCGGCGCATGGGCCACCTGAACAGTAAGCCACCATTACCACCCTGATGGGGGGTTCATACCCATCCGGTCCCACACAACGGACCGTACCATCCTGATAGGGGGTTCATACCTATCAACCTGCGCACGCGTTGCGCCTGATCTGCGCTCGAGCCGGATCAGTAAGTCGCACTACCACCCTGATGGGGGGTTCATACCCATCCAGTCCCACACTACGGACTGCACCTACCAGCCTGATGGGGGGTTCATACCCATCAACCGAAGGATCGGCTACCGTCAGAAGGAGTATCCTGAGGTTCTACCACGTGTCCACCGAAGGGATCGGCTACCGTCAGAAGGAGTATCCCGGAAGTGCACGAATACACAATTTTCCCCAGAAGATCATCCGCCGCAAAGACGGAACATCTGAAGGGCAACCAGGCAAGAGGGTCAACTCCTTTACCTTCTTGTCAATCTGTCTGGCACAACAGACCAACAGTTGACTAGTCAGGTAAAGGGGGGGCAGCTGTAGACCCCAAATCTTGCCCCGCCTCCAAATAAAGACCAGAAGACCTCCTATTTGAAGATGGACGAAGCCTAACAAGCCATTAGGAGAGACTATTAGGCCCCATAATAGGATAGGAGGGAGTTTCTGTATGAAAAAATAAGTTTTCTCGCCTTGTTGGGACGAGACCGCCGTCTGGACTTCCCAGATCGCCGTCTCTCCTCATGCAAGTGGCGAGACCGCCGTCTCACTTGACGAGACGGCGGTCTCGCCACCTGCGAAGGACGAGGCGGCGGTCTCGTTTCCCCAGATGGCGGTCTCGCTGCGTTTGGCAGTCGAGACGGCGGTCTCGACCCTTTCAGACGAGACCGGCGGTCTCGCCACCTGACAGTGCGAAAACCTATAAATAGGGGCCTTCCCCCCCTCATTTCCACACACCACACAACTTTCTCTCCTCCTTCTCTCTAGGATTTCTCTTTCTAGAATCCCTCCGACGCATTTCCGGAGCTTCTAAGTGTCTTTAGAGTGAGTTTTCGAGCGTTCCGAGAGGTTTTCCGGCGCTATAGAGTGAAGGGCTGCCAAAACGCACCCAATTTATTGAGAAATTAATAGAGAAAGCTTGCTTCGAAGGTCTCTACTTTCTCCTTCACCCTTTTACCGCTTTATTTAAATTACGCAATAGATAGGGCCATGTAGTCGTAATATTTTAATTCCGCAAATAAAAGGGCAAAAGCGTATCTTCCGGTTTATTTATCAATAAAATAGCTGGCCTATCATAGGGAACCCAAAAGGGGCGTCGTAAAGGGACTAATACTCCCTTTACACGTAACTAACTCCATTACCCAACTCTGGTTCTAATGACCAAAGTTGGTTTTTCGAAAACCAATGCCTTTTAAACCCCTTTTCCGATGTTTCCGGTAAAAACATCGATGGCGACTCCACAGAACCCATCAAAAGTCAGTTCTTGGGTTAGCCCAGTTATCGGACAACCCAAGGACGCCCTTTCGAAAACCTCGCCCCTAGGTTAGCCCGGTTATCGGACAACCTAAAGGCGTTGTAACCACCCATAAAAAACGCGAAAATCAAGAGGGTCGAAACCATTGCGTCGCTCCGACCGCCATCTCTTTTTGACGGCAGCGACATCAAGCTCTTCATGTTGGATGTGCATTATGTGCTCATCTGGAAAATCATCTTAGAGGGATTGATATTCGTCAGTTGGCCCATATGCCAGGTAGTCAGCTAAAGGACTACCTTTGATAGCTTTCTGAGTGACATGAATAATGTCGAATTCTGAAAGGAGTACCTGCCACCTAGCTATCCTTCCAGTCAAGACGGGTTTTTCAAACAGGTATTTGATTGGGTCCATTTTGGAAATCAACCAAGTTGTATGTCTGACCATATATTGTCGAAGGCGCTGAGTTGCCCACACCAATGCACAACATGTTTTTTAAAGTGGTGTATAATGGGTCTCATAATTTAGAAATTTCTTACTGAGGTAATATATGGCTTGCTCTTTTTTACCCGTATCATCTTGTTGACCGAGCACACATCCCATGGACTCGTCGTGTACTGAAAGGTAAAGAATCAGGGGCTTTCCTTCCACAGGTGGTACCAATACTGGGGGTTGGTTAGGCACATTTTGATTTTTTCGAAAGCTTGCTGACATTCGTCGTTCCAAACTTTCGGTTGGTTTTTACGCAATAACTTGAAGATAGGCGTACACTTGTCCGTTAATTGCGCGATGAACCGTGCGATGTAGTTTATTCGGCCCAAGAACCTCTCGACTTCTTTTTCTGTTCTTGGTGGGGGCATTTCTACGATTGCCTTTGTTTTATCGTGGTCTATCTCAATTCCTCTTTTATCGACAATAAACCCAAGGAGTTTTCCTGATCGTACTCCGAATGTGCATTTAGCCGGATTGAGCTTGATCTGGTATTTCCGAAGCCGATTGAATAACTTCTTTAAGTATTGGAGGTGATCTATTTCGTTTTTGGACTTGGCAATCATGTCATCCACATATACTTCGATTTCTTTGTGGATCATATCATGAAATAATGTAACCATAGCCCTTTGATAAGTAGCCCCTGCATTCTTAAGTCCAAAAGGCATTACTCTATAACAGAATGTACCCCACGGCGTAATGAAGGAAGTTTTTTCTCTATCTTCAACAGCCAATTTAATTTGGTTATATCCCGCATATCCATCCATGAAAGAATAGAGAGTATTTGTAGCAAGTATGATCTACCAAGCATATCAATATGTGGTAAGGGAAAATCATCTTTTGGACTTGCACGGTTTAAGTCCCCGTAATCTACGCATACTCGATTTTTCCATTTTTCTTTATAACCGGCACGATGTTTGCCAACCATTCGGGATATTTTGATACAATTAGAAATTTGGCATCCAACTGCTTTTCTACTTCTTCCTTAATTTTCAAGGACCATTCCGGCTTTACTCTTCGAGCTTACGCTAACGGCCGAGATCCCTCTTTTAGGGGTAATCTATGCTCCACTATGCTTTTATCAATTCCAGGCATATCATGGTAGGACCATGCGAATACGTCCACATATTCTCTCAGTAATTGTATCAGCCTTTCCCTGACATCATCGTCAATTTGGGTACCAATATTTACTTCTTTCTTATTATCTTCGTGTCCCAAATTGATGGCCTCAGTTGTTTCCTAATGGGGCTGTATTGATTGAGCTTCTTTTTCCAACAGTTTTTGCATGTCCGGGGAAATGGTCCCCTCCCCACTGTCTGACTCAATCCATTCGCCTTCGGCTTTCGGATCTTCCAGGGCATTTTCAATCACAGACATGACTGTATGGTTATGCTTAGTTTTAGATTTCTTTATTAAGGGTGTGAGAGAGAAAAGAATGAAAGAGAATATGAATATTATGGAAAATTCCTTATTGTATTGACAAAAAGAAATATTTACAAAGCCCACTTTAATCAAAAAATCATGTGATCATGGGCGAGGATCACGAGAGATACATCGGAAGCTTTAATATTTTTTATTTTTTATGTTTATTATTTTTTTTTAGAGATGGCAAAAAATGATGAGCCCTAAATTGTTGATCTTCCTTATCCCGTCTTTTATTCGAGCTTCGATAAGGGCTGGTCATCCACTTTTGGAGTAGATGCATCAAAGGTAATCCACCCCGCATCTATTAAGTCTTGGACATTATGCTTTAAGGCCACACAGCTATCTACTGAGTGTCCTGGGGCATCCGAATGATAATTACATTTTTTGTTTGGCTTGTACCATTCCGGATATGGTGGCTCCATTTTCTTGGGAGGGATGCGCGCGAGGAGCTTGGCGTCCAATAATTTTGGCAGCAGACTTCCATAGGAAGTGGGTATTGGAGTGAATTTCCTTTCTGGTCTACATGACTTGGTCTGCTGCGAGGAAGAAGAAGGAGTGGCAAAGTTGATCGCGTTCACGGTTCCTTCCTTTTTCTTTCCAAAGTTCTTTTTAGCGTTTTGAGTAGAGGAATTGGAGGAAGTATTTTGTGCAATTCTTCCACTTTTTAAACCTTGCTCTACTCTTTCTCCTATGATTACCACATCTGCAAAAAGTGTTGATGTGTTCCCTATCATTTTGTCATAATAGGGACCAGTTAGAGAATTGATGAACATGGATGTGGTTTCCTTGTCGGATAGAGGAGGTTCTACTTGTGCTGCCAATTCCCTCCATCTTTGGGCGTATGCCTTAAAAGATTCGTCGTTTTTCTTGCTTAGTAACTGTAGATTTGCTCTTTCAGGTGTCAGATCAATATTATATTTGTAACGGCGAAGAAAAGCATCTACCAGATGTCTCCAGGTTTGGACTTGCCCTCCTTCCAGTTGCATATACCAGTTTAGGGCTGATTCAGCTAAGCTCTCCTGAAAGCAATGGATCAGGAGTTTCTCATTGTCAGCATATGCAACCATCTTACGGCAGTACATCGTAAGATGGCTTTTGGGGCATGTTATTCCTACGTACTTTGGGAAGTCCAGAGTTTTGAATTTATTGGGGAATTGGATATTTTTAACGAGGCACATATCAGCCGCCTCTTTAACATCAAAGTTATGCCCCTCCATGGCTCTTAACCTCTCCTCAAGGGCAGTAAATTTTTGTTTTGATATTTCTGGCGCATGAATATGCACTGCCCTTGTATCAGATTGGGCTTGTTCATCATTGGGTTCCTCCTCTTCTTCTTGGTGAGAGGCTTGTCCACTTCGAGGACCTTCCTTATGGAGATTTTGCTGACGCATCATTTCTAACATTTGAGCCATTTGCTCTTTCAGCGTGTTGAGCTCAGTGGTGAGCTTTCGGTTTTGCTCCTCTAGTTGTTCCATCTTTTTAACTTTCTGGGCGCGAGTGAGGACGAGCGGAAGACCAACCACTTTCTAAATGATTTTAACGATTTTTATTATAGCTTTTTTATTTCAAATGATTAGTGTGAAATAGATATGCCTTAGACAATAACTTTGGTGTCTTCTCAAAAGCCTATGTTTTAAGGATACCATACCCACCTTAGTGTGTTAACTTCCTTTTTCAAAGGTTGCCAACATACCTTAGCGCACTTATCTCTTCTAATAAGGTCATAAACGCACTTGGGTCTCTTTTGCTATTGTCTAAGGATATCTAATACATCCTAGAATGAATGTGTTTATGTATGAGAGATTTTATTATGATGATGTTTATGCATATTTTTCTTGATGCATTTGTTTTCTCTCTTAGTTTTACCACTTATTGGATGATGTGATATGAATGATACGACTTTGCCAAGAATCTTTTTATTATAAAAAGTATTTTTAAGGCTTTGAATTGTTTTTATATTTTTTATGACCCTTTATCTCTTCTGTCGGTCAACATGGCTACTTAGCTTACAAAGAACCTGAAACCAGGCTAGCTTAACTGAAGACTGTCCGAGATAAAGGTGGTTTATCTTATCACTTTTATGATTTTTAGGGTTTTTCATTATTTTTGTTTGTTGTATGATTACCCTATGCTAATGCATCAATACAAATGCAGCAAACGAATGCACACACAATTCATTCACCCACGAGCAGAGCCACGCTTATTTAATCATGAGGTAGGGTTTTCCTGCAGAAACGTGCTTGGTTTAGGTGGTTCTAAACTGTTCTCACCAAGGCCAAAGGTCCCCAAGGTGCCCCCATTATAGGGACCTCTCAATCTCTCAGTCCTCGGGTCATGCACGGAACTCCGTGTCGACATCCTTAGACCAAAAGAAGAGAGTTATCACCTTGAGTTGGTGGTTTCCGACAACGGTTGTAGCCCCGTGTGCCAACAAGCCGGTCGTATCTGCCACCCACTCCCTAAAGGTATTCACTCTTGCCCCCGGGTATAGAGGGACTGTTGTGTGCAAGGGTTTTTGTGTGCAGTTTATATTTCAGACAATTTGCAGAAATAATTATACAGTAGTTATTAAAGTCATACAGTAAAACATACGGAGGGTAAAGGCGTAATTTCAAATCTTCACTTAGTTTGAATTTTATCTGTCACTAAATGGGATCAACTCTCTAGCTTCCCCAACGGAGTCGCCATCTGTCGCCGTCGTCCGTTCCGACGTCTGGGGACATCTCGAACGTTTATGCGAGCGGTCGCGAAAAGATGGTTTAGACTCGCGTTTTTATGTTAAAATATGTTCATTGCTTCCGAGGTGCTCAATAACTGAACTATCCTCTAATAAGAGCAAGGTTTTCGAAAAGGGATTCTTTTGGAGTCGCCACCAATGTTTTGACCTTAAACATTGGAAAAGGAAAAAGGGTGTTGATTTTGATAAAAACCAAACTTGGCCATTATAACCAGAGTTGGGTAAGGGAGCTAGTTACGTGTGGGGAAGGTGTTAGCACCCCACAACGCCCCTTTCGGGTTCCCTATGACGGATTAATTCATTAAGTGAAGATTATAAGAAATTACGCTATTACCCTATTTTATTCATGCAATATTTAATATATGGCTATCTACATGACTTTATTTCATATTGCATACATAAAGCAGTAAATAAAGCAGTAAAAGAGAAGGGAATTGAAAAGAACCTCCGTAGCAAGCTTTATATCGCAAATCTTTTACAAAGGGGATGCGTTTCGGCGATCCCTCGCTCTTTAAAGACTCTCCTCTCGAATACAAGACTGACTCGACTAAAATTTTAAAAGAAGAATCGAATGCTGGAATATAATTCCTTAACTGATTGTTACCTTATTAAGGCAATCAGAGAGTTCATTCGAAGTAGGGAGAGAAGACAAGTACTGTGAGTTGTCTGGAGTGTGGAAAAGTGACAAATGAGCCTCCTATTTATAGTTTTCGCAGCCTGACGCTTTGGGACGGCCGTCCGGGGTCTGGAAAACAGGGATGAGCGTCTCGAAAGGTTGGGGCAGCCATCTGGGATTTGGGACGGCCGTCCCATTCAAATTTTGGCCTTGGGACGGGCGTCCCACTTTTGGGACGGCGTCTCGACTCTCCTAGGTTGTTTGCGACGGCCGTCCCAACTTTGGGACGGCTGTCTCAACCTATTTTCGCCAGCTTTTGTGTTCTGGGACCCCCGGGAAGCTTTCCTTTCCTGATTCGGACGTCGGTTGATGCCGATAGATGCTCGTTGAAGCTTTATCTTCATATAGGAAGTCTTCTTGGCCTTTATTTGAGATGTCGGGCGAACTTTATCTTTGTTATAGGTGGTCTCCTTCGCCTTTATTGAGAAGCCGGGCAAAATTAGGGGTCTACAGAATGTTTTGACTTTGTCAAAATGTGTTTTATTGTATTTCATTTTTATTTGTTTTATTACCCCTTTATCTCTTCTGTAGGTCAACGTGACTACTTAGCTTATAAAAAACTGAAACCAGGCTAGCGTAAATGAAGACTGTTCGAGATAAAGTTGTTTATTGCAAAAAGGTTTTGAGATGTTATTTTTATTTTGTATTATATTTTTTATTTTTGTTGTTGTATGATTATGCTATGCAAATGTGACAAAAAAAATGCAACAAACAAATGCACAAACAATTCACTCATCCGCAAACAGAGCGACGTCGTTTAATTATGAGATAGGGATTTCCTGCAGAAAAGTGCATTGACAAAGGTAGGTTCTAACTGTCCTCACCATGGTCCAGGTCCTCAAGGTGCCCCATTATAGGGTTCTCATGGTCTCTCAACCCTCAAACCATGTGTGGCTCAAGTGCCTTGTTGACGTCCTACAGACTGAGAGAGGAGCGTTATCACCTTGAGTGGTGGCTTTTGACAACGACCTGCTGACACTATGGCCATTACCACGACAAACCATAAACACCACCCACTCCCTATGTGTATTCACTCTTTCCCTGGGTATAGAGGGACTGTTGTGTGCAAGGGTTTGTGTACAGTTTGTATTTCAAACAATTGAAGAAAGTAAATATACAACAATTATTAAAGCCAAACAGTAAAGCAAAGAAAGGGTAGAAGCATAATTTTAAATCTAATATTTTTGTAGAGTATTCTGTTACTAAATGGGATCAGCTCTCTAGCTTTTCCAGTGGAGTCGTCATCTATTTCCGCCATAAAAAAGCGGTCAGAGCAACGCGATGGTTTTGATGACTCATATTTGTTTTAAAATGTGATCATCAAGCTTAGGATGTCCAATAACTGAACTACCCTTAAGAATGAGGTTTTCGTAAATGGGTTCTGGAGTCGCCACCAATGTTTTTACCATAAAGATTGGAAAAGGAAAATAAAAGAAGATGTTGGTTTAAGAAAAACCAATCTTGACCATTATAACCAGAGTTGGGTAAGGGAGTTAGTTACGTGTGAGGAAGGTATAAACACCCCACAACGCCCTTTTTCGGGTTCCCTATGATGGAATATTCTTAAAATAAAGACAATAAAATTATGCTTCTACCCTATTGTAGACCCCAAATCTTGCCCGACCTCCAAATAAAGAGCGGAAGACTTTTCTAAATCGAAGATGGGCAAGGCCTAAAAAGCCACTAGGAGAGACTATTAGGCCCCATATTAGACTAGGAAGGTTTTTCTGTACAAAAAATAAGGATTCCCACCTTAAGGGTCGCAACCACTGTCTCACTTTTCGGGACCGTCGTCTTGCTAAATAGCAAAGTCGAGACCGCCGTCTTGTTTGGCGAGACGGCCGTCTCGCCATTTGCCATTGGTGAGATCGCCTTCCCGTTTGGCGAGACGGTCCTCTTTCCATTTGGCAAATTGATACCGCCATCTCGATTGGCGAGACGGTGGTCTCACCATTTGTCAAAAATGAGACTGCCATCACAAATGGCGAGACGATCGTCTCGACCTTGCCAGGCGAGATGACGGTCTCGACCTGACAGGCACAAATCCTTATAAAAGGGGAGCGCTCTCCCCTCCATTTCACACAGCTCTTCCACTTCTCCTTCTACCATTTCTTAGAATTCTTCTTCTAGAGCCTCTCCGAAGCATTTCCGGAGTTTTCTGAGAGTCTTTAAGAGAGTTTTTATAACGTTTCGAGAGAGAATTCAATGTTGTAAGAGCAAAGGGATGCCAAAACGCACCCTACCGTTTAAAGAATTAATCAAAGCTTTCTCTGGAGGTTTCTTTACTCCCTCTCTCCCTCTCTTTTATTGCTTTATCATTTATATATGCATTAATTAGGGCCATGTAGTCATCATACTTTAATTCCGCAAATAAAAGGGTAAAAGCGTCATTTTTAATTTATTTACGAAATAACTGGCCCATCATAGGGAACCCGAAAGGGGCGTCATAGGGCAGCTAATATCTTCCCTACACGTAACTAACTCCCTTACCCAACTCTAGTTATAATGGCCAAAGTTGGTTTTTCTTAAAAAACCAATGCCTTCTTTTTTCCTTTTTCGATGTTTCCGGTAAAACCATCAGTGGCGACTCCATAAGAACCCCTTTAAAAATCTGCTTTTAGGTCCAGCCCGGTTATCGGACAACCTAAAAGCACCCTTTGAAAAACCTCGCCCCCAGGTCCAGCCCAGTTATCGGACAACCTAGAGGCGTTGTAACCTCACCCATATAAAACGCGAAAACGGAAGTCGGAACCATTGCGTTGCTCCGACCGCCTCTTTTGATAGCGGCGACAGATGGCTACTCCCCTAGGGAAGCCTAGGGAGTTGATCCCATTTAGTGATGAGCCGATTTAATAAATAAACTTAGAAAATTTGCTTTTACCCAACCTTGTCTTATAACATGTTTATTTGCGTGGCTTTAATAACTGTTGTTTGTATATTTTACGCAATTGTTTGAAATACAAACTATACACAAACCCTTGCACACAACAGTTCCCTCTATACCTGGGAGCAAGTGAGAAATCCATAGGGAGTGGGTGGCAGGTACGGTTTGCCATAGTGAGGGCCATGCAGCCCACTAGTATGATCGGAAACACCACTCAAGGTGATAACCTTCCTCTTTTGGCACAAAGACTGACTATGGCCTTGTCGCCGCCGTCAAAACGAGGTAGTCGGAGCAACGCGATGGTTTCGACTTTCCATTTTTCGCGTTTTTATTGGTGTGGTTACAACGCCTTTAGGTTGTCCGATAACCGGGCTGAACCTAGGGGCGACGTTTTCGAAAAGGTGTTCTTGGGTTGTCCGATAAACGGGCTAGCCCAAGAACTAGTTTTGAAGGGTTCTTCTGGAGTCGCCACCGATGTTTTTACCGGAAACATCGGGAAAGGAGTAAAAAGGCGTTGGTTTTCGAAAAACCAACTTTGGTCATTAGAACCAGAGTTGGGTAAGGTAGTTAGTTACGTGTAAGGGAAGTGTTAGTTCCCTTACGATGCCCCTTTCGGGTTCCCTATGATAGGCCAGCTATTCTAAGTAAATAAACCAGTGAAAAATACGCTTTTACCCTTTATTTGTGGAATTTAAATTTATGACTACATGGCCCTAATATCTATTGCATAATAAAAATAAAGCGGTAAAAGAGAGAGGGAGAGTGTAAAAACCTTTGAGGCAAGCTTTCTATTAATTCTTTGAAAATTAGGGCGCTTTTTGGCAGCCCTCCGCTCTTTACAATGCCGAAAAACTCTCAAAAACACTATAGAAACTCTCAAAAACTTTGAAAATGCTTCGGAGGGATTCTAGAAAGAGAATTTGGAGAAGTGTCTAGAGAGAGAATGGAAGAACTATGTGAAATGAAGGCAAAAACGCGGCTATTTATAGGCATTCGCGCCTGTCAGGTCGAGACAACCGTCTCGCCATTCGAGACGGCCGTCTCGCCTTTCGTGAGTGGCGAGACGGTCGTCTCGCCAAACGAGATGGAGGTCTCGCCACTTTTGCAAGGCGAGACGGCGGTCTCGAATCCAAGACGGCAGTCTCGACCCTAAAAGGCGAAAATCCTTATTTTCATGCCAAAAATTCCTCCTATCCTAGTATGGGGCTGTCACCGCCGTCCGTTCCGACGTCTAGGGACATCTCGAACGTTTATGCGAGCGGTCGCGAAAAGATGGTTTAGACTCGCGTTTTATGTTAAAATATGTTCATTGCTTCCGAGGTGCTCAACAACTATGTTAGAAAAGTAGTTTTAAATCAAGAGGGGGGGTGAATTGATTTTTGAAAGTTTTTCGCAAATCTCAGATTATCTAATTCGAAAATTAAGATTACTTATCAATTCACAAATCACAAAGCAATCAAACAGTTTAAGTGCAGCAGCAGAAATTAAAGAGAGAAAGGTTAGGAAAGATTTCACCGGTAATTTTATACTGGTTCACCCAATACCAGGGCTACGTCCAGACTCCAGCCAAATTCCAGCTGGGTTCCACTAGAATAGATGTTTTACAGACTCACCCTCTTACACCTATTCTAACACCAGAACCAATTTCCAGTTCCTGACTTTAACCTTTCCACCAAGAACCAAATTCCAGTTCTTGGAAACCTCTGCAACCAAATTCCAGCCGCAGAGAACCCAGTGCCCAAATTCCAGGCACCAAACAGTACAAGAACCAAATTCCAGTTCCTGCACTTAACCTCTCCACCAAGAACCAAATTCCAGTTCTTGGAAACTTCTACAACCACCTACCAGCTGCAGAAAAAACTTGTACCCAAATTCCAGGTACAATACAATACAAAGTAATAAAAAAGAATTTACAAAGAAGAGACTTAGAAAGCTCAAACCGGATTACTCTAATCCACAGTAAGTTTCTTCTTCAAAGGATGCAATATGCCTCAAGAAAGATTTCAAAAGAAGTTCACAAAAATAGTTGTGTATCTTTCTTGAAAAGAATGCTAATAGTTGCTTGTATTGATTGCTTGAATTGTGTAAAACCGATATGATAAAAGTTCCAAGCAATTCTGCTTTATAAAAGAGTATTTTCAAATCTGCGCATTAATTAATCTGTTGAAAGTTTGTTTGAATCTGTTGAAATAGCCGCTACAATTTGTTACAAGTCCTTTCAACCCATTAATGCATTCTTGATCTTTAACGAAAATGTTTTAGTTGATACTGACCACGCTTTTATCGGCTTAAAACGTTTTACAAACATTTTCTAAGTATAAAACAATCGATTGAATCGCTGTATTAATCGATTGATTTGTTTAAAAACCTTCTTATAAAACTTTCCAAGTTATTTTAGCTGATATAAAGTCGCTTCAATCGATTGAAAAACTGCACATATATTTTCAAGTCATTTTAATCGATTGAAAGTTTGTTTTAATCGATTGAAAAGATTTTCTAAGTTATTTTAATCGATTGAAATACGCTTTAATCGATTGAAATAATCTGATCGGTCATAATTCAATTCTGATCGATCATAACCAACTCTGATCGGTCATAATCTCATTCTGATCGATCATCCTGACATCCAAAGTGATTTTAATCGATTGAAACGTGTTTTAATCGATTAAAATAATTCTGATCGCTCATATTTAAGATCTGATCGATTATATTGCATTCTGACCTATTATATTCGAATTCTAATCGGTCATAAAGAGTTTTAATCGATTAAAAGAAGTTTGTATCGATTAAAATATTGTAAAAACACTTTTTAAAACATTCTAAGTGTTTTAAATTGATTCTTTCAAACCTAGTATCGCTTAATAACTTGTTTAAGAAAATTCTTTGCCAAAATGCTTTTGTTTTTGATTTGTTAAAAACTGTTTTTGAGGCATTTTGCAAGATGAGTGAAGAAGCTTTATGCAGTGGAAAAGGTAAAGTGGTTTTACCTAAGCTTTCTGTTAAGACACACTAAGTCTTCAGCTCCATTCTTCTGAGTGACTTGTTTGACTGTTGCAGAGTTGACCTTTGACTTTATCTTTGACTTCATCAAATCACTGAGATCTATGCTAGTATCACTTTCAAACTAAACTATCCTCTAATAAAAGCAAGGTTTTCGAAAAGGGGTTCTTATGGAGTCGCCACCAATGTTTTGACCGTAAACATTGGAAAAGGATAAAAAGGCGTTGATTTTAAGAAAAACCAAACTTGGCCATTATAACCAGAGTTGGGTAAGGGAGTTAGTTACATGTGGGGAAGGTGTTAGCACCCCACACCACCCCTTTCGGGTTCCCTATGACGGATTCATTCATTAAGTGAAGATTATGAGAAATTACGCTATTACCCTATTTTATTGCATAATATTGAATAAATGACTATTTACATGACTTTATTTCATATTGCATATATAAAGCAATAAAGGAGGAGAGAATTGAAAAGAACCTCCGTAGCAAGCTTTGTATTGCGAATCTTTAACTGTGAGGATGCGTTTTCACAATCCTCCCGCTCTACAAAGACTCTCCTCCCCGAATACAATATCTGTTAGAATCGCGCAGCGGAATGTTCGCGTGGTCGGACAAAAACCAAGAGGGGGGGTGAATTGGTTTCTTAATAAAAATTAGGTTTTCAAAATTTTTCCCAAATTTTACCGATTAAAAACTGTGTAAATGTAAATAGAGAAGAGAAGAGAATCTTACACAGGAGATTTATACTGGTTCGGATCAAAAGACCCTACGTCCAGTTGCTAATCACTCAAACAGAGGATTAACGCTGTCACTATGATCAAGTTGTTACAAACAAATTACAATTGAAAAGATAAAGTAAAGAAAACACCTCTCTTGAAATCCACAAGAGATGATGAACAACTTTCCCTAGAGACGGCACAACACACAATCCACTAAGAACTCCACTTAGTGATTCTTATCGCTTCTAGCCCACACCAGGTTCCGAAAGCCCCTTTTTCTTGCAACAAACAGTTCTCTGGCACTCACAGCACTTAACTTTTGTATGAAAAAGGTTGTTCTTCTTTTCTGAGTGCCATAGAGAAGCTTAAGTAGAGAAATTAGGGTTTGGGAATTGGGAATTTCGGAATTAGGGTTCTTGGAAATAGGGTTTTTGAAAATAGGGTTGATTTGAAGTTAAAAATCAAAATCTGACTGAAATAATCGATGAAATGAAGTGTTAATCGATTATTACAGAGCCAAAATCAACAGAACCGCAAAACTCTCTGTTTTAATCGATTAAAAGGGCTGTTAATCGATTAACAGGCCTGTTAATCGATTAACAGGTGTGTTAATCGATTAAACTAGTGAGCAGATACAGAAAATGGTTTTTCTCACTGTTTTAATCGATTATTTCCCTATTTAATCGATTAAAGCCGAATTTGAGCTTTTTGAAGCTTCTAAAGTGCAGACTATGTACCGGCTATCTCAAACTCTAATATTACAGACTCAATCTAATTAAAACAGAGTTATTACAATACAAAACAAGTCTTCAACACTCTAAGTCTTTGTGTTCTTGAATCATCATCTAAATCAACAATCTTCATGTCCATCAAGTGCAACATTAAGTCCTTGAATGTTCAACAATCTACCCCTTTTTTATGATGATCAAAATTATCTTTTAAAGCCTTTGTAATAACCTGTTTTATCTGTCATACTAACAAACACATTAAACATACCAGATAATATTTAAAAACAATCATATTATGCTTTAAATATTTCTCCCCCTATTTTGATTAGAATCAAAAATAATTCTTCTATTACCAACATAATAGCTCCCCCTCAAAATATGCATAACTTAGAGAAAAAACTCCCCCTCAATCAAAGCAATAATAGAACATCACATTTTATTTCAGAGATAAGCATTCATTACAATATAAGAAGAAGAAAAATAACAACAAATTTAAAATTCTTCACTATCATCACTATGAAAGTGTGCATCAAATCTTTTTTCTAAACGGCACACTTTATCATCTACATCAGATATACGGTGAATTATTTCCTCATTCCGTACCCCAGAAAGAGTGAAGAATGACTGCATTCTCTGATTCATGTTAGATAACATGTCTTCCATGGATTGTCGGGTTTCATGATGAGTAGAGGAAGTTCCAACACTTTGGATTGGATCAGAGGGAAACTCAGCAGTAGGAGGCATATCTTCATCAGAATCTTCATTGTCATCACCTTGATTTGGAACGTCATCCTTGTGAACATAAATGTCGTTGACACGCACCATTTGTAGTTGGATCAATGTGCTGTCAAGCATGCAATTCAAGTTATTTGTTCTTACTGTTTGTTCACCTTCGACATTTACTCCTTTGTATTCAAGAATTCGAGAGACAAGGAGAGCATATGGAATTTTGAAGGTGGGATGGCGTTTGGCTTTTAACATAGTCATGGTGACAAGAACGCCCCAATCTAAAGGCTCATTATTCATTATGGCATGAATAATCCAAAGATCAATTGAAGAACATTGAACATGATTTGTAGCCCGAGGACATAGGATCAGTACAAGTAGATGTAAAATCATGCGCTCCTCCTTCTTCAAAGGTCCAGCAAGAAGGAGACGCCCAATCTCCATGGAGGGATTTCGCAAAAAAGAACGATAAGCTAGGAACCTGTCAAAATCATCTAACTCACCATAAATGTTAATAGCATCTTCTCTAATTGGAAAGTGGGCAACGTTCTCCCAAATATCATCGTCCAGAATAATTGTGACACCTTTTACTCTAGAGGTAGAAATTTGATCTCTAAATTTGAACCTAGAGTAAAATACCCTAACTAAGTCCGGATAATACGTACCTTGCATTTGGATGAAAGGGAGAACTCCTTGAATTTCAAGGAGGTTAGGAAAATTGAATCCCCTATTGATGAACTTCTCACCAATAAGGAACTTTGGAGAAATAATAGCACGTTCCTTCCAATAGGACAAAAATTCTTGTTGGCCATTTGCATCAGATATCCATCCTTCTACAGAATTAGGACGGGGACGAGATGAGGGTGCAGATCTTCTTCTAGAAGGGATCTTAGCACGAGAAGATGAGGCCATTGAAAGATTAGAGGAATGTAGAAAGCTAAATGTATTGAAAAGAGGGCAAGATTGATAAATTAAGGCAAGAAAGCTTGATTTCAAGAGATAGAAGTGAGTAGAAGTGAAATGGAGGACCCTATTTATAATCAAGCATGTCCAACGGTCATATGGAAGGGAATATAGGTCAAGAGATCCGTTGGCAACGGCTAGGAAGCCAAACTTGCCAGGTTTAATCGATTAAAACTCAGATTAATCGATTAAACCAGTGCCAGAACCATTTAATCGATTAAATTGTGCAGTTAATTGATTAATGTTGTATTTAATCGATTAATTGGCGAATTAATCAATTAATCCAGAGAAGAATGTCCTGTTTTGAGTGTTTTGGATGCAAATAATCGATTATAACTCCAATTAATTGATTATTACAGAGAGTACATCAAATTTTTGAGGTTTTAACACATGATAAACTATTAACATTCTGTATAATGAATTTTAACATTACAATCATCCAAAAACTGTCTAAATAAGCAGAATTTACGCTATTTCTAATATCCCTAAGTCTCTTCTAAGATCATAAAATCTATCCTTGGGTAGAGGCTTAGTAAAAATATCTGCTATTTGATGCTTTGTATCAACGTACTCTATTTTACAGTTTCCTTTGCTGATATGATCTCTCAAAAAGTGATGTCTAATTTCTATGTGCTTAGTCCTAGAGTGCATTACTGGATTCTTAGTAAGATTAATTGCACTCGTATTATCACACATCAGAGGTATGTCATTCAGAAATATACTATAATCTTCTAACTGTTGTTTCATCCACAGAATTTGAGCACAACAACTACCAACTGCAATATATTCAGCTTCAGTGGTAGATAAAGCAACACATGCATGTTTCTTAGAATGCCAAGACACTAAGGATGAACCTAACAAATGACATGTCCCACTAGTACTTTTCCTATCAATTTTGCATCCACCATAATCAGCATCAGAATATCCTATTAAACTAGTACAAGCATCAGAAGGATACCATAAACCAAAACCAGTAGTTCCTTTTAAATATTTTAAAATGTGTTTTACTGCAATTAGGTGAGATTCTTTTGGACAAGCCTGAAATCTAGCACACACACATACAGAATGCATAATATCAGGTCTACTTGCAGTTAAGTATAACAGTGAACCTATCATACCTCTATACATAGATTGATTAACTTCCAAACCTGATTCATCCTTGTCTAGATAGCATGAAGTTCCCATGGGTGTGTTAGCTTCCTTTGAGGTGTCCATTCCAAACTTTTTAAGTATCTCTTTGCAGTATTTGGTTTGAGAGATGAAAATGCCATCTTTAAGTTGCTTGATTTGTAGTCCAAGGAAGAATGTCAATTCTCCCATCATAGACATTTCAAACTCTCCCTGCATTATCTTAGCAAATTCTACACATAACGAATTATCAGTTGATCCAAAAATAATATCATCAACATATACCTGGACCAATAAGATATGTTCTTTAACTTTCTTTATAAACAGTGTAGAATCAATTTTTCCTCTAGAAAAATCATTTGATGTTAGGAAACTACTTAGCCTTTCATATCAAGATCTAGGAGCTTGTTTCAACCCATATAATGCTTTCTTTAATTTAAAAACATGATTAGGAAAACTAAAATCCTCAAAACTAGGGGGTTGCTCCACATAAACTTCTTCTTTAATAAAACCATTCAAAAATGCACTCTTAACATCCATTTGATATAATTTAAATTTCATCAAAGATGCATAAGCAAGAAGTAGGCGTATAGCCTCTAACTTGGCAACAGGAGCATAAGTTTCATCATAATCTATACCTTCCTCCTGACAATATCCTTTGGCAACAAGTCTAGCTTTATTCTTTGTTATGTTTCCATCTTCATCAAGTTTATTTCTAAATACCCATTTAGTTCCAATAACTTGATGTGATTCTTCTCTTGGGATTAATTCCCAGACTTGATTCCTTTCAAATTGGTTAAGTTCTTCTTGCATGGATATGCACCATTGGTCATCTTTAAGCGCTTCCTCAACATTTTTTGGTTCTATCTATGACACAAAAGCTACAGACATACAAAAATTAGTCATATTTCTAGTTCTTACCCCTTTTGAGATGTCACCTATGATGTTGTCCATTGAAAGTCCTCTAGGTGATTGCCATTCTTTTGCTAATTCAGGCGTTTGAGAAGGCTCATTTTCTTCCAAATATAATTCATCAAGAACCTCTCTTATATATTCATCATCACCTGCAAGTTCTTTATTTGACTCAAGAGGATTTCCCCCAAGGTCTACAATCTCGTCAAAAGTAACATGTATAGATTCTTCTATATTTAAAGTTCTTCTATTAAACACCCTGTAAGCCTTACTAGTTAATGAATAACCTAAGAAAATGCCCTCATCGGCTTTAGAGTCAAATTTTCCTAAGTTGTCCTTTCCATTATTCAACACAAAGCACTTACATCCAAAAATTTTCAAATGAGCAACATTAGGCTTTCTTCCAATTAACAATTCATAAGGAGTTGATTTTATAATAGGCCTAATAAGCATCCTATTCAAAACATACTAAATGATCAATTTTCTTTGAATAAATACAAGAGACAAACAATTCATTTAACTATAGGAACCCAAATATATTTTCCTTTAGGAACACCAAAATGTTTGATTTTACATCTATTTGAAGTGTGACCTTGTTTCATGCAATAAAAACATGTCTTTGATGTAGCCTTAGAATAAGATGCTTTACTTACAAAACATGCTCTAGATCCTTTTTCTACCCATACTCTCTTATTTTTCTTTTTAGACTTTTTCAAAGAAACTTTATGATTTACATTATGTCGCCGCCGTCCCTTTCCGACGTCCTGGGGACGTCTCGAAACGTTTATGCGAGCGGTCGCGAAAAGATAGTTTAGACTCGCGTTTTTGTTTTAAAATGTGTTCATTGCTTCCGAGGTGTTTGACAATTGAATTATCCTCTAATAAAAGCAAGGTTTTCGAAAAGGGGTTCTTATGGAGTCGCCACCAATATTTTGACCAGAAACATTGGAAAAGGAAAAAAGAAAGAAAGGCGTTGATTTTATAAAATAAACAACTTGGCCGTTATAACCAGAGTTGGGTAAGGGAGTTAGTTACGTGTGGGGAAGGTGTTAGCACCCCACAACGCCCCTTTCGGGTTCCCTATGACAGATCAATTCATTTAAAGAGAAGATTTCGAGAAATTACGCGATTACCCTATTTTATTGCATAATATTGAAATGACTATCTACATGATTTTATATAAATAAAGCTAAATAAAGCAATAAAAGAGATATTAAAATGACTATCTACATGATCCTATTCTACATGACATAATAAAGCTAAATAAAACAATAAAACAATAAATAAAACAATAAAAGAGAAGGGAATTGAAAAGAACCTCCGTAGCAAGCTTTATATTAAGAATCTCCAAGCTGTGAGGATGCGTTTTGGCAACCCCTCTCTCTACACGAGACTCTCCTCACTAATACAAGATCGACTCCACTAAAAATTTAAAGAAGAATCAAATGCCGGAATATAATTCCTTAACCGATTGTTACCTATTTAAGGCAATCGGAAAGATCATTCGAGAAAGGGAGAGAAATAGACAAGTGCTCGAGTTTTAGAAAGTGTTTCGAGCTCTGCGGGATGTATGGGGTGTGAAAAAGTGGCAAATGAGCCTCCTATTTATAGTTTTTCGCAGCTGGCGCACTTTGGGACGGCCGTGCGGGTTGGGACGGCCGTACGGACTGGGACGGCCGTCCCAAATGGCAAATTTACACGAACGGGACCCCGGGGAGGCCGGGACGGCCGTCCCACTAAGCCGGGTTTGGGACGGCCGTCCCAGGTTCGGGACGCGCGTCCCAGCTGCTTAATTGCGGTTGGGACGGCCGTCCCACTTTGGGACCATGGTCCGGCACTGTTTTGTCCGGTCTTCGCGTTTTGGGACCCGGGAAGCTTTCCTTGCCGTTTTCGGACGTAGATTGATGCCGATGTGTGTCCATTGAAGCTTTATCTTCATGAGGGAAGTCTTCTTGGCCTTCACTAAGATGCGGGCGAGCTTTATCTTTGTGTAGGAAGTCTCTTTAGTCTTTATTGTGTGAATGGGTGAACTCCGTCTTGTTGCGGGAGGTCTTTTCTCGGTTTTGGGAAGCCGGATGAACTCCATCTTCGGGTGAAGTTCCTCTAGCTTTTATTTTGGGAGGCCGGGCAAAATTAGGGGTCTACAGCTGCCCCCCTTCTCCTGCCTAACTAATTCGTTGGTTTTTAATATACCGACAAAATTAGTTGGTAGGGGAAGGAGTTAACCCTTTTGCCGGTTATCCTTCGGATCTTGCTCCTGGTTGATCCTCAGGATGATAGATATTTTGATAGGTACCAACCCCTATCCGGTGTTTTGACGAGTACGAACCCCTGTCATGGTAGACCCCCTTCTGTAAGGCACGATGAGTACCCACCCCCATCCGGTATGAGTCGCATTTTGCTTGCACTCTAATGGTTTTTACACCCCCATCGGGTGCGAACCTGCATCTTGACAAGGCTCTATTGTGCGAGTACGCATCTTAACGGACTCTAATGGTTTTTACACCCCCATTGGGTGCGAACACTGCATCTTGACAAGGCTCTAGTGTATTTTTTCACCCCATCGGATGTGAACCTGGATCTTGCTAAGGTTCTAGTGTATTTTTCCACCCCACGGATGTGAACCTGCATCTTGCTAAGGTTCTAGTGTATTTTTCACCCCACCGGATGTGAACCTGGATTTTGCTAAGGTTCTAGTGTATTTTTTCACCCCACCGGATGTGAACTTGCATCTTGCTAAGGTTCTAGTGTATTTTTTCACCCCACAGGATGTGAACACTGCATCTTGCTAAGGTTCTAGTGTATTTTTTCACCCCACCGGATGTGAACTCGAATCTTGCTAAGGTTCTAGTGTATTTTTTCACCCCACAGGATGTGAACCTGCATCTTGCTAAGGTTCTAGTGTATTTTTTCACCCCATAGGATGTGAACCTGCATCTTGCTAAGGTTCTAGTGTATTTTTCACCCCACAGGATGTGAACCTGAATCTTGCTAAGGTTCTAGTGTATTTTTTCACCCCACCGGATGTGAACCTGGATTTTGCTAAGGTTCTAGTGTATTTTTCACCCCACCGGATGTGAACCTGAATCTTGCTAAGGTTCTAGTGTATTTTTTCACCCCACGGATGTGAACCTGAATCTTGCTAAGGTTCTAGTGTATTTTTTCACCCCACGGATGTGAACTCGAATCTTGCTAAGGTTCTAGTGTATTTTTTCACCCCACCGGATGTGAGCCTGAATCTTGCTAAGGTTCTATTGTCGGCGGCTTCTTGTTTTTGATCATGCGCTTCTTGGGAGTAATTGATTTTGACTTTTTTTTTTTTTTTTTTAGTCATCCGGCTTTGCAGGGATTTTTGTTTTGGCTTTTCTTGTTTAGCCATTCGGCTTTGGCAGTGGATTCTTTGTTTGTTGCCCCTTGTTTAGGCAGGAATCCTGCGGGGATTGTGAATTCTCTTATTGATTACTGCCTCTTGATTAGGCGAAGATCCATTTGGGGATTTTGTTGTGCCTCTTGATTAGGCGGGAATCTGCTGGGGATTCATTTGAGTTTTTTATTGTGCCTCTTGATTAGGCGGGTGCTTCAATAGTGGCGAAGGCTTTGTACTTGTTGTTTTTCGCCTCCGAATAGGCTGTTTGTTCTACTTGAGGATATTTGTTCTTGATAATACCTACGAGTAGGTGGATACTTTTGAAAGCTCTGTGCTTGTATTACCTCTTATAGGTTGATTTCCCATTAATTTTTTGCTTGCTTGTTGAAAGTGAAGGCTTTGTGTTTCATGGGGATATCTGTATTTGGGAATTTATATGCGATTCCCTGAACTTGTAGTTTTGCCTTCATTCGGTAGGCTCGCAGGGGATTTTCTTGTTTGATGATCCATTGGGGAATATTTTGAATTGCCCCCTAGGGGGAAAAAATGGAGTTTTCGACTCCTCATTGCTTGAATTGGTTTTTTGTTTATGTTCTTATTCCTGTTGGGGAATGGGTTTATATGTGCGCCTTTTATGCACGTTAGATGGAAAGATATATATTTTTCTCTTTTCCTCGTAGTGATCCACTGGGGGATTTTATTGGCTTCCTGTGGGTGGAAATTTCTCATTTTCTCCTTTTATAGATTTTTCTTGATGTGCTCTTCTTGGGGATTTTCTTTCGGCTTTTTCATGCGGTGGCCTTTGTTAGAGGATGAAAAGGCTTTTCTCTTCTTTCTTTTTGTTGCCCCCGGTGATGTGGGGGATTTGATTCCGTATGATGGGCTCTTGTGTAGCCCTTATTCTCCCTTGGGGAAATGGCGGAGATTACGGATGAGTTTGCTTGATGACTCATGTGGCGATGAAGGCTGAGTCGTGGGATAATCTTTTTGTTTTGCCTCTAGAGTAGGCAAGGATCCTCTCGGGAATGATCAAGCCTTTCCGTTGGCTTTTTCTATTTTTGATGTACCTTCTTTTATTGGTGTAGAAGGTTGATTGCGGCTTTAAATGATTTATGTTTGATGACTCAAGTGATGATGATGCTTGAGTCATGGAGTAATTATTTTTGTTTTACCTCTAGAGTAGGCAAGGATCAGCTTGGGGATCATCGGCCTTTCAGTTGGTCTTTTTTGATGTACCCTCCTTCTATTGGGATTTGAGGAGAATGGTTGGAGCTATGGTTTTCTTAAAGCTCTTTATTACGCTAAAATGATTTTGATTTCACTTGTTGTGATTTTGATTTTTATTCGGAGGCTGGATTTTGGCGCCTTTTATTTTTCAATTATAAGTATGGAGGCTAGACTCCTTATATGCATTTTTATTTATTTGAAAAATTATTTTATTTCATATATTTTTTTATTGATTTTGACAAAGTCGTATTATGCAACTACTTTGTGTGTGGATGTCTTAGATGCAATCTAATGTTTGTTTATTTTTGATGCATTTAGAAAGTGGCTGGCCTTCTCCAGTTGGCTTTCTTATGAATATGCTCGGTGGGCTCCTCTTCTATGGCCAGTGATCTTTGGGCTCTTCTTTTACTCATCTTTTGGTTTTAGCCCTATCTTTTGCCTAGACCGCCCTTTACGGGTTTTCGATCTAGCGGGCTGCCTTAATTTTTGCCTAGAATACCTTAGGGGGCTTTTGCCTTATCTTTTGCCTAGATCGTCTTTTTGAGGTTTGCGATCTAGCGAGGCTACCCCGATTTTTACCTAAGAATATCCTAGCGAGGCATTTGTTATTTTCTTATATATATATATATATATATTTTTTTTTATGCTTCCCCTTTTTAGATGCATGTTTGGTCTTTGCGCATATCAATAAAAAGGCATTTCCATAATATTTGGTCAAGAGAAAGGAAATGAAAGGGAATTTTATTGATAAATGAGCAAAAGTTTATTTCTTTTATAGAAGGATTTCAAAAGGTATTTAGAAGAATGGGTGGTCGGGGTTGGCTATCTTGTATAGGCTTAAACGGTCATGTCCGTGATATACGCCCCTGGTTCTCCTAATTACTTCGGTTGAGATGCACGAGCCCGGAGTAAAGACTATGCGAGCTTGCCTTACGGAAGAATGTTACTTTAGCCGCCTTTTCGGTTTTCGACTAAAGTAACCATTGCTCTTAGTTTCTTTCTTTTTTTTTTTTTTTTTTTTTTTTTACCTCTTCTTTTTGCCTAGGACGTATCCTAGCGAGGGATATGGACCCTATCTTTTGCCCGGGGATGCCCTTTGCGGGTTTTCATTCTGACGGGTCATGAGCAATGTCTTCAAGCATAATACTTCTTCACCGTACCGAGTTGATTAGGTGTCGAAGTTCTTTTCCATTCATATTGGCGAGGATAAGAGCCCCTTCGAGAAAGCTCATTTGACCACAAAGGGTCCTTCGTAGTTCGAGTGCCCATTTTCCAATTTTATTGTTTTGGGCAGGAAGCAACTTATTTACCATTAAATCCTTCTTATGGTAAATGTGAGGGTTGATCTTTTTTGTAAGCCTTTTTATTTTCCTTTGATAAGCTTGTCCGTGACATATAACATTCAGTAGTTTTTCTTCCATAAGGTTTAGCTGGTTATGTTGGCTTCGAACCCGGTCGGCCTTTGTTAATTTTGCTTCCATCATCATGTGCTTTTATCAACATGATCAGCTGTACTAATTTGTCGTCTTGGACTTTTGCTGTATGCAGAAGAGTAATCATTTTGAATGTAGAGCAATTGTCATGTCAATGCCCCTCTTCCTTTCCTTAGGGATTTCAATCCTCCTATTGATCACTATATTTCCACATTTCCCAGTCAACTACTTGAATGCTTTGTGGTGAAGGGTCAAGAGAATAGAAGGAAAGGGATTTATTGCAAAGGCTTGTGTTTTAGAGGGATATTTTTGTAATAAAGGTTTTTGTAAGAATGGCTAGCCAAGGTTGGTGCGTGTTTAGGCTAGTTCAAACAAGCGTTTTGTTTTAATGAGGTAGCGTCTTGAGTGATTACTTTATGGTGATTAACATTCCTAGTACTGCCTAGGATTTTGCCCTTTTATCTTTTTGTCTTGGTCTTTGACCTTGACGGGCTTCTTTTAATAATAATTTCTTTTCTCAAACATTGTCAAAAACACGATTTTCTTGTTCATGTCTCTAGCTAATCAATCATGTTAACTTTGGCTTCATATGGCGTTTTGATTATTTTGACGCATTTTGGAACAAAACGTTTGTCTGAACAAGGTTATTTAATGGGGTATAGACATTTTTAGCAAGAAGAGAAGCGAGATAGTAAGAATAGCATTCTTTTGTAATTTCGGGGAAATGTGTGCCCTAGAGATGCTCGAGGGTCGGGCACACCCGAGGAGTGATCTCTAATAGTCATTGGGTTTACATCCCTTAGAATCAGAAGAAGGGTATTTAATGACTAATGCTGCCCTTGACGCTAATATCCCTCTTTTTTGGAAGATCGCCTTTTTAAGGTACGGAGGGGAGACTTCTCTTTTCTTTGTACGACTTGATCTTTTGTAGGGTCGTACTTTCAAGGATTATCCTTAAAATCTGGTGACTCTCTTATTCCTTGAGTATCCTTTCCAAGCCCTTGTGCAGGCTGTATCCATTGAGCTTATTTTTCCAACGGTCTTTGCATGTCAGGGAAATGGTCCCCTCCTCATCTGTCGACTCAATCCATTCGTCCTCGGCTTTTAGATCTTCAGGGAGTTTTCAATCACGAGACATGATTGTATGGGTTATGCTTTGTTTTAGATTCCTTTATTAGATGTATGAGAGAGAAAAGAATGAATGAGAATATGGATATTAAAGAAAATGCCATTTTGTATTGATAGAAGAAAATATTTACAAAGCCCTTATTGACCAAAAATCTCGTGATCATGGGCAAGGATCACGAGAAATACATCGGAAATTTTTTTCGATATATTATTTTTTTTATATTTTTTATTGTAAAAGATGGTAAAAAAGATGAGCCCTAATCTGCTTGGTCTTCCTTATCCCGTCTTTTACTCGGGCTTTGATAAGGACTGGTCATCCACCTTTGGAGTAGATGCATCAAAGGTAATCCATCCTGCATCTATTAGATTCTGGACCTTGTGCTTTAAAGGCATACGGTTTTCGGTGGAGTGTCCAGGAGAACCTGAATGGTAATCACGGCTTTCATTAGGTTTATACCATTCGGGTATGGTGGCTCTATTTTCTTGGGAGGGACACGCACGAGGAGCTTGGCGTCCAACAATTTCGAAGCGAGACTTCCATAGGAGGTAGGTATGGAAGTGAATTTCCTCTCCTGTCTGCGTGGCTTGGTTTGTTGGGAGGAGGCGGAAGGAATGACAATATTAATTGCGTTCACGTCTCCTTCCTTCTTCTTTCCAAAATTCTTTTTAAAAGTTTGAGTAGAGGAATTGGAGGAAGTTTGTTGTACAATTCTTCCACTCTTCAAACCTTGTTCTACTCTTTCTCCTATAATGACTACATCCGCAAAGAGTGTTGATGTATTCCCTATCATTTTGTCGTAATAGGGACCAGTCAGAGAATTGATGAACATGGATGTAGTTTCCTTGTCGGATAGAGGAGGTTCCACTTGTGCTGCCAATTCCCTCCATCTTTGGGCATATGCTTTGAAGGATTCATCGTCTTTCTTGCTTAATAATTGTAGATCTGCTCTTTCAAGGGTCGGATCAATATTGTATTTGTAGCGACGAAGGAAAGCATCGCGCAGATGTCTCCAGGTTTGGATTTGGTTCCCTTCCAGTTGCATATACCGGTTTAGAGCTGATTCGGCCAAGCTCTCTTGAAAACGAGTGGATCAGGAGTTTTTCATTATCGGCATATGCGGCCATCTTACGGCGGTACATTGTAAGATGGCTTTTGGGGCAGGTTAGTCCTATGTATTTTGGGAAATCCGGAGCTTTGAACTTGTTAGGGAATTGGATATTTTTGACGAGACACATATCAACCGCCTCTTTTATATCAAAGTTATGACCTTCCATGGCTCTCGGCCTCTCTTCAAGAGCGAGTGATTTGTTGTTTTGATACTTCGGGAGTATGAATATGTACTTGTTCTTGTACCAGATTGATCATGCTCATTACGAGGTTCCTCTTCTTCTTCCTGGTGAGAGGCTTGTCCATTACGAGGACCCTCTTGATGAAGATTACTGTTGATGCATCATTTCTAACATTTGAGCCATTTGCTCTTTCGGTGTAGTAAGCTCGGCGGTGAGCCTTCGGTTTTGTTCTTCTAGTTGTTCCATCTTCTTAGCCTTTTGAGCACGAGTGAGGACGGGCGGAAGACCAGCCACCTTCTAAATGATTTTAACAATTTTATTATAGTTTTTTTTATGATTGGTGTATCCTAGAATGAGTGTGTTTATGCATGCACTACAAAAATATTTTTTATGACAACGAGATATTGAAAGTGGCATAACTTTTGACTCGGTTGTCCGATTTGGATGCACAGCATGTCAAAACGAAGAGAAAAGGATGAAGAACCAAGCTGCAAATTGCAGAAGGCGATTTGGCCCAGTAATTTTCCCAAAAAACGTCTCTAAGACCCATTTTTTTTAGGGGTTTATTAAAATGATGAGCATGCTGCAATTATTTTCTCTCTTAGTTTTACCACTTATTGGATGATATGGTATGAATGATACGACTTTGCCAAGAATTTTTATTTTATAACAAAGGTATTTTTATGACTTTAATTTGTTTTTATATTTTTTATGATTTTTAGGGTTTTTTCATTTTTGTCTGTTGTATGATTACCATATGCTAATGCATCAATACAAATGCAGCAAACGTATGCACACACAATTCATACATCCACGAGCAGAGCCACGCTTATTTAATCACGAGGTAGGGTTTTCCTGCAGAAACGTGCTTGGTTTAGGTGGTTCTAATTGTTCTCACCAGGCCAAAGGTCCCCAAGGTGCCCCCATTATAGGGACCTCTCAATCTCTCAATCCTCGGGTCATGCACGAAATTCCGTGTCGACGCCCTTAGACCAAAAGAAGAGAGTTATCACCTTGAGTTGGTGGTTTTCCGACAACGGTAGTAGCCCCGTGTGCCAACTAACCGATCGTATCTGCCACCCACTCCCTATAGGTATTCACTCTTGCCCCGGGTATAGAGGGATTGTTGTGTGCAAGGGTTTTTGTGTGCAATTTATATTTCAAACAATTGCGAAATAATCATACGACGAGTTATTTAAAGCCATACAATAAAAACATACAGAAGGGTAAAGGCGTAATTTCAAATCTTTACTTATTTTGAATTTATCCGTCACTAAATGGGATCAACTCTCTAGCTTCCCCGGTGGAGTCGCCATCCGTCGCCGCAGTCCCTTTCCGACGTCCTGGGGACGTCTCGAAACGTTTATGCGAGCGGTCGCGAAAAGATGGTTTAGACTCGCGTTTTTGTTTTAAAATGTGTTCATTGCTTCAGAGGTGTTTGACAATTGAATTATCCTCTAATAAAAGCAAGGTTTTCGAAAAGGGGTTCTTATGGAGTCGCCACCAATATTTTGACCGTAAACATTGGAAAAGGAAAAAAGAAAGAAAGGCGTTGATTTTATAAAATAAACAACTTGGCCGTTATAACCAGAGTTGGGTAAGGGAGTTAGTTACGTGTGGGGAAGGTGTTAGCACCCCACAACGCCCCTTTCGGGTTCCCTATGACAGATCAATTCATTTAAAGAGAAGATTTCGAGAAATTACGCGATTACCCTATTTTATTGCATAATATTGAAATGACTATCTACATGATTTTATATAAATAAAGCTAAATAAAGCAATAAAAGAGATATTAAAATGACTATCAACATGATCCTATTCTACATGACATAATAAAGCTAAATAAAACAATAAAACAATAAATAAAACAATAAAAGAGAAGGGAATTGAAAAGAACCTCCGTAGCAAGCTTTATATTAAGAATCTCCAAGCTGTGAGGATGCGTTTTGGCAACCCCTCTCTCTACACGAGACTCTCCTCACTAATACAAGATCGACTCCACTAAAAATTTAAAGAAGAATCAAATGCCGGAATATAATTCCTTAACCGATTGTTACCTATTTAAGGCAATCGGAAAGATCATTCGAGAAAGGGAGAGAAATAGACAAGTGCTCGAGTTTTAGAAAGTGTTTCGAGCTCTCGGGATGTATGGGGTGTGAAAAAGTGGCAAATGAGCCTCCTATTTATAGTTTTTCGCAGCTGGCGCACTTTGGGACGGCCGTCCGGGTTGGGACGGCCGTCCGGGCTCGGGACGGCCGTCCCAAATGGCAAATTTACACGAACGGGACCCCGGGGAGGCCGGGACGGCCGTCCCACTTAAGCCGGGTTTGGGACGGCCGTCCCAAGTTCGGGACGCGCGTCCCAACTGCTTAATTGCAGTTGGGACGGCCGTCCCACTTTTGGGACCGTGGTCCGGCCTGTTTTGTCCAGTCTTCGCGTTTTGGGACCCCGGGAAGCTTTCCTTGCCGTTTTCGGACGTAGATTGATGCCGATGTGTGTCCATTGAAGCTTTATCTTCATGAGGGAAGTCTTCTTGGCCTTCACTAAGATGCCGGGCGAGCTTTATCTTTGTGTAGGAAGTCTCTTTAGTCTTTATTGTGTGAATGGGTGAACTCCGTCTTGTTGCAGGAGGTCTTTTCTCGGTTTTGGGAAGCCGGATGAACTCCATCTTCGGGTGAAGTTCCTCTAGCTTTTATTTTGGGAGGCCGGGCAAAATTAGGGGTCTACACATTATTTGAGCAAACACCATTTCATGCTTCTTAAGATCATTTATTTCCTTTTCGGCTTTGTCTAGAAAATGGTTAAGAATATCTATGTCATATTCATGCTCTTTACAAGTTGCACATGCTAATTTTTTATCATTATCCTCATCTAAACATACAATTTTCGTTTCTAATAATTCCTTTTCTTCTAAACATGTGATTTTCATTTTTAAAGAGTCTATTTCCTTTTCGGATCTACTTATATTCTTCTTTACATCTTTATATTCATTCTTCAAGTTCTTAAAAGCACTAAACAATTCATTATAAGCATTTTGCAATTCATCATAATTATTTTCATCATCACTTGAAGATGAGTCGGAATCACTTACCTCAAAGTCGGAAGAAATGTTGTCATTTGCCATTAGGCAAATATTTTCTTCTACTTCCGAGTCACTTGAGTCCGAACTTGAATCACTATTATCCCAAGCAATATAGACTTTCTTCTTGAAGACATTTTTGCCTTTGATTTCATCATTCTTCTTATTTGGACATTCGGTCTTTACATGTCCTGCTTCACCACAACCATAACATTTTATATTTAAGGAAGTACCTTCTCTTACCTTTCCTTTACCTTTGAATGGATGCCTTCCTTTAGCTTTCATGAATTTGGTGAACTTCTTTATCATAAGACTCAACTCTTCTTCTTTGTTTTCCCTTTTATTTTTACCTTTGGAAATTTTGGTTTTGAAGGCTAGGTTCTTCTTTTGATATTGTCCTTCTTCTTCATTTAGCCTTCCTAACTCAAGCTCATGCTCTCTAAGCTTTCCAAAGAGCGCCGCCATAGACATTGTGGAAAGATTTTGTGACTCCGAGATGGACGTCACCTTCGGTTGCCATTTCCTATCCAAAGATTTTAAAATTTTAACATTTAATTCATCAACGTCAAAGATTTTACCTAATCCGGTGAGATGGTTCACAATATGAGTGAAACGCTTTTGAACGTCGAAAATCGTTTCGCCTTGTTGCATCCGGAACATCTCGTATTCTTGGATTAAGGAGTTTTTACGTGCTCTCTTAACGTCGTCGGTACCTTCGTGGGTCACTCTAAGCATTTCCCACATTTCCTGGGCACTTTTACAAACAGAAATCTTGTAAAACTCGTCAAGGGTTAGAGTAGATGAAAATATACCTAACATCAAATTGTGCTTTTCTGTTTTCTTTTGCAGTCCATCTAGAAAAAGGTTTAAGAACGTTAACACCGTTCTCTGTAACTTTAGGAACATATGGACCGTTTAAAATAGCGTCCCAAACGCCTCTATCAACAGACTCTAGAAAAATTTGCATTCGTACCTTCCAGAAAGGATCATTTTGACCCGCAAAAAGTGGGGGTCTGTTGATAGACGCACCTTCGGCAAAAGTTTGATTTTGTCCGGCCATTTTTGGAAAATTTGAATGACTATCAAAGCAAGCTCTGATACCACTTGTTAGAATCGCGCAGCGGAATGTTCGCGTGGTCGGACAAAAACCAAGAGGGAGGGTGAATTGGTTTCTTAATAAAAATTAGGTTTTCAAAATTTTCCCCAAATTTTACCGATTAAAAACTGTGTAAATGTAAATAGAGAAGAGAAGAGAATCTTACACAGGAGATTTATACTGGTTTGGATCAAAAGACCCTACGTCCAGTTGCTAATCACTCAAACAAAGGATTAACGCTGTCACTATGATCAAGTTGTTACAAACAAATTACAATTGAAAAGATAAAGTAAAGAAAACACCTCTCTTGAAATCCATAAGAGATGATGAACAACTTTCCCTAGAAACGGCACAACACTCAATCCACTAAGAACTCCACTTAGTGATTCTTATCGCTTCTAGCCCACACCAGGTTCCAAAAGCCCCTTTTTCTTGCAACAAACAGTTCTCTGGCACTCACAGCACTTAACTTTTGTATGAAAAAGGTTGTTCTTCTTTTCTGAGTGCCATAGAGAAGCTTAAGTAGAGAAATTAGGGTTTGGGAATTGGAAAATTCGGAATTAGGGTTCTTGGAAATAGGGTTTTCGAAAATAGGGTTGATTTGAAGTTAAAAATCAAAATCTAACTGAAATAATCGATTAAATGAAGTGTTAATCGATTATTACAGAGCCAAAATCAACAGAACCCCAAAACTCTCTGTTTTAATCGATTAAAAGGGCTGTTAATCGATTAACAGGCTTGTTAATCAATTAACAGGTGTGTTAATCGATTAAACTAGTGAGCAGATACAGAAAATGGTTTTTCTCACTGTTTTAATCGATTATTTCCCTATTTAATCGATTAAAGCCGAGCCTGGTTGATAAATTTGAGCTTTTTGAAGCTTCTAAGGTGCAGACTATGTACCGGCTATCTCAAACTCTAATATTACAGACTCAATCTAATTAAAACAGAGTTATTACAATACAAAACAAGTCTTCAACACTCTAAGTCTTTGTGTTCTTGAATCATCATCAAAATCAACAATCTTCATGTCCATCAAGTGCAACATTAAGTCCTTGAATGTTCAACAATATCAACTCGACTAAATTTTAAAGAAGAATCGAATGCTGGAATACAATTCCTTAACCGATTGTTACCTTTTTAAGGCAATCGGAGAGTTCATTCGAGGTAGGGAGAGAAGACAAGTGTCTGGAGTGTGAAAAAGTGGCAAATGAGCCTCCTATTTATAGTTTTCGCAGCCTGGCGCTTTGGGATGGCCGTCTGGAGCTTGGAAAACAGGGACGACCGTCTGGGGAAGTTGGGACGGCCGTCTGGACTTTGGGACGGCCGTCCCAACCCTCAAAACAAGGTGGGACGACCGTCTGGAGCTTGGGACGACCGTCTGGGCTGGCTGGGACGGCCATCCCGACTGTTCTGGCCAGATTTTGCATTCTGGGACCTCCGGGAAGCTTTCCTTTCTTTGTTCGGAAGTCGTTTGACGCCGTTAGACGTCCACCGAAGCTTTATCTTCATATAGGAAGTCTTCTTGGCCTTTATTGAGATGTCGGGCAAGCTTTGTCTTCATGTAGGAAGTCTCTTTAGACTTTATTTGGGAGGCCGGGCAAAATTAGGGATCTACAGCTGCCCCCCCTTCACCTGCCTGACTAATTGTTGGCCTGATATGCCCACAAAGTTAGTTGGCAGGGGAAGGAGTTAACCCTTTTTGCCCGGTTATCCTTCAGATGCTCCTTCGTTTGAAGTTTGCTGGTCCTCCGGATAATAAATACTTTTGATAGGTATCAACCCCTATCTGGTTTAAACCTTCTTTTATAAGGTTCTGGTGAGTACTTACCCTCACCAGGTATGAGTCTGCATTTTGCTAAGCTCTTGTGGGTACCTACCCCCACTAGGTATGAATCCGCTCTTCGCTAGATTTTGATCTTGGTATGAACCATATTTCCATAAGGTTCTGGTGAGTACCTACCCTCACCTGGTATGAGTTCGCATTTTGCTAAACTCTTGTGGGTACCTACCCCCGCCTGGTATGGACCCCGTTCTGCAGGGTACTTACTTCCGAGGTGCTCAACACTGAACTATCCTCTAATAGAATCAAGTTCATTGCAACATGTTTTGCTGGGTACCTACCCCCACCTGGTGCGAATATGCATTTTGCTAGATTCTGATGAGTACCTACCCTCATCTGGTACAATCCTTATTTTATAAGGCTCTGGTGGGTACCTACCCCCACCTGGTACGAACCCCATTTTGCAAGGTTCTGATGGGTACCTACCCCCACCCGGTACAATCCTTATTTTATAAGGCTTTGGTGGGTACTTACCCCCACCTGGTACGAATCTGCATTTTGCTAGATTCTGATGAGTACCTACCCCCACCCGGTATAATCCTTATTTTATAAGGCTTTGGTGGGTACCCACCCCCACCTGGTACGAACCCCGTTTTGCAAGGTTCTGATGGGTACCTACCCCCACCCGGTATAATCATTATTTTATAAGGCTCTGGTGGGTACCTACCCCCACCTGGTACGAACCCCGTTTTGCAAGGTTCTGATGGGTACCTACCCCCACCTGGTATAATCCTTATTTTATAAGGCTTTGGTGGGTACCTACCCCCACCTGGTACGAACCCCGTTTTGCAAGGCTCTGATGGGTACCTACCCCCACCTGGTATGAACCCCGTTCAGCAAGGCTCTGATTAAAAGTGATGAAGATCTTAGTGAAATACTTTGGCAAAGATCTCATTGATTTGAAGAAATCAAAGATGAAGTCAAAAGGCTACTTTGCAGTGGTCAACAAGTCACTCAGATAAAAGAGTTAGAGGATTAGTGTGTCTAACAGAATGCTTAGGTAAAACCACTTTATCTTTTCTGCTGCATGAAGTTTCTTCACTTAAATGATTTTGCAAAATGCCTCTAAAATCGTTTTAAACAATTAAAAACAAAGCATTTTGACAAAAGCTTTCTTAATAATGTTTTTAACTGATATAGTTTTGAAAGAACCGATTAAAATCACTTAGAATGTTCAAAGAAGTGTTTTTACAGTATTTTAATCGATACAAATTGCTTTTAATCGATTAAAACCTTTTAGAATCCATTATGACCGATCAGATTTGAAATATGAGCGATCAGAATTTATTTCAATTGATTAAAACACGTTTCAATCGATTAAAATCACTTAAAGGGTCAAAATGATCGATCAGAATGCAGTTATGACCGATCAGAGTTGGTTATGATCGATCAGAATTGAATTATGACCGATCAGATCTGTTTCAATCGATTAAAACGCATTTCAACCGATTAAAACAACTTGGAAAAATTTTGTACAGAGTTTTAATCGATTAAAACCTATTGTTTATCAGTGAAAATAACTTGAAAAGTTTTATAAGAAAGTTTGCAGTATTTCAATCGATTAAAACACGAAAGAATCGATTGAATTAACTTAGAAGATTTTTTGTAAAGTGTTTTAACTGATATAAACGTTGTCGTATCAGCTAAAACAAATATGTTAAAGAATCAAGAACGTATTAATGGATTGAAAGGACTTTTAACAGATTGAAACGACTATTTCAACAGATTAAAACAAAATTTTAACAGATTAATTAATGCAGCAGTTTTGAAAATACTCTTTAAAAACAGTTTTGCTTGAATTTTTTAAACATACATTGAACATCAGTTTTTACACATCCTTAAGCAATCATTCAAGCAAACTTTAGCACTTTTTTTAAGAAAGATTCGCAACAATTTTTTAGAAGTTCTTTTGAAAATCTTTCTTGAGGCAACTTGCATTCTTTTGAAGAAGAAACTCTCTGCAGATTTGGATAAACTGGTTTGAGCTTTCTAGTTTCTTATTTGTCAATTCTTTTTCATTCTTTTGTACTCGTGTGGTGCCTGGAATTTGGGCACTCGGTTTCTCTCGCAGCTGGAATTTGGTTGTAGAGGTTATCAAGAACTGGAATTTGGTTCTTGGTGAGAGGTTAGGTGTTGGTGCCTGGAATTTGGGCACTTGGTTTCTCTGCAGACTAGAATTTGGTTGTAGAGGTTATCAAGAGCTGGAATTTGGTTCTTGGTGGAGATGTTAAGTGCAGGAACTGGAATTTGGTTCTTGTGATAGATTAGGTGTAAGATTGTTGAATCTGTAAAACATTTAATCTAGTGGAACCCAACCGGAATTTGGTCGGAGACTCGGATGTAGCCCCGGTATTGGGTGAACCAGTATAAAATACCGGTGATATCTTTCTTAACCTTTCTCTCCTATAAATTCAGTTGCTGCGCTTATTTTGATTGATTGCTTTGCGATTCAAGAATAGATTAGTAAACTTAATTTTCAAATTAGATAATCTGTTATTTGTGAAAAACTTTCAAAGATCAATTCACCCCCCCCCCCTCTTGATCTAAAACTACTTTTCTAACAATTGGCATCAGAGCGAGGTGCTTGAAAGTTATTCAAGTTTCTTCGATCCATGGCTGAAAACAGATTACCATTTTCTGAGGGGGCTTCTATTAACAGACCTCCACTATTCTGTGGAACAGATTATCCTTTTTGGAAAATTAGGATGAAGATCTTTATTGAATCCATTGATAGAAATGTTTGGGATGTTATTTCTAATGGCCCTTTAATTATAGAGAAAGAATGGTCCAACTTAAATGATGAGGAAAAGAAAAAAGTTCAAAATGATTGCACTGCTAAAAATATAATTACTTCTGCACTTAACATGGATGAATTTTTCAAGGTATCCCAGTGCAAATCTGCCAAAGAGATGTGGGATGTTC
This sequence comes from Sphenostylis stenocarpa, assembly GCA_963425845.1. Classification (NCBI taxonomy): domain Eukaryota; kingdom Viridiplantae; phylum Streptophyta; class Magnoliopsida; order Fabales; family Fabaceae; genus Sphenostylis; species Sphenostylis stenocarpa. The sequence goes on along the minus strand of OY731401.1, from coordinate 32,303,389 downwards.
TTGAGGTCACCCATGAAGGGACAACAGATGTAAAAAGAGCCGGAAAGCATACTCTAATAAGAGAATATGAGTTGTTCAAGATGCAGACTGGTGAAAGCATTGCGGATGTGCAGAAACGATTCACTCACATCATTAACCATCTAATGGGCCTAGGTAAGACATTTGATAAAGAAGAACTCGAATATTAAAGTTTTGAAATGTCTTGACAGGTCTTAGCAGCCAAAAGTCACAAGCAATTTCAGAATCAAAAGATCCGTCCGCTATGACAACAACTTCTCTGTTTGGAAAACTTAGAGAACATGAAATGGAAATCACAAGATTTAATGAACAAGAAGTCTCCGAGAAGAAAAACAGAAGTATAGCACTTAAAATTGAAGAAAATCAAGAATCGGAGGAAGAAAGTGAGAACCTTGGACTGCTTGTTAGGAAATTCAACAAGTTTCTCAAGAAAAAGATCCAAGACAAGGAAAGACATAAGAGGTATGAGAAAAGAACTGATTCTTCTAACTTTAAATGTTATGGTTGTGGCAAGCAGGGCCATGTCAGGATGGAATGCCCAGAAAGAAACAAACAAAGTGACAAGAAAGAAGAGAAAGCCAAAAGAAGAGCCTATATAACTTGGGATGACAATGACACTTCATTAACAGATAATTCTGATAATGAAGAAGTAAACCTATGTCTAATGGCAAGTCAAAATCCACAATCCAGCAATGTAAGTTCTAGTTCCTCTTCAAATTTAGTGAATTATGATGCATTGCAAGAAGCATTTAATGAAATGCATGAAGAGGCTAAGAAACTTCAAAAAGAAAATGATAGGTTAAAAGGGCTAAATAACTGGCTAGTAAATAAAGTTGATTCTCTGGAAAAAAGAATTCTTGAAGATGAAAATGATTGTGATTTCTTGAAATTAATTCATGCTAATTCTGATTGTGCTTGTAATAAACCATGTAATAACTGTTCAGAATTACAAAAGAAGATTGATTTTTTATCTCAAACTGTTTCAAGATTCACACAAGGGCAAGCCAATCTTTATGTTTTACTTGGGTCTCAAAAATTGATTTTTGACAAATCTGGAATAGGTTTTAAATCTAGGATGAAACCCAGAAAAACAAGTGTAAGTAGGAAATCATACTCTGTAATCAAATGTTTCTACTGCATGAAGAAAGGTCACTCGGTCAAATATTGTAGAATCAAAAAGTATGTTATTCCTAAAGGAAGAATGAAATGGGTTCCAAAAATTAATTCATTTCAAATAACCTGATCAGGACCCAAGTAACTATAAAGGGTACCGAAAAATTCTTAACCTGTTTTGCAGGAACAAAGTCCGGGAATCCCTTGGAGTTCGTAGCTACGAATCGAGTTCTGATTATTTAAACTTATTGTTTTAATTGATATAAAGCAATATTAATCGATTAAAATAACTTACGGAGGAATCAGAATATCCATCAGGTACTCATTTTAATCGATTGAAATATCGAATTAATCGATTAAAATGTTCTCATGATTTTAGTTTAGTTGTTTTAATCGATTAGAATGAATTTATATCAACTAAAAACACTAAGGTATCAAATTTAATCGATTCATTTTCGTTCTAATCGATTTAAATTCTGGTATCATTTTATCAATATCATTCTGTACCAAATTAATCGATTCTTTTATGAAATAATCGATTAATTCACTGTAGCTGTCTCAAACCTAATAGTAAAAATCAAATTAGTAGATAATTAGTTGATCGATTAATTAGGTTCTGAAAACAAGCTTTATAACATCCAATTAAAGATTGATAGGCGAATTAAAATCAAAAACTCGAGGTTCTATTATAATCAAAATCTGCAATAATTCTTTAAGACTTCTTTGACCGAGTCAAACAGATTCCCAAGAACAAATTAGCCGATACACCCACCGGTCGAAATCTGTGTTTTTGTCCTCAGTCAAGGGGACATGCAATTAAACCTGATTTTGCAGGTTCTGAACTTATCATTTCTTCCTCTCAAATCTCTGTTGCATACATATCATTGATTTACTGTAGTATACATTAGAGAATTTAGTTTCTTCCATTATAGTCATAAATAGCAGCCAGACAATCATGATTGGAAACTAGACTAGTGACATAATTTGGAAAAGTTATTGTTGTTATCCATGGATGGAAAGATTTTTTCATGGCAGCGTCATTGCATGCGTCAACCCAGTTTCAAGAATAAATCTTGGGAACAAATATCACAAGATCTGTCATAACGATTTGATGATTGTGCTTTTGAGGATATTGTTGAATTATCAAGATTGCAACAAGAGGAAGATTTGGGAGAATATTTGGTATGAAAACTAAACTGGAAAAATCTGTAAGAATTCATAAACCACAGTCTCTACAAGAAGGTGTTTGTTTCAGCAACTACCAATTCCAGTGTAGGTTATGTGGTGACAAATTAGATAAGTTGAAATGTTAAGTTTGGGGTCTTCTTTGCCCAGAAAGAAATTGAGGCAGATATAGTGTAGGACATGGACTTTGAGGAAGAACTAACTATTACAGTTGTCTACATTTCTCTTAATACTTTACATGGAATGTTGCGTGGTAATACGTTGCAAATCAAAGGAATTATCAAGAAGTAGACTGTCCCTTTTTCTTATGGACACTAGTTACAAATGGGTCAAGTTATTAGGACTAAAAACATAGTTTATCAAGGATATTTCAGTAATATTTGCCTCTGATAATAAGTTGTTGATTACTAGGAAGTATGAATAGATAACTTGGACACACGTTTACATTAGATTTCTGAATATTACCTAGCAATATATTTGGAATAATTTTGGCCATGCATTAGTTCAAGACTCTTGGTGAAATTCATTGGAATTGTGCAAACTTTGATAATTCGTTTTAATCATCAAAGTCATGAGGTGTCACTATAAGGAAACCAATCCGAGACAGCAATTCAAAAAGCTAAAAGTGCCACAGATTTTTTTACTGATGATCTGGCATCCTTAACAACAAACCAACAAGAGGATCTTTCAGTGATTCTAAAGGAATTTCAGATGTTTGGAACCAACATAACTGTCTTCCCTCAATGAAGGCAAATTTCGTGACGAATACGATGCTTTTTGATGCCCATGATAATAGTGATGTATGAAATATGTATGGATATGGTTATTGACCGGGGAGTCCTAGATTGCTGTCATCACTAGTTCTGTTTTGTATGCATGTGTTCCAGTATATGATACCACTGGAAATAACAAAGTTGAAGAAAATTCATTCCTCAGAGATGATGCTGACTGATCCATTTGAAGGGAAGAATAACACGCTATCATTTTCTTCCATACTACATTAAGAATGTAGTTATTTGCTTGGATGGTGATAACTGCAGGGTTCATAATAGGAAAATCAGTTGTTGGTGTCTTAATGGTTGATAAAGCAAAATTGGTTCCAGCAAAAAGTGAAGCCTATGGCCTTTTAAAGTTGGTAGGGATCAAATGACTGAGTCATGAATTTTGATATCTGACACAAATAATCAGGGAAGTATGGATAAAAAGGGTCCCTTCTTACCTTATCTCTTATATCTTATTGCTTTTTTATGCTTATTTTTCTGGGTCCGTAATATTACTCGGTTATATATCGGGCACATTTGCTTTAACTTTGACTAATATAATATAGGTTTTAATTTGGATGAAACTAACATAGATAGAATTAGATCATAGATCCCTGAGAATTTTAATTCTGATATTGTTGGATCTATTAGTGAAAAGATAATCAATATAGTTGATATTGTTGCTAAACACCTTTCTAGATAATCGGTTCACAACATATCCACTAAATTAGATATAAGAAATTCGCATCAGATATGTCATAGTTTTCAAATATGAATGTTTTAATCAATAAAAACATCTTTTAAATCGATTAAATGAATTTATATAACATTTTTCATTAATGTTTTAATCGATTAAAAGTCGAAATAATCGATTAATTGCACTAAAGTTTCATGTTTTCAAATTCTTAAATGTTTTAATCGATTAAACCTTTTCTTTCAATCGATTAAAATCATTACCAAAAACATTTTAATCGATTCTGTTCTGTTTTTAATCGATTTTTATTCTGGAAAGAAAAATTAAAGGCTTTAGTTAATGGTTGTTCCTGTAACATGCTACTAAAGCGTGATTCCCTTATCTTTACACGTGTTAATTGTATTCATTACAAACGTGTTAATGAAGATAAGTTTGAATCAACTTTATTTGATCTTTACATGAGTAAAGTATTGATTTCTTTTTATTTTCAAAAACTCAAACTGTTGAAAACCTTTGCATTTCATTATTTCTCTTCTGTTCCCTATTTTTTGATGAAGTCAAAAGGGGGAGAAATAGTTGCTTTACCTTAGGATCAATTTAGAGAAATAAATCTCACATTAAGGAAGCATCATTTTAGGGGGAGAAATAAGTTTTAGGGGGAGAAATAGGACATTAATACATTTTTTAATTTCTCACTAATCTGTATTTTCAAGTGACTTCTCTTGCAGAGTTTTTTTTTCAAAATGGTGTTTGTCTTCATCAAATAGGGGGAGACTGAAAGTGATGAAGATCTTAGTGAAATACTTTGGCAAAGATCTCATTGATTTGATGAAGTCAAAGATGAAGTCAAAAGGCTACTTTGCAGTGGTCAACAAGTCACTCGAGATAAAAGAGTTAGAGGATTAGTGTGTCTAACGAATGCTTAGGTAAAACCACTTTATCTTTTCTGCTGCATGAAGTTTCTTCACTTAAATGATTTTGCAAAATGCCTCTAAAATCGTTTTAAACAATTAAAAACAAAACATTTTGACAAAAGCTTTCTTAATAATGTTTTTAACTGATATAGTTTTGAAAGAACCGATTAAAATCACTTAGAATGTTCAAAGAAGTGTTTTTACAGTATTTTAATCGATACAAATTGCTTTTAATCGATTAAAACCTTTTAGAATCCATTATGACCGATCAGATTTGAAATATGAGCGATTAGAATTTATTTCAATCGATTAAAACACGTTTCAATCGATTAAAATCACTTAAAGAGTCAGAATGATCGATCAGAATGCGATTATGACCGATCGAAGTTGGTTATGATCGATCAGAATTGAATTATGACCGATCAGATCTGTTTCAATCGATTAAAACGCATTTCAACCGATTAAAACAACTTGGAAAAATTTTGTACAGAGTTTTAATCGATTAAAACCTATTGTTTATCGATGAAAATAACTTGAAAAGTTTTATAAGAAAGTTTGCGATATTTCAATCGATTAAAACACGAAAGAATCGATTGAATTAACTTAGAAGATTTTTGTAAAGTGTTTTAAGCTGATATAAACGTTGTCGTATCGGCTAAAACAAATCAGTTAAAGAATCAAGAACGTATTAATGGATTGAAAGGACTTTTAACAGATTGAAACGGCTATTTCAACGATTAAAACAAACTTTTAACAGATTAATTAATGCAGCGAGTTTTGAAAATACTCTTTAAAAACAGTTTTGCTTGAATTTTTTAAACATACATTGAACATCGGTTTTACACATCCTTAAGCAATCATTCAAGCAAACTTTAGCACTTTTTTTAAGAAAGATTCGCAACAATTTTTTAGAAGTTCTTTTGAAAATCTTTCTTGAGGCAACTTGCATTCTTTTGAAGAAGAAACTCTCGCAGATTTGGATAAAGCTGGTTTGAGCTTTCTAGTTTCTTCTTTGTCAATTCTTTTTCATTATTTTGTACTTGTGTGGTGCCTGGAATTTGGGCACTGGTTTCTCTGCAGCTAGAATTTGGTTGTAGAGGTTATCAAGAACTGGAATTTGGTTCTTGGTGAGAGGTTAGGTGTTGGTGCCTGGAATTTGGGAACTGGTTTCTCTGCAGCTGGAATTTGGTTGTAGAGGTTATCAAGAGCTGGAATTTGGTTCTTGGTGGAGAGGTTAAGTGCAGGAACTGGAATTTGGTTCTTGTGATAGATTAGGTGTAAGATTGTTGAATCTGTAAAACATTTAATCTAGTGGAACCCAGCTGGAATTTGGCTGGAGACTAGACGTAGCCCTGGTATTGGGTGAACCAGTATAAAATACCGGTGATATCTTTCTTAACCTTTCTCTCCTTTAAATTCAGTTGTTGCGCTTATTTTGATTGATTGCTTTGCGATTCAAGAATAGATTAGTAAACTTAATTTTCAAATTAGATAATCTGTTATTTGCGAAAAACTTTCAAAGATCAATTCACCCCCCCTCTTGATCTAAAACTACTTTTCTAACTCTGATGGGTATCTACCCCCACCTGGTACGAACCCCGTTCTGTAAGGTTCTTGTGGGTACCAAGGTTCTGAACAAGCCCCATTCTGCAAGGCTTTGATGGGTACCTACCCCCACCTGGAACGAACCCCGTTCTGCAAGGCTCTGATGGGTACTTACCCCCACCTGGTACGAACCCCGTTCTGCAAGGTTCTTGTGGGTACCTACCCCCACCTGGTATGAACCCCATTCTGCAAGGTTCTGAACAAGCCCCGTTCTGCAAGGCTTTTGTGGGTACCTACCCCCACCTGGTATGAACCCTGTTCTGCAAGGTTCTAAACGAGCCCTGTTCTGCAAGGCTCTCAGGATGCACTTTTTGGTAGTCAATCCTATGGTCATCTGGTTTTAGAGATGTGTTGGCGGCTTATTATTTCTCATCATTGTAGACCCCTAATTTTTCCCGGCCTCTCAAAAGAAAAAGCTAGAGGAACTTCACCCGAAGATGGAGTCCATCCGGCTTCCCAAAAACGAGGAAACCTCCCGCAACCAATACAGAGATCGCTCGTCTACACGATAACGAACAAAGGAGACTTCCTACACGAAGATAAAGCTTCAACGGACACCTATCGGCATCAACAGGCCGTCCCAAACACAACAAGTGGTCCCAAACACAATAGGTGGTCCCAAACACAACAGGTGGTCCCAAACACAACAGGTGGTCCCAAATGCAACAGGTGGTCCCAAACGCAACAGGTGGTCCCAAACGCAACAGGTGGTCCCAAACACAACAGGTGGTCCCAAACACAACAGGTGGTCCCAAATGCAACAGGTGGTCCCAAATACAACAGGTGGTCCCAAACGCAACAGGTGGTCCCAAACGCAACAGGTGGTCCCAAACGCAAGGTGGTCCCAAACACGACAGGTGGTCCCAAACCCAACAGGTGGTCCCAAACGCAACAGGTGGTCCCAAACACAACAGGTGGTCCCAAACGCAATGGGTGGTCCCGGTGGTCCCAAACACAACAGGTGGTCCCAAACGCAACGAGTGGTCCCAAACGCAGCAGGTGGTCCCAAACACAACAGGGGTCCCAAACACAACAAGTGGTCCCGAAACGCGAAACCGGCGAACGAGTTGAGACGGTCGTCCCAAGTTGGGACGACCGTCCCAACCCTCCGAGTTCGGTTGGGACGCGCGTCCCGAAGTTGGGACGGCCGGTCCCAAGGCCAATTTCAAGTGGGACGGCCGTCCCGGGTTCCCTGGTGGTCTCGCCCTGTGTAAAAATGACATTTGGGACGGCCATCCCGGTCCAGGACGGCCGTCCCAACCCGGACGGTGGTCCCAAAGTGCGCCACTTGTGAAAACTATAAATAGGAGGCTCATTTGCCACTTTTTCGAACACGAGACACTCCGGAAGAGCTCCGAAACACTCGTAGCACTTGTCTACTTCTCTCCTTCTCTCGAATGATCTTTCCGATTGCCTTAAATAGGTAACAATCAGTTAAGGAATTATATTCCGGCATTTGATTCTTCTTTAAATTTTTAGTGGAGTCGATCTTGTATTAGTGAGGAGAGTATGTATAGAGAGAGGGGTTGCCAAAACGCATCCTCACAGTTCGAGATTCTCAATATAAAGCTTGCTACGGAGGTTCTTTTCAATTCCTTTCTCTTTTATTGCTTTATTTACTGTTTTATTTTTATTTTATTACGTCATGTAGTATAAAATCATATAGATAGCCATTTTAATATCTGTTTTATTGCTTTATTTAGCTTTACTTATATAAAATTATGTAGATAGTCATTTCAATATTATGCAATAAAATAGGGTAATCGCGTAATTTCTCGAATTCTTCTCTTTAAACGAATTGATCTGTCATAGGGAACCCAAAAGGGGCGTTGTGGGGTGCTAACACCTTCCCCCCACGTAACTAACTCCCTTACCCAACTCTGGTTATAATGGCGAAGTTTGGTTTTCATTAAAATCAATGCCTTTTATCCTTTTCCAATGTTTATGGTCAAAACATTGGTGGCGACTCCATAAGAACCCCTTTTCGAAAACCTTGCTTTTATTAGAGGATAATTCAATTGTCGGACACCTTGGAAGCAATGAATACATTTTAAAACAAATACGCGAGTCTAAACCATCTTTTCGCGACCGCTCGCATAAACGTTTCGAGACGTCCCCAGACGTCGGAAAGGGACGACGGCGAAAGATGGCAACTCCGCTGGGGAAGCTAGAGAGTTGATCCCATTTAGTGACAGATAAATTCAAACTAAGTAAAGATTTGAAATTACGCTTTTACCCTTCTGTATGTCTTTATTGTATGGCTTTAAATAACTGCTGTATGATTATTTCTGCAATTGTTTGAAATATAAATTGCACACAAAAACCCTTGCACACAACAGTCCCCCTATACCCGGGGGCAAGAGTGAATACCTTTAGGGAGTGGGTGACAGATACGATCGGTTAGTTGGCACACGGGGCTACTACCGTTGTCGGAAAACCACCAACTCAAGGTGATAACTCTCTTCTTTTGGTCTAAGGGTGTCGACACGGAGTTCCGTGCATGACCCGAGGATTGAGAGTTGAGAGGTCCCTATAATGGGGGCACCTTGGGGACCTTTGGCCTGGTGAGAACAGTTAGAACCACCTAAACCAAGCACGTTTCTGCAGGAAAATCCCACCTCGTGATTAAATAAGCGTGGCTCTGCTCGTGGATGTATGAATTGTGTGTGCATTTGTTTGCTGCATTTGTATTGATGCATTAGCATAGGGTAATCATACAACAGACAAAAAATGAAAAAACCCTAAAAATCATAAAAAGTGAAAAGATAAAAAACCTTTATCTTGGATAGTCTTCAGTTAAGCTAGCCTGGTTTCAGGTTCTTTGTAAGCTAAGTAGCCACGTTGACCGACAGAAGAGATAAAGGGTCATAAAAAATATATAAAAACAGTTAAAACCATAAAAATACCTTTTCAAAAAGATTCTTGGCAAAGTCGTATCATTCATACTACATCATTCAATAAGTGGTAAAACCAAGAGAGAAAACCAATGCATTAAGAAAAGTATGCATAAACATCATCATAATAAAATCTCTCATACATAAACACATTCATCCTAGGGCATATTTATTCCACGCTAATCATTTAAAATAAAAAGTTATAATAAGAATCATTAAAATCATTTAGAAGGTGGCTGGTCTTCCGCCCGTCCTCACTCGTGCTCAAAAGGCTAAGAAGATGGAACAACTAGAAGAACAAAACCGAAAGCTCACCGCTGAGCTTACTACACTCGAAAGAACAAATGGCTCAAATGTTAGAAATGATACATCAACGGAATCTTCATCAAGAGGGTCCTCGGAATGGACAAGCCTCTCACCAGGAAGAAGAAGAGGAACCTCAAAATGAGCACGATCAATCCGACACAAGAACGAGTACATATTCATACTCCCGAAGTATCAAAACAACAAATCACTGCTCTTGAAGAGAGGCCGAGAGCCATGGAAGGTCATGACTTTGATATAAAAGAGGCGGCTGATATGTGTCTCATCAAAAATATCCAATTCCCTAACAAGTTCAAAACTCCGGATTTCCCAAAATACATGGGAACGACACGCCCAAGAAGCCATCTTACAATGTACTCGTCGTAAGATGGCTGCACATGCTCGATAATGAAAAACTCCCGATCCACTGCTTTCAGGAGAGCCTGGTCGAATCAGCTTTAAATTGGTATATGCAACTAGAAGGAGGGCAAATCCAAACCCGGAGACATCTCGGCAGATGCATTTCTTCGTCGTTATAAATACAATATTGATCCGACCCCGAAAGAAGCAGATCTACAATTATTAAGCAAGAAAAACGACGAATCCTTCAAAGCATATGCCCAAAGATGGAGGGAATTGGCAGCACAAGTGGAACCTCCTCTATCCGACAAGGAAACTACATCCATGTTCATCAATTCTCTGACCGGTCCCTATTACGACAAAATGATAGGGAATACATCAACACTCTTTGCGGATGTAGTCATCATAGGAGAAAGAGTAGAGCAAGGTTTGAAGAGTGGAAGAATTGTACAACAAACTTCCTCCAATTCCTCTACTCAAACTTTTAAAAAGAATATTGGAAAGAAGAAGGAAGGAGACGTGAATGCAATTAATATTGCCACTCCTTCTGCCTCCTCGCAACAAGCCAAGCCACGCAGACAAGAGAGGAAATTCACTTCCATACCTACGTCCTACGGAAGTCTGTTTTTGAAATTATTGGACGCCAAGCTCCTCGTACGTGTCCCTCCCAAGAAAATAGAGCCACCATACCCCGAATGGTATAAATCTAATGAAAGCTGTGATTACCATTCAGGTTCTCCGGGACACTCCGTCGAAAACTGTGTAGCCTTAAAACACAAAGTCCAGAATCTAATAGACGCAGGATGGATTACCTTTGATGCATCTACTCCGCAGGTGGATGACCAACCCTTATTAAAGCCCGAATGAAAGACGGGATAAGGGAGACCAGCAGATTAGGGCTCATCATGTTTACCATTTTTTTGCAATAAACATAAAGAAATAATAAAAGCTTCCGATGTACTTCTCGTGATCCTTGCCCACGATCACGAGATTTTTGGTTAAATTGGGCTTTGTAAATATTTTCTTCTATCAATACAATAAGGCATTTTTTTAATATCCATATTCTCTTTCATATTCTTTTCTCTCTCATACATCTAATAAAGGAATCTAAAACAAAGCATAACCCATACAGTCATGTCTGTGATTGAAAACTCCCTGGAAGATCTAAAAGCCGAGGACGAATGGATTGAGTCAGACAGTGAGGAGGGGACCATTTCCCCGGACATGCAAAGACTATTAGAAAAAGAAGCTCAATCAATACAGCCCCATCAGGAGAAAACTGATGCTATCAATTTGGGATCAGAAGACTATAAGAAAGAAGTAAATATTGGAACTCAAATTGACGATGATGTCAGAGAAAAACTAATGCAATTGCTAAAAGAATATATGGACGTGTTTGCGTGGTCCTACCATGATATGCCTGGAATCGATAAAAGTATAGTGGAGCATCGATTACCATTAAAAGAGGGATTTCGGCCCGTTAAACAAAAACTCAGAAGAGTAAAACCAGAATGGTCCTTAAAAATTAAAGAAGAAGTAGAAAAACAGTTGGATGCCAATTTCCTGATCGTTTCAAAATACCCTGAATGGCTGGCAAACATCGTGCCAGTTGTAAAGAAAAATGGAAAAATCAGAGTCTGCGTAGATTACCGAGACTTAAACCGTGCAAGTCCAAAAGATGACTTTCCCTTACCACATATCGATATGCTCGTAGATCACACTGCTACAAACACTCTTTATTCTTTCATGGATGGATATGCAGGGTATAATCAAATCAAATTGGCTGTCGAAGACAGAGAAAAAACTTCCTTCATTACGCCCTGGGGGACATTTTGTTATAGAGTAATGCCTTTTGGACTTAAGAATGCAGGGGCAACCTATCAAAGGGCTATGGTTACACTCTTTCACGATATGATCCACAAAGAAATCGAAGTATACGTGGATGATATGATTGTCAAGTCCAAAAATGAGACAGATCACCTCCTACACTTAAAGAAACTATTCAATCGGCTTCGAAAGTACCAGATTAAGCTTAACCCAGCTAAATGCACGTTCGGAGTACGATCAGGAAAACTCCTTGGGTTTATCGTCAGTAAAAAAGGAATCGAGGTGGACCCTGATAAGACAAAGGCAATCACAGAGATGCCTCCACCAAGAACAGAAAAAGAAGTCAGAAGGTTCTTAGGCCGAATAAACTACATTGCACGGTTCATTGCGCAATTAACAGATAAATGTACGCCTATCTTCAAGTTATTACGTAAAAACCAATCGACAGTTTGGAACGATGAATGCCAACAAGCCTTCGAAAAGATCAAAATATGCCTAACTAATCCTCCAGTACTGATACCACCTGTGGAAGGGAGACCCCTAATTCTTTACCTATCAGTACTCGACGAATCCATGGGATGTGTGCTCGGTCAACAAGATGATACTGGTAAGAAAGAACAAGCCATATATTACCTCAGTAAAAAATTTCTAAACTATGAGACCCGTTATACACCACTCGAAAAAACATGTTGTGCATTGGTGTGGGCAACCCAACACCTTCGACAATATATGGTCAGACATACAACTTGGTTAATTTCCAAAATGGACCCAATCAAATACTTGTTTGAAAAACCCATCTTGACCGGAAGGATAGCTAGATGGCAAGTACTCCTCTCAGAATTTGATATTATTCATGTCACTCAGAAAGCTATCAAAGGCAGTCCCTTGGCAGACTACCTGGCACATGGGCCAACAAACGAATATCAATCCCTCCAAGATGATTTTCCAGATGAGCATATAATGCATATCCAACATGAAGAGCTTAAAAATGATAATTGGATCATGTTTTTCGATGGAGCTTCAAACTTACTGGGACATGGGATCGGAGCTATTTTAATATCGCCTGAAAAGAAGCATATCCCGATAACAGCTAGATTAACCTTTGACTGTACAAACAATATGGCAGAATATGAAGCCTGTGCTCTAGGTATTCAAGCGGCCTTGGATCACGGCGTAACCAAACTCAAAGTATTCGGTGACTCATCCCTTGTTATTTACCAGCTCAAGGGTGAATGGGAAACTAGAAACTCCAAATTAATCCCTTATCTGGAGCATATCCGTAAGATGACTTCACAAATGGAAAACATTAGTTTCGAATACATCCCTCGGGAGGATAACCAGATTGCGGATGCGCTGGCAACATTATCATCCATGTTCGCACTAGAGCAGGAACATGAGATGCCCATCATCCAAGTCAAAAGGCACGACAAACAAGCCTTCTGCATGATGACGGACAGTGAAAAAGGCGAAACCCCTTGGTATCATGACATAAGGCGATACTTGATAAAGGGTGAATACCCCGAGGGAATCAATGACAATGACAAGAGGATCATTCGGAAAAAGGCCATAGGGTTTATGATGATAGGAGGAACCCTTTATAAAAAGAATTTTGATTCCACTTTGTTAAGATGCGTAAATCTTGAAGAAGCACATAAATTGATTAAAGAAATACATGAGGGAACCTTCGGGACTCATGCACCAGGGCATATCATGGCTAGGAAAATCCTCCGGGCAGGATACTTTTGGTCCACCATGGAAAAGGACTGCCACCAGTACGCCAGAAAATGTCACAAGTGTCAGGTACATGCAGACAATATACATGTCCCGCCAACACCTCTCAATGTTATGGCTATCCCTTGGCCATTTGATATGTGGGGCATGGATGTTATTGGACCTATTGAACCTAAAGCATCCAATGGTCATCGATTCATTTTGGTAGCCATCGACTACTTCACTAAATGGGTAGAAGCTGCATCGTATGCACATGTGACTAAAAAAGTAGTAGTCACCTTTGTTAAGAAAAATAGCATATGTCGATACGGCATTCCACATCGTCTCATTATCGATAACGGGTCCAATCTGAATAATAAGATGATGGAAGAACTGTCGCCGCCGTCCCTTCCGACGTCCCGGGGGGACGTCTTAGAAACGTTTATGCGAGCGGTCGCGAAAAGATGGTTTAGACTTGCGTATTTGTTTTAAAGGGTTTTCGAAAAGGGGTTCTTATGGAGTCGCCACCAATGTTTTGACCTTAAACATTGGAAAAGGAAAAATATTAATTTTAAGAAAAACCGCACTTGGCCATTATAACCAGAGTTGGGTAAGGGAGTTAGTTACGTGTGGGGAAGGTGTTAGCACCCCACAACGCCCCTTTCGGGTTCCCTATGACAGATTAATTCATTTAAATAAAGACTACGAGAAATTACGCGATTACCCTATTTTATTACATAATATTAAATGGCTATCTACATGATTTTATTCTAAGTTACATACAATAAAATGATGAATAAATCTAAATAAAGCAATAAAAGAGATATTAAAATAGCTATCTACATGATCCTATTCTACATGACATAATAAAGCTAAATAAAACAATAAAACAATAAATAAAACAATAAAAGAGAAGGGAATTGAAAAGAACCTCCGTAGCAAGCTTTATATTGAGAACCTCGAACTGTGAGGATGCGTTTTGGCAACCCCTCTCTCTACACAGTCTCTCCTCACCAATACAAGATCGACTCTACTAAAAATTTAAAGAAGAATCAAATGCCGGAATATAATTCCTTAACCGATTGTTACCTATTTAAGGCAATCGGAAAGATCATTCGAGAGAGAGAGAGAAGTAGACAAGTGCTCTAAAGTGTTTCGAGCTCTCCGGAGTGTCCGTGGTGTCCGTGGTGTGAAAAAGTGGCAAATGAGCCTCCTATTTATAGTTTTTCGCAGCTGGCGCACTTCGGGACGGCCGTCTGGGTTGGGATGGCCGTCTGGACTGGGATGGCCGTCCCAAATGGCAAAATAACGAAGGCTGAGACCCCCAGGGGTTTGGGACGGCCGTCCCAACTTGGGACGCGCGTCCCAGTTGAATCTGGAGGGTTGGGACGGCCGTCCCAACTTGGGACGGCCGTCTCAACCTGTTCTGGCCAGTTTTCGCGTTTCGGGACCACCTGTTGCGTTTGGGACCCCCTGTTGCGTTTGGGACCCCCTGTTGCGTTTGGGACCACCTGTTGCGTTTGGGACCACCTGTTGCGTTTGGGACCACCTGTTGCGTTTGGGACCCCCTGTTGCGTTTGGGACCCCCTGTTGCGTTTGGGACCACCTGTTGCGTTTGGGACCACCTGTTGCGTTTGGGACCCCCTGTTGCGTTTGGGACCCCCTGTTGCGTTTGGGACCACCTGTTGCGTTTGGGACCACCTGTTGCGTTTGGGACCACCTGTTGCGTTTGGGACCCCGGGAAGCTTTCCTTGCCGTTTTCGGACGTAGATTGATGCCGATGTGTGTCCATTGAAGCTTTATCTTCATATAGGAAGTGTTCTTGGCCTTCACTAAGATGCCGGGCGAGCTTTATCTTTGTGTAGGAAGTCTCTTTAGTCTTTATTGTGTGAATGAGTGAACTCCGTCTTCTATTGTGGGAGGTCCTTTCTCGGTTTTGGGAAGCCGGATGAACTCCATCCTCGGGCGAAGTTCTTCTAGCCTTTATTTTGAGAGGCCGGGCAAAATTAGGGGTCTACAAGAACTATGCCAGGATTTCAAAATTCAACACCATAATTCTTCTCCTTATCGACCCAAAATGAATGGCGCAGTAGAAGCGGCCAATAAGAACATCAAGAAAATTGTTCAAAAGATGGTTAAAACCTATAGGGACTGACATGAAATGTTGCCTTTTGCTCTTCATGGCTATCGAACATCTGTACGAACTTCAACAGGAGCCACTCCATTCTCCCTTGTATATGGAATGGAAGCCGTATTGCCAATAGAGGTCGAAATACCTTCCCTGCGAATTATTATGGAAGCAAAATTAACAGAAGCCGAATGGGTTCAAAGTCGATACGATCAATTAAACCTTATCGATGAAAAACGGCTGAATGTCGTATGCCATGGACAAGCCTATCAAAAGAAGATAAAAAAGGCTTATGATAAAAAGGTCCGCCCTCATACTTATCAAGAAGGGGATTTAGTGGTAAAAAAAACTGCTTCCAGCCCAGAAGGATAAAATTGGAAAATGGACAGCAAATTATGAAGGACCCTTTGTGGTCAAACGAGCTTTCTCAGGAGGGGCACTTATTCTCACTAATATGGATGGAGAGGAGCTTCGACACCCAATCAATTCTGACGCGATAAAGAAGTATTATGCTTGAAGACATTGCTCAAGACCCGTCAGGAATGAAAATCCGCAAAGGACATTCCTGGGCAAAAGATAGGGTCCATATTCCTCGCTAGGATATGTCCTAGGAAAAAAGAAGAGGTAAAAAAAAATAATAAATAAATAAAAAAGAAACTAAGAGCAATGGTTACTTTGGCCGAAAACCGAAAAGGTGGCTAGAGTAACATTCTTCCGAAGCAAGCGAGCTCGCATGGTCTTCACTCCGAGATCGGGCATCTCAACCGAAGCAATTAGGAGAACCAGGGGCGGATATCATGGACATGACTCGTTTAAACCTATACAAGCATAGCCAACCTTGACTACCCATTCTTCTAAATACCTTTTGTAATCCTTCTGTAAAAGAAATAAACTTTGGCTCATTTATCAATAAAATTCCCTTTTATTTCCTTTCTCTTGACCAAATATTATGGAAATGCCTCTTTATTGATAAATTATAAATATGCGCAAAGACTTTTAATCAAAGATCAAACATGCATCTAAAAAAGGGGAAGCATAACAAAAAAGAAAGGCCTGCTAGTATATTCTTAGGTAAAAATCAGGGTAGCCTGCTAGATCGGAAATCCCAAAAAGAACGATCTAGGCAAAAGATAAGGCAACAACCCCCTAAGATATTCTAGGCGGAAAAAAAAAAATTAAGGCAGCCCGCTAGATTGAAAACCCGTAAAGGGCAGTCTAGGCAAAAGATAGGGCTAAAACCAAGAGATGGATAAAAGAAGAGCCCACATCATGGTCATAGAAGATGAGCCCACCGGCATATTCATAAGAAAGCCAATGGGAGAAGGCCAGTCACTTTCTAAATGCATCGAAAATAAACAAACATTAGATTGCATCTAAGACACCCACACACAAAGTAGTTGCATAATACGACTTTGTCAAAATCAATAAAAAAATATATGAAATAAAATAATTTTTCAAATAAATAAAAATGCATATAAGGAGTCTAGCCTCCATACTTATAATTGAAAAACAAGGAGGCGCCAAAATCCCGCCTCTAAATGAAAATCAAAATCGCAAAAGGCGAAATCTAAACCACTTTAACAAAATAAGGAGCTTCGAAGAAACTGGCTCCAATCACCAACCTTCTACACCAAAAAGAGGAGGTACCTCAATAGGAAAAAGTCAATGGAAAAGCTCGATAAATCCTCAAGTGGATCCTTGCCTACTCCAAAGGCGACATAAAAATTATCTCATGACTCAGCATCATCACTTGAGTCATCAAACATAAATCATTTAAAGCCGCAATCAACATCCTTCCATCCAAGAAAAAAGAAGTCATCAAAGTAGAAAAGCCAACGGAAAGGCTTAATTATCCCCAAGTGAATCCTTGCCTACTCCAGAGGCAAAACAAACAGATTACCTCACGACTCGAAGACATCACCGCATGAGTCATCAAGCACACTCATTAGAGAGTCGCCGCCTCGAGGAGTCCATCAAAGAAAGATCACGCAAGAATCCATCAAAGAAAGCACAGAATCAAACCAACCAAATCACTAAGGGGCAACAAAAAGAAAGAAGAGAAAAGCCTTCCATCCTCCAACAAAGGCCACTGCATGAAAAAGCCGAAAGAAAATCCCCAAGAAGAGCACAACAAGAAAAATCTATAAAAGGAGAAAATGAGAAATTTCCACCCACAGGAAGCCAATAAAATCCCCCAGGGATCACTACAAGGAAAAAAGAAAAATATATATCTTTCCATCTAACGTGCATAAAAGGCGCACATATAAACCCATTCCCCAGCAGGAATAAGAACATAAACAAAAAACTAATTCAAGCAATGAGGAGTCGAAAACTCCATTTTTCCTCCTTTGGGGATAATTCAAAAGAGATTTCAGGCAGAGCAATCAAATTCTCAATGAATCATCCAAAAGAAAACTATCGCCAGTGAGCCTGTTAGAATCGCGCAGCGGAATGTTCGCGTGGTCGGACAAAAACCAAGAGGGGGGGTGAATTGGTTTCTTAATAAAAATTAGGTTTTCAAAATTTTCCCCAAATTTTACCGATTAAAAACTGCGTAAATGTAAATAGAGAAGAGTAGAGAAGATTACACAGTAGGTTTATACTGGTTCGGATCAAAAGACCCTACGTCCGATTGCTAATCACTCAAAAGAGGATTAACGCCGTCACTAAGAACAAATTGTTAAAAACAGATTACAAATCAAAGAGATAAAGTAAAGACAACACCTCTCTTGAAATCCACAAGAGATGAAGAACAGCTTTTCCCTAGAGACGACGACAAGCACACAATCCACTAAGAACTCCACTTAGTGATTCTTATCGCTTCTAGCCTCACACCAGGTTCCAAAAGCCCCCTTTCCTTGCAACAAACATGTCTCTGGCACTCACAACACTTAACTTTTGTATGGAAAGAGTTGTTCTTAGATTCTGAGTGCCAAAGCAGAGTTTAAGTAGGGAAATTAGGGTTTAGGAATTGGGGTTTTCGAAACTAGGGTTCTTGGTAATTGGGTTTTCGAAAATAGGGTTTGTTTGAAGTTTAAAATCAGAAACAGACTGGAATAATCGATTAAATGGAGTTTTAATCGATTAAAATAGAGCCAAATACGTCAGAACCCAAACCTCTCTGGTTTAATCGATTATTTGGTGAAATAATCGATTATCTGTACGGAACGGTACGAAATAATCGATTATTTTGCTGTTTAATCGATTAAAACAGTGAGTTTGTATAGAAAGTGTTTTTCTCACTGTTTTAATCGATTATTTACCTATATAATCGATTAAAGCCGAGCCTGCATGATAAATTTGAGCATTTTGAAGCTTCTAAGTTATAGACTATGTACCGGCTATCTTAGACTCTATAATTACAGACTCAATCAAACTAAAACAGAGTTATTACAATACAGAAATCATCAATCTTCAATCTTCAATACTCTAAGTCTTTAAGCTCTTGGATCATCATCAAAATCAACATTCTTCATGATCATTATTTGCAACATCAAGTCCTTGAATGTTCAACAATCTCCTCCTTTTTGATGATGATCAAAATTATCTTTTTAAAGCCCTTGTAATAACCTGTTTTATCTGTCATACTAACAAACACATTAAACATACCAGATAACATTTAATATTGAATCATAGGCTTTAAATTTTTCTCCCCCTATTTTGATTATAATCAAAAAGAACTCTGCAACATCAATCATAAGAGCTCCCCCTCAAAATATGCATAAGTTAGAGAAAGCTCCCCCTCAATCATAGCATGAAAGAAACATCGTATTTTATTCATCATCATTCATTCATTACAATATCAAGATATTAAGAAAAGAAAATATACAATAAAATCTAAAATTCTTCACTATCCTCATCATTAAAGTGTGTATCAAATCTATTTTCTAATCTACCCACTCTATCATCTACATCGGATATACTGCGAATAATTTCATCATGTCGTACACCGGAAAGATTGAAGAATGATTGCATTCTTTGATTCATGTCGGAAAGCATATCTTCGATGGATTGCTTTGATTCTTGATGAGAAGAGGATGTTCCTATACTTTGTATTTGGGTAGAGGGAAACTCAGCTGCTTGGAGGCATATCTTCATCGAGTCTTCAATTGCATTACCTTGATTTTGGACGTCATCTTTATGAACATAGATGTCATTGACCCGCACCATTTGTAGATGAATCAAAGTGTTGTCCAAGCATGCGGTTCAAGTTAGTAGTTCGGACAACTTATTCACCTTCGACATTGACTCCTTTATATTCAAGAATTCGGGATACAAGAAGAGCATATGGAATTTTGAAAGTTGGATGACGTTTGGCCTTTAACATTGTCATTGTGACAAGAACACCCCAATCTAAAGGTTCATTATTCATTATGGCATGAATAATGCGAAGATCAATAGAAGAGCATTGGGCATGGTTTGTGGCCCGGGGACATAAGATCCATACAAGCAAATGAAGAATCATGCGTTCTTCCTTCTTCAAAGGTCCAAGCATGAAGAATACGGCCAATCTCCATGGAGGGATTCCGCAGAAAAGATCGATAAGCTAGGAACCTGTCAAAGTCATCTAGCTCACCATAAACGTTAATAGCATCTTCTCTAATGGGGAAGTGAGCAACATTTTCCCAAATATCATCATCTAGAATTATGGTAACCCCTTTTACACGGGATGTAGCAATTTGATCCCTAAATTTGAATTTAGAATAGAATACCCTAACTAAGTCGGGATAGTAAGTACCTTGCATTTGGATAAACGAGAGAACTCCTTGAATTTCAAGAAGATTAGGAAAATTAAATCCTCTATGAATGAATTGCTCACCTATAAGAAATTTGGGAGAAATAATAGCTTTTTCTTTCCAGTAGGTTAGAAATTCTTGTTGACCATCTACATCGGAGATCCATCCTTCTACGGAATTAGGACGGGAATGAGAAGAAGGTGCAGATCTTCTTCTTGTAGGAATCTTAGGGCGAGAGGATGAGGCCATTTGAAAGAGTAGATAAACTTAAAGAGATTTTGGAGACAAGTGAGGGAATAATGAGGTAAAAAGAGTATAGATTTCAAGAAAACTTGATTGCAAGAGTTTGAAGTGAGTATAATTGACCAAGATGTCTCTATTTATAGAAAAAACACTTCCAACGGTCATATAGAATAGATTCCATGGCAAAATATCCGTTGGCAACGGCTAAGAGGCAAATCTGGTCGCATTTAATCGATTATATTTCAAGATAATCGATTATTTCAATATCAGACAGCTTTAATCGATTATTTCCAGTAAATAATCGATTATCAGAGGCATTTAATCGATTATTTCATGAAATAATCGATTATTCCAGAGGAGAATACCCTGTTTTGGACGTTTTGAGGTAAAATAATCGATTATCACTTCCAGTAATCGATTATTCCAGAGGCTATATCAAGTTTTTAAGGTTTTTACACATTATAACCTATGAATATCCTGCATCACGAATTTAATCATAACAATCATCCAAAAACAGTCAAATTAAGCAGAATTTAAGCTATTTCTAGTATCCCTAAGTCTCTTCGAAGATCATAGAATCTATCCTTGGGTAGAGGCTTAATAAATATATCTGCTAATTGACGTTTAGTGTCTACATACTCTATCTTACAGTTTCCTTTGCTTGATATTATCTCTTAAAAAGTGATGTCTAATCTCAATATGTTTAGTCCTAGAGTGCATTCTTGGATTTTTAGTTAAGTTGATTGCACTCGTATTATCACACATTAATGGAATGTCATTTAAATATATGCTATAATCCTCTAATTGTTGTTTCATCCATAGAATTTGAGCACAACAACTACCAGTACGCAATATATTCAGCTTCGGTGGTAGATAAAGCTACACATGCTTGTTTCTTAGAATGCCATGATATTAAGGATGAACCTAACAAATGACATGTCCCACTAGTGCTTTTCCTATCAATTTTACATCCACCATAATCAGCATCAGAATATCCTAATAAACTAATACAAGCATCGAACGAATACCACAAGCCAAATCCGAGTAGTTCCTTTTAAGTATTTTAAAATATGTTTTACTGCAAATAAATGAGATTCTTTAGGACAAGCCTGAAATCTAGCACACACACGAACGCGAATGCATAATATCGGGTCTACTAGCGATTAAGTATAATAGTGATCCTATCATACCTCTATACATAGTTTGATTTACTTCCAAACCTGATTCATCCTTGTCTAAATAGCATGAAGTTCCCATGGGTGTGTTAGCTTCCTTTGAGGTGTCCATACCAAAATTTTTGAGGATCTCTTTGCAGTATTTAGTTTGAGAGATGAAAGTGCCATCTTTAAGTTGCTTGATTTGAAGTCCAAGGAAGAATGTTAATTCTCCCATCATAGACATTTCAAACTTTCCCTGCATAATCTTAGCAAATTCTACACATAACAAACTATCAGTTGATCCAATAATATATCAACAAGTAACACATCCTTGATCTCCAAAGTGTTTGCACCGCAGTTGCTTGATTGATTGCTGAAGGATGTGTGAAAACTTATATTCAATGTGTGTTTAAAAAGTTCAAGCTAAACTGTTTTTATAGACTATTTTCAAAACTGCTGGTTTAATTAATCTGTTAAAAGATTCTTTTAATCTGTTAAATGTGCAGTTTTAATCTGTTAAAACATCTTTTAATCGATTAAAACGCAGTGTAGAAAAAATTTTTAAGTTGTTTTAATCGATTGAAACGAGTTTTTAATCGATTAAAAGAGTTCTGATCGGTCATAACTAAATTCTGATCGATCATAACTGATTCTGACCGGTCATAATAAAAATCTGATCGATCATCCTGACCCTTTAAGTGATTTTAATCGATTGAAACGTGTTTTTAATCGATTTAAAGGATTCTGACCGCTCATAATAAAAATCTGATCGATCATAATGAGTTCTAAATGGTTTTAATCGATTAAAAACAAGTTATATCGATTAAAATGCTGTAAAAACACTTCTTTGACCATTCTAAGTGATTTTATTTGGTTCTTTCAAAAGCTGCATCGAGTTAAAAACATGTTTTAAGAAAGCTTTTGTAAAAATACTTTGTTTTAGGTTGTTTAAAACAATTTTAGAGGCTTTTCGCAAAAAAACTTTAAGTGAAGAACCTTCATGCAATTGAAAAGATAAAATGTTTTTACCAATCATTCTGTTTAAAACATACTAAATGATTCATTTTCTTTGAATAAATAAAAGAGACAAACAATTTATTTAACTATAGGAACCCAAACATATTTTCCTTTAGGAACTCCAAAATGCTTAATTTTACATCTATTTGAAGTGTGACCTTGTTTCATACAATAGAAGCATGCATTTGAAGTAGTTTTAGAACAAGATACATTATTAACATGACATGCTCTAGTTCCTTTTTCTACCCATATTCTTTTCTTTTTAGATTTACTCTTTTTCAAAGGAACTCTATGATTTAAATTATTTTGAGCAAAAACCATTTCATTCTTCCTAAGATCATCAATTTCTTTTTCGGCTTTGTCAAGCAAATGGTTAAGAATATCTATGTCATATTCATGCTCTTTACAATTTGCACAAGCTAAGTCCTTATTCTCATCTAAGCATACAATTTTCGTATTAGCTACCTCCTTTTCTTCTAAACATGCAATTTTCAATTTTAAGGACTCATTTTCCTTTTCGGATCTTCTTAGATTTTTCCTTACAACTTTAAATTCCTTTTTCATATCCATAAATGCAGTAAATAACTCATTATAAGCATTTTGCAATTCATCATGGTCATTTTCTTCACTAGAGGATGAATCGGAATCACTAACCTCAAAATCCGAAGAATTGTTGTCATTTGCCATCAAACAATTGTTTGCTTCTATTTCCGAGTCGCTTGATTCTGAATTTGAATCACTATCATCCCAAGCAATATATGCTTTCTTCTTGAATTGCTTTTTGCCCTTGTGTTCATCATTTTTCTTGTTTGGGCATTCGGTCTTTATATGCCCTGCTTCACCACAACCAAAACATTTTATATTAATGGAAGAATTTTCTTTTACCTTTCCCTTACCTTTGAAAGGATGTCTTCCTTTTGCTTTCATCATCTTGGTGAACTTCTTTATAAAAAGACTCATCTCTTCTTCATCAATTTCGGAGTCTTCTTCTTCTTCTTTCTTATTTTTACCTTTTGAAATCTCGGTCTTGAAAGCTAGATTCTTCTTTTGGTATTGACCCTCTTCCTCATTTAGTCTTCCAAGGTCAAATTCATGCTCCCTAAGCTTTCCAAATAACGCCGCCATAGACATAGTGGCAAGATTTTGTGACTCCGAGATGGCCGTCACCTTTGGTTGCCATTTCCTATCCAGAGATTTCAAAATTTTTACATTTAATTCATCAACATCAAATACTTTACCTAATCCGGTGAGATGATTCACAATATGAGTGAAACGTTTCGAACGTCGAAAATCGTTTCGCCGGGTTGCATCCGGAACATCTCGTATTCTTGGATTAAAGAATTTTTACGTGCTCTTTTGACGTCGTCAGTTCCTTCGTGGGTCACCCTTAGCATTTCCCACATTTCCTGTGCACTTTTACAAGCCGAAATTCTATAAAACTCATCAAGGGTTAGAGCGAGATGAAATAATGTTTCTAGCCCTAACATCAAATTGTGCTTTTCGACTTTCTTCGGCAGTCCATCTAGAAATAGGTTTAAGAACGTCAACACCGTTCTCGGTAATTTTAGGAATAAATGGACCATTTAAAATTGCGTCCCAAACGCCTCTATCAACGAGACTCTAAAAATATTTGCATACGTACTTTCCAAAAAGGATAATTTTGACCCGCAAAAGTGGGGGTCCGTTGATAGACGCACCTTCGGCAAAAGTTTGATTTTGTCCGGCCATTTTCGAAAAGTTTGAATGACTATCAAAGCAAGCTCGATACCACTTGTTAGAATCGCGCAGCGGAATGTTCGCGTGGTCGGACAAAAACCAAGAGGGGGGTGAATTGGTTTCTTAATAAAAATTAGGTTTTCAAAATTTTCCCCAAATTTTACCGATTAAAAACTGCGTAAATGTAAATAGAGAAGAGTAGAGAAGATTACACAGTAGGTTTATACTTGGTTCGGATCAAAAGACCCTACGTCCAGGTTGCTAATCACTCAAAAGAGGATTAACGCTGTCACTAAGAACAAATTGTTAAAAACAGATTACAAATCAAAGAGATAAAGTAAAGACAACACCTCTCTTGAAATCCACAAGAGATGAAGAACAACTTTCCCTAGAGACGGCACAACACACAATCCACTAAGAACTCCACTTAGTGATTCTTATCGCTTCTAGCCTCACACCAGGTTCCAAAAGCCCCCTTTCCTTGCAACAAACAGTTCTCTGGCACTCACAACACTTAACTTTTGTATGGAAAGAGTTGTTCTTAAATTCTGAGTGCCAAAGCAGAGTTTAAGTAGGGAAATTAGGGTTTAGGAATTGGGGTTTTCGAAACTAAGGTTCTTGGTAATTGGGTTTTCGAAAATAGGGTTTGTTTAAAGTTTAAAATCAGAAACAGACTGGAATAATCGATTAAATGGAGTTTTAATCGATTAAAATAGAGCCAAATACGTCAGAACCCAAACCTCTCTGGTTTAATCGATTATTTGGTGAAATAATCAATTATCTGTACGGAACGGTACGAAATAATCGATTATTTTGCTGTTTAATCGATTAAAACAGTGAGTTTGTATAGAAAGTGTTTTTATCACTGTTTTAATCGATTATTTACCTATATAATCGATTAAAGCCGAGCCTGCATGATAAATTTGAGCATTTTGAAGCTTCTAAGTTACAGACTATGTACCGACTATCTTAGACTCTATAATTACAGACTCAATCAAACTAAAACAGAGTTATTACAATACAGAAATCATCAATCTTCAATCTTCAATACTCTAAGTCTTTAAGCTCTTGGATCATCATCAAAATCAACATTCTTCATGATCATTATTTGCAACATCAAGTCCTTGAATGTTCAACAGAGCCTACAACAAAGCCTCTGTTTGCTCAAAAATAAGTAAAGAGCTAATGTCCCAGAGAAATGGGAAATCAACCTATGCGAGAGGTAACGCAAGCCCAAAAGCATAAAAGTCTTCACCATTGCTGAAGCAATTGCCTAATCAAGAGGCACAATCAAAGTCCCCAGTAAATTCCTGCCTAAAAAGGCAACCAACAGAAAATCCCCGGTAAAGCCGGATGACTAAAACAAAAAGAGTCAAAATCAATTACTCCCCAAAGGCGCATGATAAAAAATAGTAAGCCGCCGACAATAGAGCCTTGTCAAGATGCAGGTTCGCACCCAGTGGGGGTGTAAAAACCATTAGAGTCCGTCAAGATGCAGACTCGCACAATAGAGCCTTGTCAAGATGCAGGTTCGCACCCAGTGGGGGTGTAAAAACCATTAGAGTCCGTCAAGATGCAGACTCGCACACTAGAACCATGTCAAGATGCAGGTTCGCACCCAGTGGGGGTGTAAAAACCATTAGAGTCCGTCAAGATGCAGACTCGCACAATAGAGCCTTGTCAAGATGCAGGTTCGCACCCAGTGGGGGTGTAAAAACCATTAGAGTCCGTCAAGATGCAGACTCGCACAATAGAGCCTTGTCAAGATGCAGGTTCGCACCCAGTGGGGGTGTAAAAACCATTAGAGTCCGTCAAGATGCAGACTCGCACACTAGAACCATGTCAAGATGCAGGTTCGCACCCAGTGGGGTGTAAAAACCACTAGAGCCTTGTCAAAATGCAGGTTCGCACCCAATGAGTGTGTAAAAACCATTAGAGTCTGTTAAGATGCAGATTCACACCCAATGGGGGTGTAAAAATCACTAAAATCTATCAAGATGCAGATTCGTACCAGGTGGAAGAATAAACCCACCAAAGCCTTATAAACTAAGGTTTATACCGGATGAGGGTAGGTACTCATCAAAACTTTGTAAAACAAGGTTCATACCTAGCAGGAGTAGGTACCCACAAAAGTCTAGTAAAAATATAGACTTGTACCTGGTGAGGATAAGTACTCACCAGAGCCTTAGAAAAAGAAGGCTCAAACCAGATAGGGGTTAGTACCTATCAAAATATCTTTCATCCGGAGGATCAACAAGGAGCAGCATCCGAAAGATAGCCAGGCAAAAGGGTTAACTCCTTCCCCTACCAACTAATTCTGTCGGCATACTAAGACCAACAAATTAGTTAGGCAGGTGAAGGGGGGGTAGCTGTAGACCCCTAATTTTGCCCGGCCTCTCAAAAGAAAAAGCTAGAGGAACTTCACCCGAAGATGGAGTCCATCCGGCTTCCCAAAAACGAGGAAACCTCCCGCAACCAATACAGAGATCGCTCGTCTACACGATAACGAACAAAGGAGACTTCCTACACGAAGATAAAGCTTCAACGGACACCTATCGGCATCAACAGGCCGTCCCAAACACAACAAGTGGTCCCAAACACAACAGGTGGTCCCAAACGCAACAGGTGGTCCCAAACGCAACAGGTGGTCCCAAACGCAACAGGTGGTCCCAAACGCAACAGGTGGTCCCAAACGCAACAGGTGGTCCCAAACGCAACAGGTGGTCCCAAACGCAACAGGTGGTCCCAAACGCAACAGGTGGTCCCAAACGCAACAGGTGGTCCCAAACGCAACAGGTGGTCCCAAACGCAACAGGTGGTCCCAAACACAACAGGTGGTCCCAAACACAATAGGTGGTCCCGAAACGCGAAAACTGGCCAGAACAGGTTGAGACGGCCGTCCAAAGTTGGGACGGCTGTCCCAACCCTCCAGATTCAGTTGGGACGCGCGTCCCGAAGTTGGGACGGCCGTCCCAAGGCCAATTTCAAGTGGGACGGCCGTCCCAGGTTCCCTGGTGGTCTCGCCCTGTGTAAAAATGACATTTGGGACGACCATCCCAGTCCAGACGGCCGTCCCAACCCAGACGGTGGTCCCAAAGTGCGCCAGCTGCGAAAACTATAAATAGGAGGCTCATTTGCCACTTTTTCAGAACACAGACACTCCAGAAGAGCTCTGAAACACTCAGAGCACTTGTCTACTTCTCTCCTTCTCTCGAATGATCTTTCCGATTGCCTTAAATAGGTAACAATCGGTTAAGGAATTATATTCCGGCATTTGATTCTTCTTTAAATTTTTAGTGGAGTCGATCTTGTATTAGTGAGGAGAGTCTGTATAGAGAGAGGGGTTGCCAAAACGCATCCTCACAGTTCGAGATTCTCAATATAAAGCTTGCTACGGAGGTTCTTTTCAATTCCTTTCTCTTTTATTGCTTTATTTACTGTTTTATTTTTATTTTATTACGTCATGTAGTATAAAATCATATAGATAGCCATTTTAATATCTCTTTTATTGCTTTATTTAGCTTTACTTATATAAAATTATGTAGATAGTCATTTCAATATTATGAAATAAAATAGGGTAATCGCGTAATTTCTCGAATTCTTCTCTTTAAATGAATTGATCTGTCATAGGGAACCCGAAAGGGGCGTTGTGGGGTGCTAACACCTTCCCCACACGTAACTAACTCCCTTACCCAACTCTGGTTATAATGGCCAAGTTTGGTTTTCATTAAAATCAATGCCTTTTATCCTTTTCCAATGTTTATGGTCAAAACATTGGTGGCGACTCCATAAGAACCCCTTTTCGAAAACCTTGCTTTTATTAGAGGATAATTCAATTGTCGGACACCTCGGAAGCAATGAATACATTTTAAAACAAATACACGAGTCTAAACCATCTTTTCGCGACCGCTCGCATAAACGTTTCGAGACGTCCCCAAACGTTGGAAAGGGACGGCGGCGACAATCATGCGCCCATTCTGTGGGGAGTGATTGATTTTTCTTTTTGACTTTTCTCTTTTAGTCATCCGGTTTTACTGGGGATTTCGTTGTTTTTGGCTTTTTCGTTTAGCCATCCGGCTTTGCCGGGGATTCTTTGTTTTTGGCTTTTCTTGTTTAGCCATCCGCCTTTGTCGGGGATAAGTTGTTTTTGGCTTTTCTTGTTTAGCCATCCGGTCTTGCCGGAGATTCTTTGTTTTTGGCTTTTCTTTTAGCCATCCGGTCTTGCCGGGGATTCTTTGCTTTTGGCTTTTTTCTTTTTAGCCATCCGGTCTTGCCAGGGATTATTTGTTGGTTGCCTCTTATTTAGGCGGGAATCCACTGGGGATTTGTTGATTTTTGTTGGTTGTGCCTCTTGATTAGGCAGATGCTTCAATAGTGGTGAAGGCTTTATACTTGTTATTTTTTGCCTCTGCATAGGCTGATGTTCCACTAGAGGATATTTGCTCTTGATAATACCTCTGAGTAGGCAGATGCTTTACTGGAAGCTTTATGCTTTGGGCTTGTATTGCCTCTTGCGTAGGTTGATTTCCCGTTTCTTGGGGATATTGGTTCTTTGCTTGCCTTTGAATAGGCAGAGGCTTTCTTGGGAGTGAAGGCTTTGCATTTCACTGGGGGATATTCATATTGGGTGTTATAGGCGATTAACTCCCTGAGGATATGAATTTATAGTTTGCCTCTGTCGTAGGCTCACTGGTGATAGTTTTTCCTTTTGATGATCCACCGGGGATTTGATCGTTTTCCGGTGATCTATTTTGAATTGCCCCCTAAGGAGGAATGGAGTTTTTGACTCCTTGTTGGATGCTGTTATTTTGAGCTGGCTTTGCCTATGCTCTTATTCCGATGGGGAATGGGTTTTTACCTTTTACTCGCGATTTTATCTCTTTTTCGCGATTTTGAAAATTTGGCTTTTAAATGTGTGCACCTTCTTAATTTCTTTTATGCACACTGGCTTTTTTTGTTATCTGCTGGATGAAGAGATTTATTTTTTCTCTTTTCTATTTGGCGATCTCAGGGAGTTTATTGGCTTCTAGGGGATCCAATCTTTTATTTGATTTTTTATGATGATGGAGTCTTGGCTCCTGGCTTTTGTGAAGCTCTTTATTGAGCGGAATGAAGAGATTTTCTTCTTTTCCTCTTTTTTTGGAGATTCACCAAGGAGTTTGTTAGCTTCCTGGGGATCCAACTTTGATGATGGAGTCTTGGCTCCTGGCTTTGTGAAGCTCTTATTTGAGCTGGAAGATGGAAATTTTCTTGTTTTCCTCTTTTTGTAGACTTTTCTTGATATGCTCTACTTGGAGATTTTTTATTCGGCCTTTTTCGTGCCTCTTATTGGGGAATGAAAGATTCTTCTTTCCTTTCTTTTTGTTGCCCCCTGGTGATATGGAGGATTTGACTCCGTATTTTCTTTGATGGACTCTTGTGTAGTCCTTATTCTCCTTTGGGGAAGTGGCAGATATTCTGGATGAGTTTGCTTGATGACTCATGTGGCGATGAAGCTGAGTCGTGGGGTAATCTTTTTGTCTTGCCTCTGGAGTAGGCAAGGATCCGCTTGGGGATGGTCAAGCCTTTCCGTCGACTTTTCTATGTTGATGGCTTCCTTTTCGTTGATGGAAGGATGGTTGTTGGATCTTCAAATGACTCTGCTTTGATGACTCATGTGGTGATGCTGAGTCATGAAGTAAATTTTTTTTTTTTTTTGCCTTTGGAGTATTGAGTCTTTCCGTTGGCCTTTTTCCGGTGCACCTTCGTTTATTGGGATAGAAGGTTAGAGCTAGTTTCCTTGAAGCTCTTTATTCTGCTCAAATGGTTTTGATTTCGCCTTTTTCTTTCGCGATTTTGATCTTTATCGCGAGTTATTTGAAATCTGGCTTTTTAATATGTCACGTGTGCCTTTATTTTATAATTTTTTATACACGTGGGCTTTTTTTTATACACGTGGGCTTTTTGAAATCTTTGTGATACAATCAAGCATTTTTTAAACTACTAGAAAATATCTAAAGACCTTGTCGCCGCCGTCTGTTCCGACGTCTAGGGACATCTCGAACGTTTATGCGAGCGGTCGCGAAAAGATGGTTTAGACTCGCGTTTTATGTTAAAATATGTTCATTGCTTCCGAGGTGCTCAACAACTGAACTATCCTCTAATAAAAGCAAGGTTTTCGAAAAGGGGTTCTTATGGAGTCACCACCAATGTTTTGACCGTAAACATTGGAAAAGGATAAAAAGGCGTTGATTTTAATAAAAAACAAACTTGACCATTATAACCAGAGTTGGGTAAGTGAGTTAGTTATGTGTGGGGAAGGTGTTAGCACCCCCACAATGCCCCTTTGGGGTTCCCTATGACGGATTCATTCATTAAGTGAAGATTACGAGAAATTACGCTATTACCCTATTTTATTGCATAATATTAAAAAATGACTATCTACAAGATTTTATTTTATATTGCATACATAAAGCAATAAATAAAGCAATAAAGGAGAAGAGAATTGAAAAGAACCTCCGTAGCAAGCTTTGTATTGCAAATCTTTAACTGTGAGGATGCGTTTTGGCAATCCTCTCGCTCTACAAAGACTCTTCTCCCAGAATACAATATCGACTCGACTAAATTTTAAAGAAGAATCGAATGCTGGAATATAATTCCTTAACCGATTGTTACCTTTTTAAGGCAATCGGAGAGTTCATTCGAAGTAGGGAGAGAAGACAAGTGTCTGGAGTGTGAAAAAGTGGCAAATAAGCCTCCTATTTATAGTTTTTGCAGCCTGGCACCTCGGGACGACCGTCTGGAGCTTGGAAAACAGGGACGACCGTCTGGGGAAGTTGGGACGGCTGTCTGGACTTTGGGACGGCTGTCCCAACCCTCAAAACAAGGTGGGACGGTCGTCTGGAGCTTGGGACGGCCGTCTGGGCTGGCTGGGACGGCCATCCCAACTTCTGGGACGGCCATCCCGACTGTTCTGGCCAGATTTTGCGTTCTGGGACCTCCGGGAAGCTTTCCTTTCTTTGTTCGGAAGTCATTTGATGCCGTTAGACGTCCACCGAAGCTTTATCTTCAAATAGGAAGTCTTCTTGGCCTTTATTGAGGTGTCGGGCAAGCTTTATCTTCATGTAGGAAGTCTCTTTAGCCTTTATTGAGAGGCCGGGCAAAATTAGGGGTCTACAGCTGCCCCCCCCCCCCTTCACCTGCCTGACTAATTGTTGGCCGGATATGCCGACAAAGTTAGTTGGCAGGGGAAGGAGTTAACCCTTTTTGCCCAGTTATCCTTTAGATGCTCCTTCGCTTGAAGTTTGCTGGTCCTCCAGATAATAAATACTTTTGATAGGTACCAACCCCTATCTGGTTTGAACCTTCTTTTATAAGGTTTTGGTGAGTACTTACCCTCACCAGGTATGAGTCTACATTTTGCTAGCCTCTTGTGGGTACCTACCCCCATTAGGATTGAATCTGCTCTTCGCTAGATTCTGATCTTGGTATGAACCATATTCCATAAGGCTCTGGTGAGTACTTACCCTCACCTGGTATGAGTCTGCATTTTGCTAAACTCTTGTGGGTACCTACCCCCACCTGGTATGAACCCCGTTCTGCAAGGTACTTACTTCCGAGGTGCTCAACACTGGACTATCCTCTAATAGAAGCAAGTTCTTTGCAACCTGTTTTGGTAAGGTTCTAGTGAGTATTTACCCCTACCTAGTAAGAATTTGCATTTTGCTAGATTCTGATGAGTACCTACCCTCATCCGGTACAAACCTTATTTTATAAGGCTCTGGTGGGTACATACTCCCACCTGGTCCGAACCTTGTTCTGCAAGCCTCTGGTGAGTACCTACCCTCACCTGGTATGAACCCCGTTCCGCAAGGTTCTTTATGGTTACTTACTTCCGAGGTGTTCAACAGCTGAACTATCCACTAAAAGTAAGGTTTTTGCAACCCATTTTGTAAGGTTCTAGTGAGTATCTACCCCCACCTGGTGCGAATCTGCATTTTGCTAGATTCTGATGAGTACTTACCCTCATCCGGTACAAACCTTATTTTATAAGGTTCTGGTGGGTATCTCCCCCCACCTGGTACGAATCTGCATTTTGCTAGATTCTGATGAGTACCTACCCTCATCTGGTATAATCCTTATTTTATAAGGCTCTGGTGGGTACCTACCCCCACCTGGTACGAACCCCGTTTTGCAAGGTTCTGATGGGTACCTACCCCCACCCGGTATAATCCTTATTTTATAAGGCTTTGGTGGGTACCTACCCCCACCTGGTACGAACCCTGTTTTGCAAGGCTCTGATGGATACCTACCCCCACCTGGTACGAACCCCGTTCTACAAGGCTCTTGTGGGTACCTACCCCCACCTGGTACGAACCCCGTTCTGCAAGGCTCTTGTAGGTACCTACCCCCACCCGGTACGAACCCCGTACTGCAAGGCTCTGATGGGTACCTACCCCCACCTGGTACGAACCCCATTCTACAAAGGCTCTAATGGGTACCTACCCCCACCTGGTACGAACCCCGTTCTGCAAGGCTCTTGTGGGTACCTACCCCCACCTGGTACGAACCCCGTTCTGCAAGGCTCTTGTAGGTACCTACCCCCACCCGGTACGAACCCCGTACTGCAAGGCTCTGATGGGTACCTACCCCCACCTGGTACGAACCCCATTCTACAAAGGCTCTAATGGGTACCTACCCAAACTTGGTACGAACCCCGTTCTGCAAGGCTCTTGTGGGTACCTACCCCCACTTGGTACGAACCCCGTTCTGCAAGGCTCTTGTAGGTACCTACCCCCACCCGGTACGAACCCCGTTCTGCAAGGCTCTGATGGGTACCTACCCCCACCTGGTACGAACCCCATTCTACAAAGGCTCTAATGGGTACCTACCCCCACCTGGTACGAACCCCGTTCTGCAAGGCTCTTGTGGGTACCTACCCCCACCCGGTACGAACCCCATTCTGGAAGGCTCTTGTGGGTACCTACCCCCACCTGGTACGAACCCCGTTCTGCAAGGTTTTGAACGAGCCCCGTTCTGCAAGGCTCTCAGGATGCACTTTTTGGTAGTCAACCCTATGGTCATCTGGTTTTGGAGATGTGTTGGCGGCTTATCATTTCTGATCATGCACCCATTCCGTGGGGAGTGATTGATTTTTCTTTTTGACTTTTCTGTTTTAGTCATCCGGTTTTACCTGGGATTTTGTTGTTTTTGGCTTTTTCGTTTAGCCATCCGGCTTTGCCGGGGATTCTTTGTTTTTGGCTTTTCTTGTTTAGCCATCCGTCTTTGCCGGGGATAAGTTGTTTTTGGCTTTTCTTGTTCAGCCATCCGGTCTTGCCGGGGATTCTTTGTTTTTGGCTTTTCTTTTAGCCATCCGGTCTTGCCGGGGATTCTTTGCTTTTGGCTTTTTTTCTTTTTAGCCATCCGGTCTTGCCGGGGATTCTTTGTTAGTTGCCTCTTATTTAGGCGGGAATCCACTGGGGATTTGTTGATTTTTGTTGGTTGTGCCTCTTGATTAAGTAGATGCTTCAATAGTGGTGAAGGCTTTATACTTGTTATTTTTCGCCTCTGCGTAGGCTGATGTTCCACTTGAGGATATTTGCTCTTGATAATACCTCTGAGTAGGCAGATGCTTTATTGGAAGCTTTGTGCTTTGGGCTTGTATTGCCTCTTGCGTAGGTTGATTTCCCGTTTCTTGGGGATATTGGTTCTTTGCTTGCCTTTGAATAGGCAGAGGCTTTCTTGGGAGTGAAGGCTTTGCATTTCACTGGGGGATATTCATATTGGGCGTTATAGGCGATTAACTCCCTGAGGATATGAATTTGTAGTTTGCCTCTGTCGTAGGCTCACTGGTGATAGTTCTTCTTTTTGGTGATCCACCGGGGATTTGATCATTTTCCGGAGATCTATATTGAATTTCCCCCTGGGGAGGAATGGAGTTTTTGACTCATTATTGGATGCTGTTATTTTGAGCTGGCTTTGCCTATGCTCTTATTCCAATGGGGAATGGGTTTTTACCTTTTTCTCGCGATTTTATCTTTTTCGCGATTTTGAAAATTTGGCTTTTAAATGTGTTCGCCTTTTTTAATTTCTTTTATGCACACTGGCTTTTTTTGTTATCTGCTAGATGAAAAGATCTATTTTTTCTCTTTTCTTTTTGGCGTTCCCGAGGAGTTTATTGGCTTCCTGGGGATCCAATCTTTGCTTTGATTTTTTATGATGGAGTCTTGGCTCCTGACTTTTGTGAAGCTCTTTATTGAGCGGAATGAAGAGATTTTCTTCTCTTCCTCTTTTTTTGGAGATTCACCAAGGAGTTTGTTAGCTTCCTGGGGATCCCACTTTGATGATGGAGTCTTGGCTCTTGGCTTTGTGAAGCTCTTATTTGAGCTGGGAGATGGAAATTTTCTTATTTTCCTCTTTTTGTAGACTTTTCTTGATATGCTCTACTTGGAGATTTTTTATTCGGCCTTTTTCGTGCCTCTTATTGGGGAATGAAAGATTCTTCTTTTCTTTCTTTTTGATGCCCCCTGGTGATATGGAGGATTTGACTCCGTATTTTCTTTGATGGACTCTTGTGTAGTCCTTATTCTCCTTTGGGGAAATGGCGGAGATTCTGGATGAGTTTGCTTGATGACTCATGTGGCGATGAAGCTGAGTCGCGAGGTAATCTTTTGCTTTGCCTTTGGAATAGCCAAGGATCCGCTTGGGGATGATCAAACCTTTCTGTGGGCTTTTCTATGTTGATGACTTCCCTTTTTCTTGGATGGAAGGGTGTTGATTGAAGCTTCAAATGACGATATTTGATGACTCATGTGGTGCTACTGAGTCATGAAGTAATTTTTGTTTTGCCTTTGGAGTAGGCAAGGATCCGTTTGGGGATCATTGAGGCTTTCCGTTGGCTTTTTCACGGTGCACCTTCGTTTATTAGGATAGAAGGTTAGAGCTAGTTTCCTTGAAGCTCTTTATTCTGCTGAAATGGTTTTGATTTCGCCTTTCCCGATTTTGATTTTCATATGGAGACTGGATTCTGGTGCCTCATGTTTTCAATCACAAGTATGGAGACTAGCCTCCTTATATGCATGTTTAATATTCTTATTTGAAGAAAATTATGTTTTCTTGATCTTGACAAAGTCGTTTTGTGCAACTACTTTGTGTGTGGATGTCCTAAATGCAATCTATTTATTTATTTTATTTTTGATGCATTTAGAAAGTAACTGGCCTTCTCCCGTTGGCTTCTTATGAATACGCTGATGGGCTCCTCCTTTATGATCATGATGATGGGCTCCTCTTTTATTCATCTTTTGGCTCTAGCCCTATCTTTTGCCTAGACCGCCCTTTACGGGTTTTCGATCTAGCGGGCTGCCTTAATTTTTGCCTAGAATATCTTAGGGGGCTTTTGCATTATCTTTTGCCTAGACCATTCTTTTGGGATTTTCGATCTAGCAGGCTACCCTAGTTTTTACCTAAGAATATCCTAGCAGACATTTATTCTTTTATTATTATTTTTTTATGCTTCCCTTTTTTAGATGCATGCTTGATCTTTGATTAAAGGTCTTTGCATATATTTATGATTTATCAATAAAGAGGCATTTCCATAATATTTGGTCAAGAGAAAGGAAATGAAAGGGAATTTTATTGATAAATGAGCAAAAGTTTATTTCTTTTATAGAAGGATTTCAAAAGGTATTTAGAAGAATGGATGGTCAGGGTTGGTTGTACTGTTTAGGCTTATACAGTCATGTCCATGATATCTGCCCCCCTAGTTCTCCTAATTGCTTCAGTTGAGATGCCTGAGCTCAAAGTGAAGACTATGCAGACTTGCTTGCTTCTGGAAGAATGTTACCTTAGCCACCTTTCGGTTTTCGATTGAGGTAACCATTGCTCTCAAATTTTTTTTTTTTTTTTACCTCTACTTTTTGCCTAGGACGTATCCTAGCGAGGAATATGGACCCTATCTTTTGCCCAGGAATGTCCTTTGCGGATTTTCATTCCTAACGGGTCTTGAGCAATGTCTTCAAGCATAATACTTCTTTACCGCATCAGAATTGATTGGGTGTCGAAGCTCATCTCCATCCATATTGGTGAGGATAAGTGCCCTTCCTGAGAAAGCTCGTTTGACCACAAAGGGTCCTTCGTAATTTGCAGCCCATTTTCCAATTTTATCCTTCTGAGCTGGAAGCAGTTTCTTTATCACTAGATCCCCTTCTTGATAAGTATGAGGGTGGACCTTTTTATCATAAGCCTTTTTTATCTTCTTTTGATAGGCTTGTCCATGGCATATAGCATTCAGCCGCTTTTCATCGATAAGGTTTAATTGATCGTATCGACTTTGAACCCATTCGGATTCTGTTAATTTTGCTTCCATTATAATTCGCAAGGAAGGTATTTCGACCTCTATTGGCAATACGGCCTCCATTCCATATACAATGGAGAATGGAGTAGCTCCTGTTGAGGTTCGTACAGACATTCGATAACCATGAAGAGCAAAATGCAACATTTCATGCCAATCCCTATAGGTTTTAACCATCTTTTGAACGATCTTCTTGATGTTTTTATTGGTCGCTTCTACTGCGCCGTTCATTTTGGGCCGATAAGGAGAGGAATTATGGTGTTGAATTTTGAAGTCCTGGCATAGTTCCTTCATCATCTTATTGTTCAAGTTGGTTCCATTATCAGTAATAAGACGATGTGGGATGCCATATCGACATATGATATTTTTCTTAACAAAGGTGACCACTACCTTTTTAGTCACATGTGCATAAGATGCAGCTTCTACCCACTTAGTGAAGTAATCGATAGCCACCAGAATGAATCGATGGCCATTGGATGCCTTAGGCTCAATCGGTCCGATAACATCCATGCCCCACATAGCAAATGGCCAAGGGATAGCCATAACATTGAGAGGTACCGGTGGAACATGTACATTGTCCGCATGTACCTGACACTTGTGACATTTTCTGGCATATTGATGACAGTCCTTTTCCATTATGGACCAATGTAGACCCCTTATTTTGCCCGACCTCTCAAATAAGGGCTAAAGAGACTTCCTACATGAAGACAAAGCTTGCCCGGCATCTCAATAAAGGCCAAGAAGACTTCCTATATGAAGATGAAGCTTCAGTGGACGTCTAACGGTGTCAAACGACTTCTGAACAAAGAAAGGAAAGCTTCCCGGAGGTCCCAGAACGCGAAATCTGGCCAGAACAGTCGGGATGCCCGTCCCAAGCTCTAGACGGCCGTCCCACCTTGTTTTGAGGGTTGGGACGGCCGTCCCAAAGTCCAGACAGCCGTCCCAACTTCCCCAGACGGGCGTCCCTGTTTTCCAAGCTCCAGACGGTCGTCCCACAGTGTCAGACTACGAAAACTATAAATAGGAGGCTCATTTGCCACTTTTTCACACTCGGTACACTTGTCTTCTCTCCCTACTTCGAATGAACTCTCCGATTGCCTTAAAAAGGTAACAATCGGTTAAGGAATTGTATTCTAGCATTCGATTCTTCTTTAAAATTTAGTTGAGTCGACATTGTATTCGGAGAGGAGAGTCTTTGTAGAACGGGAGGATTGCCAAAACGCATCCTCACAGTACAAAGCTTGCTATGGAGGTTCTTTTCAATTCTCTTCTCCTTTATTGCTTTATTTATTGCTTTATGTATGCAATGTAAAATAAAATCATGTAGATAGTCATTTTTTAATATTATACAATAAAATAGGGTAATAGCGTAATTTCTCGTAATCTTTGCTTAATGAATGAATCCGTCATAGGGAACCCGAAAGGGGCGTTATGGGGTGCTAACACCTTCCCCACATGTAACTAACTCCCTTACCCAACTCTGGTTATAACGGCCAAGTTTGGTTTTTATTAAAATCAACGCCTTTTTATCCTTTTCCAATGTTTACGGTCAAAATATTGGTGGCGAATCCATAAGAACCCTTTTCGAAAACCTTGCTTTTATTAGAGGATAGTTCAGTTGTTGAGCACCTCGGAAGCAATGAACATATTTTAACATCAAAACGCGAGTCTAAACCATCTTTTCGTGACCGATCGCATAAATGTTCGAGATGTCCCTAGACGTCGGAACGGACGACGGCGATAACCAAAAATATCCTGCCCTAAGGATTTTCCTAGCCATGATATGCCCTGGTGCATGAGTCCCGAAGGTTCCTTCATGTATTTCCTTAATCAACGCCTGGGCTTCTTCGAAATTGACGCATCTTAGCAAAGTAGAATCAAAGTTCTTTTTATAAAGGGTTTCTCTTATCAACATAAACCCTATGGCTCTTTTTCGAATGATCCTTTTATCATTGTCACTGATTCCCTCATGGTATTCACCCTTTGTCAAGTATCGCCTTATGTCATGATACCAAGGGTTTTCATCTTTTCCACTATTTATCATCATACAAAAGGCTTGTTTATCGTGCCTTTTGACTTGGATGATGGGCATCTCATGTTCTTGTCCTAATGCGAACATGGATGATAATGTTGCCAGTGCATCTACAATCTGGTTATCTTCCCGAGGGATGTACTCGAAACTGATGTTTTCCATTTTTGAAGTCATATTACGGATGTGCTCCAGATAAGGGATTAATTTGGAATTTCTAGTTTCCCATTCACCCTTGAGTTGGTAAATGACAAGGGATGAGTCACCGAATACTTTAAGTCTAGTCACCCCATGATCCAGAGTTGCTTGAATACCTAAAGCACAGGATTCGTATTCCGCCATATTGTTTGTGCAATCAAAGTTTAATCTGGTTGTTACTGGGATATACTTATTTTTGGGAGATATTAAAATAGCTCTGATCCCATGTCCCAGTAAGTTTGAAGCTCCATCGAAAAACATGATCCACTTATCATTTTTGAGTTCTTCATGTTGGATGTGCATTATGTGCTCATCTGGAAAATCATCTTGGAGGGATTGATATTCGTCCGTTGGCCCATGTGCCAGGTAGTCTGCTAAACGACTGCCTTTGATAGCTTTCTGAGTGACATGAACAATGTCGAATTCTGAGAGGAGTACTTGCCACCTA
Source organism: Sphenostylis stenocarpa (assembly GCA_963425845.1). Taxonomy (NCBI): domain Eukaryota; kingdom Viridiplantae; phylum Streptophyta; class Magnoliopsida; order Fabales; family Fabaceae; genus Sphenostylis; species Sphenostylis stenocarpa. The sequence continues at coordinate 32,264,005 of OY731401.1, read as the reverse complement.
GCTATCCTTCTGGTCAAGACGGGTTTTTCAAACAGGTATTTGATTGGGTCCATTTTGGAAATCAACCAAGTTGTATGTCTGACCATATATTGTCGAAGGCGTTGAGTTGCCCACACCAATGCACAACATGTTTTTTCGAGTGGTGTATAACGGGTCTCATAGTTTAGAAATTTCTTACTGAGGTAATATATGGCTTGTTCTTTTTTACCCGTATCATCGTGTTGACCGAGTACACATCCCATAGACTCGTCGAGTACCGAAAGGTAAAGAATCAGGGGATTTCCTTCCACAGGTGGCACCAATACTGGGGGATTGGTTAGGCACATTTTGATTTTTTCGAAAGCTTGTTGACATTCCTCATTCCAAACTTTCGGTTGGTTTTTACGCAATAACTTGAAGATAGGTGTACACTTGTCGGTTAATTGCGCGATGAACCGTGCGATGTAGTTTATTCGGCCCAAGAACCCTCTGACTTCTTTTTCTGTTCTTGGTGGGGGCATTTCTACGATTGCCTTTGTTTTATCAGGGTCTACCTCAATTCCTCTTTTACTGACAATAAACCCAAGGAGTTTTCCTGATTGTACTCCGAATGTTCATTTAGCCGGATTGAGCTTGATCTGGTATTTTCGAAGCCGATTGAATAACTTCTTTAAGTATTGGAGGTGATCTATTTCGTTTTTGGACTTAGCAATCATGTCATCCACATATACTTCGATTTCTTTGTGGATCATATCATAAAATAATGTTACCATAGCCCTTTGATAAGTAGCCCCCGCGTTCTTAAGTCCAAAAGGCATTACTCTATAACAGAATGTACCCCACGGCGTAATGAAGGAAGTTTTTTCTCTATCTTCAACAACCAATTTAATTTGGTTCTACCCTACATATCCATCCATGAAAGAATAGAGAGTATTTGTAGCGGTATGATCTACCAGCATATCAATATGTGGTAAGGGAAAATCATCTTTTGGACTTGCACGGTTTAAGTCCCTGTAATCTACGCATACTCTGATTTTTCCATTTTTCTTTATAACTAGCATGATGTTTGCCAACCATTCAGGGTATTTTGACACAATCAGAAAATTGGCATCCAATTGTTTTTCTACTTCTTCCTTATTTTTTAAGGACCATTCTGGCTTTACTCTTCTGAGCTTCTGCTTAACGGGCCGAAATCCCTCTTTTAATGGTAATCTATGCTCCACTATGCTTTTATCAATTCCAGGCATATCATGGTAGGACCATGCGAATACGTCCACATATTCTCTCAGTAATTGTATCAGCCTTTCCTTAACATCATCATCAATTTGGGTACCAATATTTACTTCTTTCTTATTATTTTCTTGTCCCAAATTGATGGCCTCAGTTTTCTCCTGATGGGGTTGTATTGATTGAGATTCTTTTTCCAACAGTCTTTGCATGTCTAAGGAAATGGTCCCCTCCTCACTGTCTTACTCAATCCATTCGCCTTCGGCTTTCGGATCTTCCAGAGAGTTTTCAATCACAGACATGACTGTATGGTTATGCTTTGTTTTAGATTTTTCATTAAGTATGTGAGAGAGAAAAGAATGAAAGAGAATATGAATATTATGGAAAATGCCTTATTGTATTGACAAAAGAAAATATTTACAAAGCCCACTTTAATAAAAAATCCCGTGATCATGGGCGAGTATCACGAGATATACATCGGAAGCTTTAATATATTTTTATTTATTATATTTTTGTATTTATGTTTACTATTTTTTAGAGATGGAAACAACGATGAGCCCTAATTTGCTGATCTTCCTTAGCCCATCTTTCATTTGGGCTTCGATAAGGGCTGGTCATCCACTTTTGGAGTAGATGCGTCAAAGGTAATCCACCCCGCATCTACTAAATCTTGGACCTTATGCTTTAAGGCCACACAATTATTCACGGAGTGTCCCGGAGCGTCCGAATCATAATTGCATTTTTCGTTTGGCTTATACCATTCTGGATATGGTGGCTCCATTCTCTTGGGAGGGATGCGCACGAGGAGTTTGCATCCAACAATTTTAACAGCAGACTTCCATAGGAGGTAGGTATTGGAGTGAATTTCCTTTCCGGTCTGCGTGACTTGGTCTGCTGTGAGGAGGAAGAAGGAGTAGCAATGTTGATTGCATTCACATGTGTCGTGTAATTCTTCCGCTTTTTAATCCTTGCTCCACTCTTTCTCCTATAATTACCACATCCTCAAAAAGTGTTGATGTGTTCCCTATCATTTTGTCATAATAGGGACCAGTCAGAGAATTGATAAACATGGATGTGGTTTCCTTGTCGGATAGAGGAGGTTCTACTTGTGCTGCCAATTCCCTCCATCTTTGGGCGTATGCCTTAAAAGATTCGTCGTCTTTCTTGCTTAGCAACTGTAGATCTTCTCTTTCAGGGGTCAGATCAATATTGTATTTATAACGACGAAGAAAAGCATCCGCCAGATGTCTCCAAGTTTGGACTTGCCCTCCTTCCAGTTGCATATACCAATTTAGGGCTGACTCAGCCAAGCTCTCCTGAAAGCAATGGATCAGGAGCTTCTAATTGTCAGCATATGCAGCCATCTTATGGCAGTACATTGTAAGATGGCTTTTGGGGTAAGTTATTCCCATGTATTTTGGGAAGTCCGGAGTTTTGAATTTGTTAGGGAATTGGATGTTTTTAACGAGGCACATACCAGCCGCCTCTTTAACATCAAAATTATGCCCCTCCATGGCTCTCAACCTCTCCTCAAGGGCAGTAATTTGTTGCTTTGATATTTCCGGGGCATGAATATGTACTGCCCTTGTATCCGGTTGGGCTTGTTCATCATTGGGTCCCTCTTCCTCTTCTTGATGAGAAGCTTGTCTGCTCTGGGGACCTTCTTTGTGGGGCTTCTGCTGACGCATCATTTCCAACATTTGAGCCATTTGCTCTTTCAGCGTGTTAAGCTCAGTGGTGAGCTTTCGGTTTTGCTCCTCTAGCTATTCCATCTTTTTAGCTTTCTGAGCACGAGTGAGGACGGGCGGAAGACCAACCACTTTCTAAATGATTTTAACGATTTTTATTATAGCTTTTTATTTCAAATGATTAGTGTTAAATAGATATGCCTTAGACAATAGCTTTGGTATCCTCTCAAAAGCCTATGTTTTAAGGATACCATACCCACCTTAGTGTGATAACTTCCTTTTTCAAAGGTTGCCAACACACCTTAGCGCACTTATCTCTTCTAGGAAGGTGATAAACGCACTTGGGTCTCTTTCGTTATTGTCTAAGGATATCTAATACATCCTAGAATGAATGTGTTTATGTATGAGAGATTTTATTATGATGATGTTTATGCATACTTTTCTTAGTGCATTTATTTTCTCTCTTAGTTTTACCACTTATTGGATAATGTGGTATGAATGATACGACTTTGCCAAGAACATTTTTATTATAAAAAGGTATTTTTATGGCTTTGAATTGTTTTTATATTTTTTATGACCCTTTATCTCTTCTGTCGGTCAACGTGGCTACTTAGCTTACAAAGAATCTGAAACCAAGCTAGCTTAACTGAAGACTGTCCGAGATAAAGTTGGTTTATCTTATCACTTTTATGATTTTTAGGGTTTTTCACTATTTTTGTTTGTTGTATGATTACCCTATGCTAATGCATTAATAAAAATGCAACAAACGAATGCACACACAATTCATTCATCCACGAGCAGAGCCACGCTTATTACGAGGTGGGGTTTTCCTGCAGAAACGTGCTTGGTTTAGGTGGTTCTAAACTGTTCTCACCAAGGCCAAAGGTCCCGAAGGTGCCCCCATTATAGGGACCTCTCAATCTCTTAGTCCTCGGGTCATGCACCGAACTCCGTGTCGACATCCTTGGACCAAAAAAAGAGAGTTATCACCTTGAGTTGGTGGTTTCCGACAACGATTTTAGTCCCGTGTGCCAACAAGCTGGTCGTATCTGCCACCCACTCCCTATAGGTATTCACTCTTGCCCCCGGGTATAGAGGGAATGTAGTGTGCAAGGGTTTTTGGGTGCAATTTATATTTCAGACAATTTGCAGAAAATAATCATACAACAATTATTAAAGCCATACAATAAAACATACGAAAGAGGGTAAAGGCGTAATTTCAAATCTTTACTTAGTTTGAATTTATCCGTCACTAAATGGGATCAACTCTCTAGCTTCCCCAGTGGAGTCGCCATCTGTCGCCGCCGTCCGTTCCGACGTCTAGGGACATCTTGAACGTTTATGCGAGCGGTCGCGAAAAGATGGTTTAGACTCGCGTTTTATGTTAAAATATGTTCATTGCTTCCGAGGTGCTCAACAATTGAACTATCCTCTAATAAAAGCAAGGTTTTCGAAAAGGGGTTCTTATGGAGTCGCCACTAATGTTTTGACCGTAAACATTGGAAAAGGATAAAAAGGCGTTGATTTTAATAAAAACAAAACTTGGCCATTATAACCAAAGTTGGGTAAGGGAGTTATTTACGTGTGGGGAAGGTGTTAGCACCCCCACAACGCCCCTTTCGGGTTCCCTATGACGGATTCATTCATTAAGTGAAGATTATGAGAAATTACGCTATTACCCTATTTTATTGCATAATATTAAAAAATGACTATCTACATGATTTTATTTTATATTGCATACATAAAGCAATAAATAAAGTAATAAAGGAGAAGAGAATTGAAAAGAACCTCCGTAGCAAGCTTTGTATTGCGAATCTTTAACTGTGAGGATGCGTTTTGGCAATCCTCCCGCTCTACAAAGACTCTCCTCCCAGAATACAATATCGACTCGACTAAATTTTAAAGAAGAATCGAATGGTGGAATACAATTCCTTAACCGATTGTTACCTTTTTAAGGCAATCAGAGAGTTCATTCGAAGTAGGGAGAGAAGACAAGTGTCTGGAGTGTGAAAAAGTGGCAAATGAGCCTCGTATTTATAGTTTTCGCAGCTTGGCACCTCGGGAGGGCCGTCTGGAGCTTGGAAAATAGGGACGACCGTCTGGGGAAGTTGGGACGGCCGTCTGGACTTTGGGACGGCCGTCCCAACCCTCAAAACAAGGTGGGACGGGCGTCTGGAGCTTGGGACGGCTGTCTGGGCTGGCTGGGACGGCCATCCCAACTTCTGGGACGACCATCCCGACTGTTCTGGCCAGATTTCACGTTCTGGGACCTCCGGGAAGCTTTCCTTTCTTTGTTCGGAAGTCGTTTGATGCCGTTAGACGTCCACCGAAGCTTTATCTTCAAATAGGAAGTCTTCTTAGCCTTTATTGAGGTGCCATGCAAGCTTTATCTTCATGTAGGAAGTTTCTTTAGCCTTTATTGAGAGGCCGGGCAAAATTAGGGGTCTACAGACCTCCTAATCATCTGCTTCTGGGCTAGAATGGGAGGACGGTGCTGGCGAAGGGATGCGGCGGAGTATGCGATGCTGGAACCTTGCCTGAGTCTGGACCAAATTCTCTATTTGACGGTCCGTCCTATCTTGCCTCATGGTTAGCTGACTGAACTGGTGTCTCATGAACTGGAACTGTCCTTCCATGTAAGCATGCTCGTCATCTATACGTTGGTATAAGCCGGCGAAGTCTGGATCGTATGATTGCTGCTGGGATTCTGAAGTCGTAGGGATGTCATGCGGCGTGTCGAAATCGCGCATATCCAGCGAAATCGAGATGATGGGGTTTAAAATAAACCCTGATCCTTGTCTACTAAGGATGTTCATGTGGACCAATGTTCCGCCATTAATCGGCTCTAGTTGGAGGCTAGCTGGGAGATCTTCTCCATCAGTGCATCCCCAATATTCAGCTAAAGGGTGAGAAAGGGAGCCGCCATGATAGCTCCTGCTGGGCCGCGAGTTCCGTAATCCTTTACGGCTTTCAGGAAGGCATATCCTGGGTTGCATCTATGCCCTTGATGCATACAATAGACAATGAAAAGGTCAGCCAGTGTTACCTTTCCTTGGCTCTCCTTCCGGCTATGTATAGTCCCGGCTAGCAATTTATGGCATATGCGGAGCGGAGGAGGAAAAGATGCCCCTTTCAGATGTGTTGGCATGGTATGAGTTCCAGTAACTTCCTTCCACATGCTAGTGGTAGTGAGAGCAGCAGGTTTCTCGAGATATGCTGACCTGTATTCTGGTGTTCTCGTGTCTGCTCGTTGGCAGAAGCCCATTATGACGTTAAAGTCATCCAGAAAAGTGGTCCGGTATGCCCCGTCCATCCAATAGGAGACGGCTTGAGTAGGCGGCACTTCGGGAGTCGTGGAAGGCATCTCCACCAGATTGACAGAAGCCAGGAATTCCAGCGTAGCAGTACGGTGGATCCGAGTAGGTGGCTCACGAAATAGAAAGTCCCATCCTATGTTATGGATGAACCTTCTAACATCTTGATCCCAGCCGAATGTAGTCAGGATTTCAAAATCCAAACAAAGCATGGGATGCCAGGAAAATTGTTGGATATTTGCCAACCATTGTTGATGTGGCTCTGCCAGCAGAGTGTTGGTGACAGGAGTTCCTCTAGCGGAGGTCCTGATGCGTTTTCTCCTGGATGAAGCCTCTCCACGTTCCATTGTATATCTTACTCACTTAAGGATGCTAGAAGTGTGTAGAAAGGGAGGAGAAGCAAGATAAAAGGCTTGGAATGGGGTACCAAGGCCAAGATCCGCGCTTAGCATATATAGGGGGAGCCAGAAGAGTTGGGACGTCCGTCTGGGGTTGGGACGACCGTCTCACTTGAAAATTCTCCTTTGGGACAGCCATCTAGGGAGTGGGACGGCCGTCCCATTCAAAAAAATGACCTTGAGACGAGCATCTCAGACTTGGGACGCGCGTCCCACTTGGATTTGGTTGCTTGCGACGGTCGTCTCAACCTTTGGGACGGCTGTCTCAAGCTTTTTAGGTTGGTTTTCCTGTGTTTTTGATGAGAATGAAGATAGGACTCCATTCATTGATGTTTTAATGCATGTAATGTTTCATGATATGCATCCTATGATCTATTTCAGTTAGTATTTCTAAAGTTTTAACTGATGTGCTTTGACTTCGAGTGCATTCTTGGTGTTGTACCTTCCTGTCATCATGTTTCTTGATTAACAAGCTTGGTTGTACCGATTTGCCGTCTTGGACTTTTCTCGCTATAGCCGAAGAGCAATCTTTTATTCGTATGGCAACTGCCATGTCAATGCCCTTCTTCCTTTCCTTAGGGATTTCAACCTTCCTATTGACTACTATGTTTCCACATTCCCGTTATTACTTGAATGCTTTATAGTGAAATGGTCAAGAGAAGAGAAAGAAAAAGATTTATAACAAAGGCTTGTGTTTTAGAGGGATATTTTTTTGTAATAAAGGTTTCTGTAAGAATGGCTAGCCAAGGTTGGTCGGTGTTTAGGCTAGTTCAGACAAACGTTTTGTTCTTATGATGTGGCCTCTTTACTTTACTGATTTGTGGTGCCTTTTTGTGATTGATTAACTTTCCTAGCCCGCCCTTTCAGGTTTTCATCCTAGGATATTGTGCTTATGTCCTAACTTTTGTCTAGGTTTCCTTTTTGTATTTATTTTTTGGGAATACCTAGCGGAATTTTCGTAACCCTAACTTTTGCCTAGGCTACCCTTTATTATTGTTCGGGTCTTCTTCCGGGTTTACCCTAACTTTTGTGCAGCCCCTTTGTGGGTTTCCCGCCGGGTATTTTGCCCTTTTATTTTCTTGTCTTGGCCTTTGGCCTTGACGAGCTCTCCTTTTTTGTATATATATATTTTTTTGCACAACATTGTCGAAACTTGATTTTATCGAGATAAATTTTATCCGTGTTTCTAGTTAATCAATCATATTTGACTTTGCTTTGTGACACTTTGATTGTTCTGACGCATTTGGAACAAAACATCTATCTAAACCTTGTTTATTAAAAATGGGGTATAGATATATTTAGCAAGAAAAGAAGCAGATAGTAAGAATAGCATTCTTTTGTAATTTTGGGGAAATGTGTGCCCTAGAGATGCTCGAAGGCCGGGCATACCCCGAGGAGTGATCTCTAATAGTCACTAGGTTTACATCCCTTAGAATTGGAAGAAGGAGACCTAATGACTAATGCTACCCTTTGCGCTAATACCCCTCCTTTTCGGAATATCGTCTTTGAGGGGTAAGACTTCCCTGTTTTTCGTATGGTTTGATCTTTTGTAGGGTTGTACCCTAAACCATACTTTAAAGGATTATCTTTGAAATCCGGTGGCTCTTTTATTCCTTGAGCACTCTTTCCGAGCCCCTGTCCTGGGCGATATCCATATCTTTTCATCATATGGGCCACCTTTGTATTACCAGGAAGTCTTTCTATGTTGTCAATTTCGAGCGCGTGAAAAGATGTTTCAAGAGCTTCTTCAGCCGCATCCACATATGGTTGGACAGACGGTTTGCTAATTAGAAAGTCTTCTTCAGCTTGAACTATGATGAGTTTATCATTTGTCACAAACTTGACTTTCTGGTGGAGCGTTGAAGGTATTGCCTTAGCGCTATGAATCCAAGGTCTACCAAGGAGACAACTATATGCTGGCGTGATGTCCATCACGTGGAAGTCTATGTTAAAAATAGTAGGGTCAATTTGGATTGGTAGACTAATCTCTCCTACTACTTCACGTCTTGATCTGTCAAAGGCTCGAACAATCATATTACTCGGGCGCATGTGGGTTCCTTGTACTGTTATCTTGTCAAGTGTGCCTTTAGTCATGACGTTTAAGTATGACCCATTATCTACAAGGACTTTGGAAATGAGATATCCCTTGCATTTGACAGAGATATTCAAGGGCTTATTGTGATTTGACCCTTCTAAAGGGAGTTCTTCATTTGTGAAGGTAAGATGATTATTGGTTGTAATATTACCAATGATTCCTTCAAACTTGTCTTGTGATATTGCATGCGGAACGAATGATTCATTCAAAACCTTTAACAGTGCGTTTTGATGCGGCTCTGAACTCATTATGAGTGATAACAAGGTTATCTTTGCAGGAGTGCGATTGAGTTGATCGATGATGGAGTACTCACTTTGTCTTATGTACTGGAGTATCTCATCTGTCTCCTCCTTGGATTCTTTTTCTTCTTCGACTTTATTTTTTGCCTTATCTTTAGGAATATTATCTTGTAATTCCTTGGGGGAGTATATTCTTCCGCTTCTAGTCATGCCCCCAATACCGGCTATGTTGGAGATATCTTGATTGACTGGCGATTCTTCTGAGTATCTCCAAGGTACAACTTTATTTGATGAATATTGCCTCTTCCCTTTTATCGATTGGAATGACCAACGGTGCTTGTTTGTTATCATCTTTAGGCCTATCGACCGTTGTAGAGATTTTGATGACGAAAGACTTCTTTTCCATTTACTCTGATTTGTGGAAAGCACATCAATTAATCCTTTCTTTTTATTATCTTTATTATTAAAATGAGGAGGGATGTATGAATGTATGCAACTTATGAATGCAATAGACAGTTTAAGGAAAATCCTTTTTATTTCAACTAGAAAGTGTTAATCCTTCTATACAATGCTTTGAAGTAAGTGTTGACAAAAGCGGAGAAGCTTGAAGAATCCTATAGGTAAATTAGGCTTTCTTCGTAATTCATCTTCAGCTATTCTCACATGATTTCTGAGCGTCTTGATTTGCTCATGTACCGCCTGGCTCATATCTTCACTATATCGACGAGCCTCTTTTATTTTTTATTCCTAATGAACGATCAAGGCTTGCTGTTGGTCAGACCTCTCTATTACTTGGTCTCTTTCACGAAGCAATTGACCATACTGAGCTAATCCATCTCTTTCTTTATCATGTAGCTCATCCAGGTTTTCTCTGTATCTTTCAGCGGTTTCCCACCACTTTTGTGCTTCTGACCGAGTTTCTGCTAGGTCATCTTGTATTAACTTGATCATTTTTGCCTGTTCTGCAAGCGCACTCTCAAGATGTGCTATTTTGTCATTCATGTCCCGGAATAGACTGTCTTGTTCAATCCTTGGAATTTTCAATGCTTGTTTAGTCTCTTCTTGATAGTCAGCACAATCATTCTTAAGGCGCTCTATTTCATGATCCTTCTTTTTACATTGCCTTTTTAGACCATCTATTATAAGGGTTGCTTCTTGCTCTTTTTCTTCGAAGGCCCTCAATTGAGCTTCCATTACTTCTACCCTTTTATTTAAGGCATTGACCTGCAATTGTAGCTCTTCATTGACTAATGTTGTCATGAATGTAGCATACCTCATGTTCATGGGACGTAGATACCTGAACCTTTCCGAGTTCTTTATCTCCTATATAGACTGGTCTTTCCCATGCTTTCCGGACAGCGGATACTTCTTCAAAGCTATGGGAATAATGGCATAGACTCACTAGTACAGAAATCACTTTTAACATCGGTTCTTTAAGAATCGATGTAGAAAGTGAATTCAAGACTTTCAACATCGGTTCATCAGGGAACCGATGTAGAAAACACTTTCTACATCGGTTCTCAGATGAACCGATGTAGAATGTCTTTTTATAAAATTAAGAGAATTGTTATTGGCAAGATTCGAACCCAGTACCTTAGAGTCGAAAGATGATACTCCAACCACTAAGCTACTAGGATTTTTTGATAATAACTTATACATAAATTATATTTATATACAAATAAAAATGTATATCCATGTAAATATATAAATATAAAATATATAAATACAAATACAAATATATTTATATATTTATATGTTGGATGTGAGAGCGCGCTCGAGAGTGAAAGTGTGTGATAAGTGGGTTTTCAAAATTTGATGTTAAATTTGTGAGCGAGTCTCTTTATATGAATTTGTAATTTAATAATAGAATAAAATCTTTATAATTTATTTATAATAATATAGAATATAATCTTTATAATTAATTTATATAATGATATAAAATAAAGAAAAAAATTATTTTATATCATTATATAAATAAATTATAAAGATTATATTTTGTCATTAAGTTATAATCCATATAAAGAGACTCGCTCACAAATTTGACATCAAATTTTGAAAATTCACTCGACACACTTTCATCCTCGAGCGCGCCCTCACATCCCACATTTAAATATATAAATATATTTGTATTTGTATTTATATATTTTATATTTATATATTTACATGGATATACATTTTTATTTGTATATAAATATAATTTATATATAAGTTATTATCGGAAAATCCTAGTAGCTTAGTGGTTGGAGTATCGACCTTTGACTCTAAGGTACCGGGTTCGAATCTTGCAGTGACAATTCTCTTAATCTGATAATAATTCAAATTCTTAAAAAATATAAATAATATAATAAATAATAAAAATATAATATAAAAGGGAGAAGAGACCTACCTATCAATAGATAGGGTAATTGGAGAGGGGTTATGAATAAATAAAAAATATAAATAAATAAAAATATTAGACTTTCTACATCGGTTCCTTACAACCGATGTGGAAAGTCACACTTTCTACATCGGTCGTATCTACATTGGTTCTAGAACCGATGTTAAAAGCCCCGGGAACCGATGTTAAAAGCCTATTTTGTACTAGTGACTCAGCCCTCCGAGCTCTTCTTGGGTTGGCACGGTCCGGGTTCTCATGAGTTGTCTCATAACTATCTTAGGAGAGTAAGCTATACAACCCCTGAGGCCTAGTAATGGTATGCTCAGGTAATCTCCGCGTACAAGAATATAACCGGGTCGGAACCAAGGGCAAACCCATGATACATGCTCTATGTTCCAATTTTCTAACTCGGTTTTCCATTCTAAAGCTTGATGATGCTGAAGAGGGATTTTTGCAAAACTTCTTAAAGGATCAGGGAATATGCCCATGTAACTTGAAGCGTAGAAGTGAGTAACGCCCCATACATATAGTAATGAAGTGCAACATCTAAGTGTTTTTCCCTGTTTCTGTCGGCAAAAATCTACTGAAAGAAGGGTATCAGCAAGAATTGCAGGTATAGGACTCTTAGAGTATACATCCCAAGCAAAGAATGCATCTATTGCAGCATGATCCACAACGTTCACATGAAATGGGAATAATATGATTCCGAACATTGCTAATGCTAGAGTTTTGTTGAAGGTAGACCAATCTTTCTTTTCAGCCAAAGAGATTAAGTGGTCTTCTATTATTGACATTTTCCAACCTCGGATGTTCCCTTTTCCCTCTAGGATGGATTGATGAGGAGGCAATCGTATGATAGTAGCAACCTTACTCACGACCACATACACTCTTGAGCAGACATAGACCCCGACTGACTGAGGCCATCTAACCATAGTTCATATTCCTCTAAGGTTGGTACTAGATCGAACTGCGAAAACTCAAAGCAGTGCAAATTGGGATTCCAGAAGTGGACCAATGCTCTAACAAAGATAGGATCGATGCTGATTTTCAGGAGGTCAAGAATCCTTCCATAAGACTTCTCAAAATTAGCACTGATCTCCAATTACCCTATCAATAGATAGGGTAATTGGAGAGGGGTTATGAATAAATAAAAAATATAAATAAATAAAAATATTAGACTTTCTACATCGGTTCCTTACAACCGATGTGGAAAGTCACACTTTCTACATCAGTCGTATCTACATTGGTTCTAGAACCGATGTTAAAAGCCCCTGGGAACCGATGTTAAAAGCCTATTTTGTACTAGTGACTCAGCCCTCTGAGCTCTTCTTGGGTTGGCACAGTCTGGGTTCTCATGAGTTGTCTCATAACTATCTTAGGAGAGTAAGCTATACAACCCCTGAGGCCTAGTAATGGTATGCTCAGGTAATCTCCGCGTACAAGAATATAACCGGGTCGGAACCAAGGGCAAACCCATGATACATGCTCTATGTTCCAATTTTCTAACTCGGTTTTCCATTCTAAAGCTTGATGATGCTGAAGAGGGATTTTTGCAAAACTTCTTAAAGGATCAGGGAATATGCCCATGTAACTTGAAGCGTAGAAGTGAGTAACGCCCCATACATATAGTAATGAAGTGCAACATCTAAGTGTTTTTCCCTGTTTCTGTCGGCAAAAATCTACTGAAAGAAGGGTATCAGCAAGAATTGCAGGTATAGGACTCTTAGAGTATACATCCCAAGCAAAGAATGCATCTATTGCAGCATGATCCACAACGTTCACATGAAATGGGAATAATATGATTCCGAACATTGCTAATGCTAGAGTTTTGTTGAAGGTAGACCAATCTTTCTTTTCAGCCAAAGAGATTAAGTGGTCTTCTATTATTGACATTTTCCAACCTCGGATGTTCCCTTTTCCCTCTAGGATGGATTGATGAGGAGGCAATCGTATGATAGTAGCAACCTTACTCACGACCACATACACTCTTGAGCAGACATAGACCCCGACTGACTGAGGCCATCTAACCATAGTTCATATTCCTCTAAGGTTGGTACTAGATCGAACTGCGAAAACTCAAAGCAGTGCAAATTGGGATTCCAGAAGTGGACCAATGCTCTAACAAAGATAGGATCGATGCTGATTTTCAGGAGGTCAAGAATCCTTCCATAAGACTTCTCAAAATTAGCACTGACCTCCATATATGTACACAACTGCCTTAACTTCTCTACACAGCATAGAAGGATTTCCACTTTCTTTAACTGTCTATTACTGGATCCCTCCATTATCTAAAAGAAATGAAAATGCATGATATGAGGATGTGATATGAATCACAATGCGTAATTTAGGATCTTTAGGGTTAGAACCTTGTAAGAAATTTAGGAATTAGAAAAAAGGTGGAAGGAAAGAATCACTCTTTCCAAGGGAGGCAACACACAAAGGATGTGACAGTCCTTTGATACAGCCAAGGGTTCTCGAATCACTCAAGAATTTAGGAGAATCACTCTCACTAAGATAAAAGAGATAAACTCTAATATTTCCAAAAATAAAACTCAACTTGTTATTTCTGATAAAAATGGTTCAGCTTATAAAGAAGCTTTGCCATCAGAGTTACAAATATTCATTAAAGGAAAATAAATGCTAATAATGATTTATTAACCTAAGAATTGAAAACTACTTAATGATTGATTGTAACTGAAATTGTGGCATCCAAAAGTCAATCATGCACCCTATTGGTCTCCCAAAGACTGATAACTAAATTTCCAATTGGGCCCTTATTACAACTTAAAACAAAATCAAACTAAAGCCCATTAATTGATTAATCCAAAACACAATTTGGCCAACCAACAATACTTGTTGAAAAGCTTTCTGTGTTTCCCTTGCTCTAGCCCTTATCATAGGTCATGTTCACATCATTCTCTCCCTCTTGAAAAAGATTTGTCCTCAAATCGGATTCATCATTTACATAAAAAAGAGATAAGTCTGATAAATTGAATGTAGAACTAACATTATACTCACTTTTTATGGCTAAATAGCTCTGTTTCACTTCACGTGTTTCACTCTTCTTCTTTTTTTCTTTCTTTTCTTGAAGAAATTTTTCTATCATTTTCTTTTTATTCTCCTCTACCATCAATTTGATGTTCAAACCTTTAAACCGGGGCTCTGAATACCAACTGATATGAATCACAATGGGTAATTTAGGATCTTTAGGGTTAGAACATTGTAAGAAATTTAGGAATTAGAAAAAAGGTGGAAGGAAAGAATCACTCTTTCCAAGGGAGGCAACATACAAAGGATGTGACAGTCCTTTGATACAGCCAAGGGTTCTTGAATCACTCAAGAATTTAGGAGAATCACTCTCACTAAGATAAAAGAGATAAACTCTAATATTTCCAAAAATAAAACTCAACTTGTTATTTATGATAAAAATGGTTCAGCTTATAAAGAAGCTTTGCCATCAGAGTTACAAATATTCATTAAAGGAAAATAAATGCTAATAATGATTTATTAACCTAAGAATTGAAAACTAGTTAATGATTGATTATAACTGAAATTGTGGCATCCAAAAGTCAATCATGCACCCTCTTGGTCTCCCAAAGACTGATAACTAAATTTCCAATTGGGCCCTTATTACAACTTAAAACAAAATCAAACTAAAGCCCATTAATTGATTAATCCAAAACACAATTTGGCCAACCAACAATACTTGTTGAAAAGCTTTCTTTGTTTCCCTTGCTCTAGCCCTTATCATAGGTCATGTTCACATCAGGATGAGTCCTTGTAAATGCATGCATGTAAGTGTTTGTTTTTCTAAATATTATCATGTTTTATTCCTAATATGATACATGATATTGCTTGGTTTTTTCTTAAAAAGAAGACTATCTATATGAATGTTTATGGATTTTGATGAAGAGAGTCCTATTTTCTTCTCTTATTATTTTTATGAACATATGTTGTATGAATCATAAGACTTTTGTCAAGAATCTTTTATTATAAGAGGTATTTTTCTGGCTTTAAATTGTTTTTATATTTTTATAGCCCTTTATCTCTTTTGTCGGTCAACGTGGCTACTTAGCTTACAAAGAACTTGAAACCAGGCTAGCTTAACTGAAGACTGTCCGAGATAAAGTTGATTTATCTTATCACTTTTATGATTTTTAGGGTTTTTCACTATTTTTGTTTGTTGTATGATTATCCTATGCTAATGCATCAATACAAATGCAGCAAAAGAATGCACACACAATTCATTCATCCACAAGCAGAGCCACGCTTATTACGAGTTGGGGTTTTCCTGCAGAAACGTGCTTGGTTTAGGTGGTTCTAAACTGTTCTCACCAAGGCCAAAGGTCCCTAAGGTGCCCCCATTATAGGGACCTCTCAATCTCTCAGTCCTCGGGTCATGCACGGAACTCCGTGTCGACATCCTTAGACCAAAAGAAGAGAGTTATCACCTTGAGTTGGTGGTTTTCGACAACGGTTGTAGCCCCGTGTGCCAACAAGTCGGTCGTATCTGCCACCCACTCCCTATAGGTATTCACTCTTGCCCTTGGGTATAGAGGGACTGTAGTGTGCAACGGTTTTTGTGTGCAATTTATATTTCAAACAATTTGCAGACAATAATCATACAACAATTATTAAAGCCATACAATAAAACATACAACGGAGGGTAAAGGTGTAATTTCAAATCTTTACTTAGTTTGAATTTATCCATCACTAAATGGGATCAACTCTCTAGCTTCCCCAGTGAAGTCGCCATCTGTCGCCGTCGTCCGTTCTGACGTCTAGGGACATCTCGAACGTTTATGCGAGCGGTCGCGAAAAGATGGTTTAGACTCGTGTTTTATGTTAAAATATGTTCATTGCTTCCGAGGTGCTCAACAACTGAACTATCCTCTAATAAAAGCAAGGTTTTCGAAAAGGGGTTCTTATGGAGTCGCCACCAATGTTTTGACCGTAAACATTGGAAAAGGATAAAAAGGCGTTGATTTTAAGAAAAACCAAACTTGGCCATTATAACCAGAGTTGGGTAAGGGAGTTAGTTACGTGTGAGGAAGGTGTTAGCACCCCACACCGCCCCTTTCGGGTTCCCTATGACGGATTCATTCATTAAGTGAAGATTATGAGAAATTACGCTATTACCCTATTTTATTGCATAATATTGAATAAATGACTATTTACATGACTTAATTTCATATTGCATATATAAAGCAATAAATAAAGCAATAAAGGAGAAGATAATTGAAAAGAACCTCCGTAGCAAGCTTTGTATTGCAAATCTTTAACTGTGAGGATGCGTTTTGGCAATCCTCCCGCTCTACAAAGACTCTCCTCCCCGAATACAATATCGACTCGACTAAATTTTAAAGAAGAATCGAATGCTGGAATACAATTCCTTAACCGATTGTTACCTTTTTAAGGCAATCGGAGAGTTCATTCGAAGTAGGGAGAGAAGACAAGTGTCTGGAGTGTGAAAAAGTGGCAAATGAGCCTCCTATTTATAGTTTTTGCAGCCTGGCGCTTTGGGACGGCCGTCTGGAGCTTGGAAAACAGGGACGGTCGTCTGGGGAAGTTGGGACGGCCGTCTGGACTTTGGGACGACCATCCCAACCCTCAAAACAAGGTGGGACGGTCGTCTCGGCTGGCTGGGACGGCCATCCCAACTTCTGGGACGACCATCCCGACTGTTCTGGCCAGATTTCACGTTCTGGGACCTCCGGGAAGCTTTCCTTTCTTTGTTCGGAAGTCGTTTGACGCCGTTAGACATCCACCGAAGCTTTATCTTCATATAAGAAGTCTTCTTGGCCTTTATTGAGATGTCGGGCAAGCTTTGTCTTCATGTAGGAAGTCTCTTTAGCCTTTATTTGAGAGGCCGGGCAAAATTAGGGGTCTACAGGGGCCTAATAGTCTCTCCTAGTGGCTTCTTAGGCTTCATCCATCTTTGAAAAGGAGGTCTTCTGGTCTTTATTATGAGGTCGGGCAAGATTTGGGGTCTACAGTTGCCCCCCCTTTACCCGACTAGTCGACTACTGGCCTGTTGTGCCAAGGAGATTGACTGGAGGGTAAAGGAGTTGACCCTCTTGCCCGGTTGTCCTTCAGATGTCCCGTCTTGTGGCGGTTGATCTTCTGGAGAAAATTTGTGTTGTGCACCTCCAGGATACTCCTTCTGACGGTAGCCGATCCCTTTGGTTGGCACAAGGTAGAACCTCAGGATACTCCTTCTGGCGGTAGCCGATCCTTCGGTTGATGGGTATGAACCCCCCATCAGGCTGGTAGTTGCAATCCGCTGTGCGTTGGACTGGATGGGTATGAACCCCCCATCAGGCTGGTAATTGCAGTCCGTTGTGTGTTGGACTAGATGGGTATGAACCCCCCATCAGGCTGGTAATTGAGTGTCCTACCGGGTTGACCCTATCTTTTGCATAGCCCCCTTAGTGGGTTTCCTACCGGGTATTTTGCCCTTTTCTTTTTGGCCTTTTGGCTTCTATGGGCTTTTCTTTTTTGTATTTATTTTTTGTTCACAATATTGTCGAAGCGTGACTTTCTTTGTGGTGAAGTAAAGCCTTATTTGGTGCTTCTAGTCAACTAGCTTTATTGTAATGGCAATGGCGAATTTTGGTTATTTGGAAGCGCTATTTTTACTTTTTTCCCTTATTTAGACAAGGTTATTGTGAGGTCTAGTCAGAAATAGCAAGAAGAGAAGCAGATTGTAAGAAGTATTCTTTATTAATTAATAAGGGAATATGTGCCCTAAAATGCCCGGGGGTCGGGCTAGCCCCGGGGGATAATCTCTAACAATCATGGGGTTTACATCCCTTAAATGAAGAAAAAGATCTCCTAATGACTAGGGTAGCTCTTGACACTTGCACTCCTCCGCTTTGGAAAATTTGCTTGAGTGTACGAAGGGGAGACTTCCCTTTTCCTTTTTCCGCTCGGCCCTTAGTAGGTTCATATTCTAGGCCATACTTGTAAGGATTGTCTTGGAATGCTGGGGGTTCCTTCATGCCTTGGGAATTTGCCCCCAGTCCTTGGCCAGGATGGTAACCATGCTTCAACATCATGCGGGCTACCTTTGTATTTTTGGGAAGCCTTTCTATATTGGCAATTTCGAGCACTTGAAAAGATGTTTTAAGGGCCTCTTCAGCCGCATCCACATAAGGTTGGGTGGATAGTCCACTGATCAGGATATCATCTTCTACTTAGACCGTGACCAATTTGTCATCCACTATGAACTTGACTTTCTGGTGGAGCGTCGAAGGTACTGCCTTAGTGTCATGAATCCAAGGCCTGCCGAGGAGACAACTGTATGCTGGAGTAATATCCATTACGTGGAAATCGACGTTGAAGATAGTGGGTCCAACTTGGATTGGCAAATTAACTTCTCCCACTACTTCTCGTTTGGATCCGTCGAAGTCTCGAACGATAGTGCTGCTTGGGCATAGACGGGTTCCTTGGATAGTCAACTTGTCTAGTGTACACTTGGGCATCACGTTCAAGGAGGATCCGTTATCCACAAGAACTTTGGCGATGAGGTATTCCTTGCACTTGACTGAGATGTGCAAGGGTTTGTTATGGTTTGACCCCTCAAGGGGAAGTTCTTCCTCTGTGATGGTGAGGTGATCGCTTGCCATGATGTGACCGACGATCCTCTCAACCTTTTCTTGGGATATGGAGTGAGGTACATGCGCTTCGCTCAAGACCTTCAGCAGAGCGTTTGTGTGGTTCTGAGCTCATCATTAGAGATAACAATGTTATCTTTGCAGGTGTATGATTGAGCTGGTCTATAATGGAATACTCGCTTTGCCTTATAAACTAGAGTAATTCCTCTGTATCCTCCTTGGATTCCTTATTTTCTTTTTCTTCAGTCTTTTTATTTTTTCCTTTATTTTTGGGGACGTCTTCTTGTGAGTCCTTGGGGGAGTAGACTCTTCCACTTCTAGTCATGCCCCCGATGTTGGCTATATTCGTGCTGTCCTCTTTTATTGGTGAAGATTCCCCGTATCTCCACGGTACAACTTTGTTTGATTTGTAGGGGAAAGGACGTGGCATAAATAGTCGCACTGGTGTCCTTACCCCCTCTTCTTTATTCTTGAGGACCAACGGTCGAGGCTTTTTTTCCTCTTGTGGCGAGTCGACCGTTGGGGAAAGCTTGATTAGGAGTGACTTTCTCTCCATTCTTCTGATTTGGAAGACGTGTCAGTTAATCCTTCCTTTTTATTATCTTATTTATTAAGAGTGAAGGAGGGGAAATTAAATATGCAAATGAATGACATGCATGCAAGTAGACAATTGTTGAATAAAAAAAAATTTCATTTATCCTTTAGAAGGTGTACATTCCCCTACTCCATACTACGAAGCAACTTTTGACAAAAACGGAAAAGCCTAAAGAAACCCACAGGCGGGTCTTGATCTCTATGTAATTCCCTTTCGGCTTCCCGGACGTGACGAGCAAGTACTTCGCTTTGCTTTTGGACTGCCTGGCTCATATCTTCGCTGTACTTTTGAGCTTCTTTGATCTTCGCCTCTTGATGGACGACCAAGGCTTGCAGTTCGTCGAATTTTGCAAGGGCTCGGTCCTTTTCTTGTAGTACTTGGCCGTACTGAGCTAGTCCGTTTCTTTCTTTGCAGCGTAGCTCAACGAGACTTTTGTTGAGTCTCCGATTGGCCTCTCGCTCTTGGCGTATTTCTGACCGAGTCTTGGTGAGGTCTTGCAACAACTCCTTGATCGTCTGAGCCTGTTTTGCTGATTCGGCCTCAAGGCGTGCTGACTTGGCGGTTATTTCCTAAAGTTGACTATCCGAGCTGGTTCTAGCGACTTTGGATGCTCGGATAGCTTGCTCATTAGAGTCAGCGCACTGGTCCTTGAGGCGCTCTATTTCATGATCCTTTTTCTTGCATTGCCTTTGCAGACCATCAATGGTGAGGATAGATTCTTGCTCTCTTTCTTCAAGGGCCATCATCTGGGCTCCCATGATTTCTATCCTCTGGGTCAAGGCATCGACTTGGGCTTGCAGCTCTTCACTGTTGGCCCTTGTAACGAGTGAGGTGGATGGTTGAGATATCCCTCTTCTTTTTCTCCACACCTCATAGTCACCGGAGATAGCCACTCGAGCTTTTCCTAGCTCTCTATCTCCCATAAAGACTGGTCTCTCCCATGCTTTTCTCACGACTAGTGAGTTGGCGATTGTGCATGGGTCTCCGAAGAAACACAGTCCTCCGAGTTCCCCTCGAGAAATAGTAGTTTGAGTCCTCATGAGCTGTCTCATAGCTACTCTAGGTGAGTAGGCTATGCAACCCCTGAGTCCTATCAAGGGTACGTTCGGATAATCTCCACATCTGATGAGGACTGGACCAGGTCGGAACCAAGGGCAGACCTAGGATAAATTGTTGGCGTCCTTTTGTTCCAACTCGTCCCTCCACTCTGAAGTTAAGCGTCGCTGGAGAGGGATTTTGGAGAAGCTCCTCAAAGGGTAGGGGAACATCCCCATGTGACTAGAGGCGTAAAAATGTGTAATGCCCCAGACAAAGAGCAGTGAAGAGCAGCAACGAAGTGTTTTTCCTTGCTTCTGGCGGCAAAATTCCACCGAGAGTAAGGTGTCGGCAAGAATTGCAGGCAAGGGACTCTTCGAGTTCACGTCCCAGGAGAAGAAGGCATCCATGACGGCCTGATCCACTGTGTTGAGGTGGAAGGGAAAAAAGATTGTTCTAAATATGATTAAGGCCAGGGTTTTGTTGAAGGTGACCCATTCTGTCCTTTCAGCCAAGTCAGACAGATGGTCTTCTAACATTGAGACTTTCCAACCCTGGATGTTCCCTTTTCTTATCAGGGTAGCCTGCCGGAATGGTAGTTGGATGATGGCAGCGACTTGTGCTGCAGGAGTATATGCCTCGTGGCGGATATGGACCCCGGCTGATTTGGGCCATTTCAACATGATTTCGTACTCCTCCAAGGTAGGCACCATATCAAACTGCGGAAATTCGAAGCAGCGCAGACTGGAGTTCCAGAAGTGAACTAGAACCCTGATGAAAACTTGATCGACACAGATCTTTAGCAGGTCGAGAATCCGTCCATAGGATTTTTCAAAGTCGGAGCAGACCTCTGGTGGCATTACCGCGCAAAGCCGTTCCAACTTCTCAGTGTGGTATCGGTGAATATCCACCTTCTTCAATTATCTACTAGTCCCCTCCATTTTCTAAAACCAAAATTCATGTTTTATGAAAATGATGCTTATTGAATGAATGTGAGTGTTTATTTCCTATTTATCATGTTTTGTATGATGTTTGCATATTTTTTGAAAAATAAACTACCTATATGAGTGTAATATTTTTGAACAAGGTCCCATTTGTTGCTTTGGAAACGAATTTTTATTTGATTTATATTTTATTTTATAGCCTTTTATCTCTTCTGTCGGACTGCGTCGCTACTTAGCTTACAAAGAACCTGAAACCAGGCTAGCTAAAAGGCAGACTGTTCGAGATAAAAAAATGGCTTTATGTGAAAGAATAATTAGCGTCCCTTATCTCTTCTGTCGAACTGCGTGGCTACTTAGCTTACGAAGAACCTGAAATCAGGCTAGCTAAAAGGCAGACTATCCGAGATAACGGTGTTTATTGCAAAAAATGTTTTTTGTCATTTTTTTGTTGTTTGGTTATGCTATGCAACAGACAAGTGCAACAAACAGATGCACAAACAATTCGATCATCCGCGAATAGGCGAGAAGTCATTTTAATCACGAGGTAGGGTTTTCCTGCAGAAAAGTGCTTTGGCGAAGGTAGGTTCTAACTGTTCTCACCAAGGCTAAGGCCCCCAAGGTGCCCCCATTATAGGGTCCCCACTCTCCAGCCTTCCGACCATGCTTAGCACTAAGGCCATAGTCAGTCTTTGTGCCAAAAGAGGAAGGTTATCACCTTGAGTGGTGGTTTCCGATCACACTGGTGGGCACAAGGCCATCACTATAGCGAACCGTACCTGCCACCCACTCCCTATGGATT
The DNA here is from genome assembly GCA_963425845.1 of Sphenostylis stenocarpa. Taxonomy (NCBI): domain Eukaryota; kingdom Viridiplantae; phylum Streptophyta; class Magnoliopsida; order Fabales; family Fabaceae; genus Sphenostylis; species Sphenostylis stenocarpa. The sequence continues at coordinate 32,241,699 of OY731401.1, read as the reverse complement.
TCTCACTTGCCCCCGGGTATAGAGGGAACTGCAGTGTGCAAAGGTTTGTGTACAGTTTGTATTTCAAACAATTGCGTAAGTATAAACAAGCAACAGTTATTAAAGCCAAGCATTAAAACATGTTATAATACAAGGTAGGGTAAAAGTGTAATTTTCTTGGTTTATTTATTTTAAGCTGGCCCATCACTAAATGGGATCAACTCTCTAGGCTTCCCCAGCGGAGTCGCCATCTGTCGCCGCCGTCAAAACGAGGCGGTCGGAGCGACGCGATGGTTCCGACTTTCCAATTTTCGCGTTTTTATGGGTGTGGTTACAACGCCTTTAGGTTGTTCGATAACCGGGCTGAACCTAGGGGCGAGGTTTTCGAAAAGGCGTTCTTGGGTTGTCCGATAACCGGGCTAGCCCAAGAACTAGTTTTGAAGGGTTCTTCTGGAGTCGCCACCGATGTTTTTACCGAAACATCGGGAAAGGAGTAAAAAGGCGTTGGTTTTCGAAAAACCAACTTTGGTCATTAGAACCAGAGTTGGGTAAGGGAGTTAGTTACGTGTAAGGGAAGTATTAGTTCCCTTACGACGCCCCTTTCGGGTTCCCTATGATAGGCCAGCTATTCTAAGTAAATAAACCGGTGAAAAATATGCTTTTACCCTTTATTTGCGGAATTTAAATTTATGACTACATGGCCCTAATATCTATTGCATAATTAAAATAAAGCGGTAAAAGAGAGAGGGAGAGTGTAAAAACCTCCGAGGCAAGCTTTCTATTAATTCTTTGAAAATTAGGGCGCTTTTTGGCGGCCCTCCGCTCTTTACAATGCCGAAAAACTCTCAAAAACGCTATAGAAACTCTCAGAAACTCCGGAAATGCTTCGGAGGGATTCTAGAAAGAGAATTTGGAGAAGTGTCTAGAGAGAGAATGGAAGAACTGTGTGAAATGAAGGCAAAAACGCGGCTATTTATAGGGATTCGCGCCTGTCAGGTTGAGACGGGTCGTCTCGTCTGACAAGGTCGAGACGGCCGTCTCGCCTTGCAGGAATGGCGAGATGGCCGTCTCGCCAAACAAGACGCTGGTCTCGCCTTTCGTGAGTGGCGAGACGACCGTCTCGCCAAACGAGACGGTGGTCTCGCCACTTTCGCAAGGCAAGACGGCGTCTCAAATCCGAGACGGCGGTCTCGACCCTAAAAGGCGAAAATCCTTATTTTAATGCCAAAAATTCCTCCTATCCTAGTATGGGACCTAATAGTCTCTCCTAGTGGCTTCTTAGGCTTCATCCATCTTTGAAAAGGAGGTCTTCTGGTCTTTATTATGAGGTCGGGCAAGATTTGGGGTCTACAGGCCTTAGTGCTAAGCATGATCGGAAGGCTGGAGAGTGGGGACCCTATAATGGGGGCACCTTGGGGGCCTAAGCCTTGGTGAGAACAGTTAGAACCTACCTTTGCCAAAACACTTTTCTGCAGGAAAATCCTACCTCGTAATTAAACGTCATCTTACCTGATCGCGAATGAGTGAATTGTGTGTGCATTTGTTTGTTGCATTTGATTGCATAGCATAACCAAACAACAGAAAAAAATCACAAAAACATTTTCGCAATAAACACCCGTATCTCGGACAGTCTGCCTTTTAGCTAGCCTGGTTTCCGGTTCTTTGTAAGCTAAGTAACCACGCAGTCCGACAAAAGAGACAAGGGACACTAAACATTATTCTTTTGCAATAAACCATTTTATCTCAGACAGTCTGCCTTTTAGCTAGCCTGGTTTCAGGTTCTTTGTAAGCTAAGTAGCCATGTAGTCCGATAGAGAGATAAAAGGCTATAAAATAAAACCATAAAAGTCATCAAGTTAAATAAAAACCCAATCAAAAGAAAATGGGACCTTGCTCATAAAACATCAAATTCATAAAACATCCATATAGATAGTTTAATTTTTTTTTTAAAATATACACAAAAGCTATCATACATCATGTAGAAATAAAACATGATAAATAAATAGGAAAAAACAAACACTTGCATACAATAAGCATCATATTCATAAGCATGCATTTTTGTTTTTTAGAAAATGAAGGGGACTAGTAGACAAATGAAGAAAGTGGACATTCCCCAATATCACGCTGGGAAACTGGAATGACTTTATGCTTTGATGCCACCAGAGGTCCGCTCCGACTTCGAAAAATTCTATGGACGGATTCTCGACATACTGAAGATCTATGTCAATCCTACGTTTATCAAGGTTCTAGTTCATTTTTGGAACTCTAGTCTGCACTGCTTCGAATTCACACAGTTCGATATGGTGCCTACTTTGGAGGAGTATGAGATTATGCTAAAATGACCAAAATCAGCCGGGATCCATATCCTTCATGGAGCATATACTTCTGCAGCACAAGTCACTGTCATCATCCAATTGTTGTTTCGACAGACTACCCTAATAGCAAAAGGGAATGTCCAGGGTTGGAAAGTCGCAATTGTAGACCCCAAATCTTGTCCGGCCTCATAATAAAGACCAGAAGATCTTCTATTCGAAGATGGATCAAGCCTAAAAAGCCATTAGGAGAGACTATTAGGCCCCATACTAGGATAGTAGGGATTTTCGGCATGTAAATAAGGATTTTCTCCTTTTAGGGTCGAGACCGCCGTCTCGGATTCGGGACCGCCGTCTCACCTTGCAAAAATGGAGAGACCGCCGTCTCATTTGGCGAGACGGCCGCCTCACCATTCCTGCAAGGCGAGACAGCCGTCTCGAATGGCGAGACGGTCGTCTCAACTTTGTCAGATGAGACGGCCGTCTCGACCTGACAAGCGTGAATCCCTATAAATAGTCGCGCCATTCCCCTCATTTCACACAGTTCTTTCATTCTCTCTCTAGTCACTTCCCCAAATTCTCTTTCTAGAATCGCTCCGAAGCATTTCCGGAGTTTCTGAGAGTTTTCTAGAGTTTTTTATAGCGTTTTCGAGAGGTTCCGGCGCTGTAAAGAGTGAAGGGCTGCCAAAAAGCACCCAAATTATCAAGAAATTAATAGAAAGCTTGCCTCGGAGGTTTCTACACACTCTCTTTCCTTTATCGCTTTATTTTTAATTATGCAATAGATATTAGGGCCATGTAGTCATAATTTTAAATTCCGCAAATAAAAGGGTAAAAGCGTATTTTCATTGGTTTATTTATTTAGAGTAGCTGGCCTATCATAGGGAACCCGAAAGGGGCGTTGTAAGGGAACTAACACTTCCCTTACGCGTAACTAACTCCCTTACCCAACTCTGGTTCTAATGACCAAAGTTGGTTTTTCGAAAACCAACGCCTTTTTACCCCTTTTTCGATGTTTCCGGTAAAACCATCGGTGGCGACTCCAGAAGAACCCTTCAAAATTAGTTCTTGGGTTAGCCCGGTTATCGGACAACCCAAGAGCACCTTTTCGAAAACCTCGCCCCTAGGTTCAGCCCAGTTATCGGACAACCTAAAGGCGTTGTAACCACACCAATAAAAACGCGAAAAATGGAAAATCGGAACCATCGCGTCGCTCCGACCGCCTTGTTCTGACGGTGGCGACAGATGGCGACTCCATTGGGGAAGCCTAGAGAGTTGATCCCATTTAGTGATGGGCCAGCTTAAAGTAAATAAACCAAGAAAATTACACTTTTACCCTACCTTGTATGATAACATGTTTTAATGCTTGGCTTTAATAACTGTTGCTTGTTTATACTTACGCAATTTCTTGAAATAAAAACTATACACAAACCCTTGCACACTACAGTTCCCTCTATACCCAGGGGCAAGTGAGAAATCCATAGGGAGTGGGTGGCAGGTACGGTTCGCTGTAGTGATGGCCTTGTGCCCACCAGTGTGATCGGAAACCACCACTCAAGGTGATAACCTTCCTCTTTTGGCACAAAGACTGACTATGGCCTTAGTGCTAAGCATGGTCGGAAGGCTGGAGAGTGGGGACCGTATAATGGGGGCACCTTGGGGGCCTTAGCCTTGGTGAGAACAGTTAGAACCTACCTTCGCCAAAGCACTTTTCTGCAAGAAAACCCTACCTCGTGATTAAAACGACTTCTCGCCTGTTTGTGGATGACCGAATTGTGTGTGCATCTGTTTGATGCATTTGTCTGTTGCATAGCATAACCAAACAACAGAAAAATCACAAAAAACATTTTTTTGCAATAAACACCCTTATCTCAGACAGTCTACCTTTTAGTTAGCCTGGTTTCAGGTTCTTTGTAAGCTAAGTAGCCATGCAGTCCGACAGAAGAGATAAGGGACGCTAACTATTCTTTCGCATAAAGCCATTTTTTATCTCGGAAAGTCTTCCTTTTAGCTAGCCTGGTTTCAGGTTCTTTGTAAGCTAAGTAGCCACGCAGTCCGACAAAAGAGATAAAAGGCTATAAAAATAAAAATCAAATAAAAATTCGATTCCAAAACAATAAATGGGACCTTGTTCAAAAATATTACACTCATATAGGTAGTTTATTTTTCAAAAAATACGCAAGTATCATACAAAACATGATAAATAGAAAATAAACACTCACATTCATTCAATAAGCATCATTTTCATAAAAACATGCATTTTGGTTTTAGAAAATGGAGGGGACTAGTAGACAATTGAAGAAGGTGGATATTCCCCGATACCATACTGAAAAATTGGAACGGCTTTGCGCAGTAATGCCACCAGAGGTCCGCTCCGACTTTGAAAAATCCTATGGACGGATTCTCGACCTGTTGAAGATCTGTGTCGATCAAGTTTTCATCAGGGTATTAGTTCACTTCTGGAACTCCAGTCTGCACTGCTTCGAATTTCCGCAGTTTGATGTGGTGCCTACCTTGGAGGAGTACGAAATCATTTTGAAATGGCCCAAATCAGCCGGGGTCCATATCCGCCATAGGGCATATACTCCTGCAGCACAAGTCGCTGCCATCATCCAACTGCCTTTCCGGCAGACTACCCTGATAGGAAAAGGGAACATCCAAGGTTGGAAAGTCTCAATATTAGAAGACCATCTGTCTGATTTGGCTGAAAGGACAAAATGGGTCGCTTTTAACAAAACCCTGGCCTTAATCATATTTGGAACGATCTTGTTTCTCTTCCACCTCGACACAGTGGATCAAGCCGTCATGGATGCCTTCTTCGCCTGGGACGTGAACTTGAAGAGTCCCTTGCCTGCAATTCTTGCCGACACCTTGCTCTCGGTGGAATTTTTCCGCCAGAAGCAAGGAAAAACACTTCGTTGCTGCTCTTCACTGCTCTTTGTGTGGGGCATTACACATTTTTACGCCTCTAGTCACATGGGGATGTTCCCCGACCCTTTGAGGAGCTTCTCCAAAATCCCTCTCCAACGACGCTTAACTTCAGAGTGGAGGGACGAGTTGGAACAAAGGGATGCCAACAATTTATCATGGGTCTGCCCTTGGTTCCGACCTGGTCCAGTCCTCATCAGATGTGGAGACTATCTGAACGTACCCTTAATAGGACTCAGGGGTTGCATAGCCGACTCACCTAGAGAAGCTATGAGACAGCTCATGGGAACTCAAACTACAATTTCTCGAGGGGAACTCGGAGGACTGTGTTTCTTCGAAGACCCATGCACAATCGCCAACTCACTAGCCGTGAGAAAAGCATGGGAGAAACCAGTCTTTATGGGAGATAGAGAGCTAGGAAAAGCTCGAGTGGCTGTCTCTGGTGACTATGAGGTGTGGAGAAAAAGAAGAGGGATGTCTCAACCATCCACCTCACTCGTTACAAGCGCCAACAGTGAAAAGCTGCAAGCTCAAGTCGATGCCTTGACCCAGAGGATAGAAATCATGGGAGCCCAGATGAGGGCCCTTGAAGAAAGAGAGCAAGAATCTATCCTCACCATTGATGGTCTGCAAAGGCAATGCAAGAAAAAGGATCATGAAATAAAGCGCCTCAAGGACCAGTGTGCTGACTCTAATGAGCAAGCTATCCGAGCATCCAAAGTCGCTAGAACCAGCTCGGATAGTCAACTTCAGGAAATAACCGTCAAGTCGGCACGCCTTGAGGCCGAATCAGCAAAACAGACTCAGACGATCAAGGAGTTGTTGCAAGAACTCACCAAGACTCTGTCAGAAATACGCCATGAGCGAGAGACCAATCGGAGACTCAACAAAAGTCTCGCTGAGCTACGCTGCAAAGAAAGAGACGGGCTAGCTCAGTACGGTCAAGTACTACAAGAAAAGGACCGAGCCCTTGCAAAACTCGATGAACTGCAAGCCTTGGTCGTCCATCAAGAGGCAAAGATCAAAGAGGCTCAAAAGTACAGTGAAGATATGAGCCAGGCGGTCCAGAAGCAAAGCGAAGCACTTGCTCATCACGTCCGGGAAGCCGAAAGGGAATTACATAGAGATCAAGACCCGCCTGTGGGTTTCTTTAGGCTTTTCCGTTTCTGTCAAAAGTTGCTTCGTAGTATGGAATAGGGGAATGTACACCTTCCAACGGATAAATGAAATTTTTCTTTATTCAACAATTGTCTACTTGCATGCATATCATTCATTTGCATATTTAATTTCCTCTCCTTCACTCTTAATAAATAAGATAATAAAAAGGAAGGATTAACGGACACATCTTCCAAATCAGAAGAATGGAGAGAAAGCCACTCCTAATCAAGCTTTCCCCAACGGTCGACTCGCCACAAGAGGAAAATAAGCCTCGACCGTTGGTCCTCAAGAATAAAGAAGAGGGGGCAAGGACACCAGTGCGACTATTTATGCCACGTCCTTTCCCCTACGAATCAAATAAAGTTGTACCATGGAGATACGGGGAATCTTCACCAATAAAGTAGGATATTACGAATATAGTCGGCATCGGGGGCATGACTAGAAGTGGAAGAGTCTACTCCCCCAAGGACTCATAAGAAGATGTCCCTAAAAATAAAGGAAAAAAATAAAAAGACCGAAGAAAAAGAAAATAAGGAATCCAAGGAGGAGATAGAGGAATTACTCCAGTTTATAAGGCAAAGCGAGTATTCCATTATAGATCAGCTCAATCACACACCTGCAAAGATAACATTGTTATCTCTAATGATGAGCTCGGAACCGCACAGAAATGCCCTACTGAAGGTCTTGAGCGAAGCGCATGTACCTCACTCCATATCCCAAGCAAAAGTTGAGAGGATCGTCGGTCACATTATGGCAAGCGATCACCTCACCTTCACAGAGGAAGAACTTCCCCTAGAGGGGTCAAACCACAATAAGCCCTTGCACATCTCAATCAAGTGCAAGGAATACCTCATCGCCAAAGTTCTTGTGGATAACGGGTCATCCTTGAATGTGATGCCCAAGTGCACACTAGACAAGTTGACTATTCAAGGAACCCGTCTGCGCCCAAGCAACACTATCGTTCGAGCCTTCGACGGATCCAAACGAGAAGTAGTGGGGGAAGTTAATTTGCCAATTCAAGTTGGACCCACTATCTTCAACGTCGATTTCCACGTAATGGATATTACTCCAGCATACAGTTGTATCCTCGGCAGGCCTTGGATTCATGATGCTAAGGCAGTACCTTCGACGCTCCACCATAAAGTCAAATTCATAGTGGATGACAAATTGGTCACGGTCCAAGCAGAAGATGATATCCTGATCAGTGGACCGTCCACCCAACCTTATGTGGATGCAGCTGAAGAGGCCCTTGAAACAACTTTTCAAGCGCTCAAAATTGCCAATATAGAAAGACTTCCCAAAAACACAAAGGTAGCCCGCATGATGATGAAGCATGGTTACCATCCTGGCCAAGGACTGGGGGTAGATTCCCAAGGCATGAAGGAACCCCCAGCATTCCAAGAGAATCCTTACAAGTATGGCCTAGGATATGACCCTACTAAGGGCCGAGCGAAAAAAGGAAAAGGGAAGTCTCCCCTCCGCACACTCAAACAAATTTTTCGAAGCGAAGAGGTGCAAGCGTCAAGAGCTACCCTAGTCATTAGGAGATCTTTTTCTTCATTTAAGGGATGTAAACCCCATGATTGTTAGAGATTATCCCCCGGGGCTAGCCCGACCCCCGGGCATTTTAGGACACATATTCCCTTATTAATTGATAAAGAATACTTCTTACAATATGCTTCTCTTCTTGCTATTTCTAACTAGACCTCACAATAACCTTGTCTAAGTAAACAGAAAAAGGAAAAAAGAAGAATAAAAAGTGCATCCAAATAACCAAAATTCGCCATTGCCATTACAATCAAGCTAGTTGATTAGAAGCACCAAATAAGGCTTTACCTCACCATAAAGAAAGTCACGCTTCGCCAATATTGTGAACAAAAAAAAAATAATAAATACAAAAAAGAAGAGCCCATAAAAGCCAAAGGCCAAAAAGAAAAGGGCAAAATACCCGGTAGGAAACCCACTAAGGGGGCTACGCAAAAGATAGGGTCAACCCGGTAGGACACCCGAACAAAAATAAAGAGTAGCCTAGGCAAAAGTTAGGGTTACAAAATAAGGTCCGCTAGGATTCCCTAAAAATACAAAAGGAAGGAACCTAGACAAAAGATAGGGTCAAAACACAATATCCTAGTTCGAAAACCCGAAGGGCGATCTAGGGAGATCAACTAGCCATAAAAGGCAATGAAAATAAAACTCAAAGTGCAAGTACAAAAAGGGGAAACGTTTGCTTAGACGAAAAGCTTAAACACCTAAGCCTAACCCTAGCTAACCATTCTTACAAAAACCTCTCTCTAAATAAAAATCAACCTTCTAAAACACAAGCTATTGAATTTACCTCTTTACTTCTTTTCTCTTGACCCTCACAACAATATTCTAATAATTAATTTAAGAATATGGAGGTGTATAGTCAACAAGAGGATTGAAACCCCTAGAGTGGAGAAAAAGGGACACTACATGGCAAAGAGTGCTTTACAAAAAAGAAAAAAAAAGGAAGAAAAAGGAAAAACAAATTATTCTTCGGTCACAAGAAGTCCGGTATGGTACAACCGAATACAAGAACGCAGATCAGAGGGCATTCGACGCTACAAGACACATCAGTTAAATCCTTATGAAAAATTAATTGAAATAGGCATTATAGGACATCAAACATAAAAAAAACATTGCATGCATAAAATGTTTTTGAACCAGGTCCTATTTTCTTTCCAAAAAAAAAAACTTTTAAATCGAGACGGTCGTCCGGAATTCCCAGACTGTCGTCTCGGTCTCCAGAAATTCGAAATCGTTGTCTCGACCAATGAGACCGTCGTCTCGACTTGGCCAAAAACGAGACGGCCGTCCCGCTTGGCGAGACGGCCGTCTCGCTTAAGGTCAAAGTCAAGACCGCCGTCTCAAGGTACCAGACGACCGTCTCGACTTGCGCAAAATCAAGACCGTCGTCTCGACTTCCCAGACAGCGGTCCCGAATCCGAATTTTTCCCTATAAATAGGGGAGGGGTCCTGGGGTTCCTCACAACTCCTCTGCACTCCAATTCTCTGATCTCTCACTCTCGAGCACCTTACCATCAAGATGTTCCGTGGAAGCCAGACCAGGAAGAGAAGAGGTTATGCTGGCCCTAGCAGTTCCTCGGCACCGGGCCCCCAGGACCCCACTCAGCTCTCTCCACTACATCAGGCTCGACTTGAGCACATCAGGGGGTACACATGGCACCCCATGCTCAAGTTAGACTTCGACATCCTCGCCGAATTTGGGTGGGAGGATGACGTCCGGGCCCACATTGACAGCATTGGGTGGGGTTTCCTCCTGCAGTCCCACCCACCCATGTGTACCCTCAAGCAGTACTGGAGTTCCTTGCCTCCATCTCCTACGCCGAGACTCCCGCCATGATTCTCGGCTTGTCACCAACAAAAATGGTGACATACTTTATGGGTGGGATGTACCGGACCACCACTCTGGACGAATTCAACGTGTCCATCGGATTCGTCCAGCTCGGGGACGTGCTAACCTGGGAATACCAAGAGGCCATCTGCGTGCGCCCCACCAACCTCACCGCTGGCGAGATGTGGGAGGAGCTCACTAGGGCACCCACATTGCCCACGCTAATGAAGGGCTCAGCACTCCCCCCAACCCTCCGCATTTGCCACAAGCTGCTGGCGGGGACCGTCCATGGGCAGAAGGAGAGCCAGGGAAAGGTAACCCTCCCTGACCTTTTTCGCCCTCTACTGCATGAGCCATAGGCGTCGATGCAACCCTGGCTACTTCTTCCTGAAGGCCCTCAAGGACTTTGGGAGCAGGCCAGTGGGAGCCGTCCTCATGGCTCCCCTCATTACCCCCCTGGAAGAGAAATGGGGGTGCGGTGGCCGAGAAGAACTGGCCTCCAGCCTACGACCCGAGTCCATCAATGGGTCGATCCTGGTCAGCATGGGGATGCTGATGCGCCACGGGACCTAGTTGGTCCTCCACCCATCGCTAGATTTCGCTTTGGACCTCCAGGATATCGTGGCAATGCGCGATCTCCCGACACCTCCCGAGTTCCAACAGCCACAACAGCAACAACCACAACAGCAACAGTATACAGAAGACTTTGTTGGCGTAAATCGCAACATCTACGATCTATGCCAGCAATTTGATCAGATGTCTGTAAGGCAAGAGCAGATGTCTTTAAGGCAGGAGGCCTTCAACACAAGACTGGAGACGATATACCAGTATCAGGAGGGAATGAGGCAAGACTGGGCCACATTCCAGCAGGAATATCGCGATGAAGTCCGGGACCAGGCAGAGTTCCGGAGACATATGTACCAGCAATTTCCCTCCTACGATAGTGCTCATAGAATAGGGTTGCTGTAATAAAATCTTATATAAATAAAAATTTTATTCCATGCATCTTTTTGCTACCCCTTTCAAAAAAAGTCAGCATAACAAAAAAAAAACTAAGAGTAAAAAGACGTACGCTCAAGGAAAAAGCCAAAATCCAAAAATTGCGAGAAAAAAGAGATAAAACCGCGAAAAAAAAGGCAGGATTAAACAAGTTAATCGCCTCAACCAACAATTTTCGACGACCAAGCAAGAGTCGAACAACAAACACAGACCACCCGACCAACCAGCAAGATTCGGGTGATCACCATCAAAAAGATCAAAAACAAAGAATCCCCAGCCACCAACAAGCTGGATGAACACCAACAAAATCCTCGGCGCAATCCGGACGACCAAACCAAAAACAAAGAAAGCACATCTCAACGCTCGGCGCATGAGCCACCCGAGCAGTAAGCCGCTGCCACCACCAGTCCTACGCAGTGGGCTGTACCAGCCTGATAGGGGGTTCATACCTATCAACCCGCGCACGCAAATGCGCCTGATCTGTGCTCAAGCCGGATCAGTAAGTCGCAATCACCAGCCTGATGGGGGGTTCATACTCATCCAATCCAACACACGGCGGACTGCAACTACCAGCCTGATGGGGGGTTCATACTCATCCAGTCCAACACACAGCGGACTGCAACTACCAGCCTGATGGGGGGGTTTATACCCATCAACCGAAGGATCGGCTACCGTCAGAAGGAGTATCCTGAGGTTCTACCTTGTGCCAACCAAAGGGATCGGCTACCATCAGAAGAAGTATCCTGGAGGTGCACAACACAAATTTTCCCCAGAAGATCAACCGCCGCAAGACGGAGCATCCGAAGGGTAACCGGGCAAGAGGTTCAACTCCTTTACCTTCCAGTCGATCTTCTTGGCACATGTCGCCGCCGTAAAAAATGAGGCGGTCGGAGCGACGCGATGGTTCCGACTTTCCAATTTTCGCGTTTTTATTGGTGTGGTTACAACGCCTTTAGGTTGTCCGATAACCGGGCTGAACCTAGGGGCGAGATTTTTGAAAAGGCGCTCTTGGATTGTCCGATAACCGGGCTAATCCAAAAGCTAGTTTTGAAAGGTTTTGTGGAGTCGCCACCGATGTTTTTACCGGAAACATCGGAAAAGGAGTTAAAAAGGCGTTGGTTTTCGAAAAACCAACTTTGGTCATTAGAACCAGAGTTGGGTAAGGGAGTTAGTTACGTGTAAAGGAAGTGTTAGTTCCTTTACGACGCCCCTTTCGGGTTCCCTATGATAGGCCAGCTATTTTATTGATAAATAAACCGGAAAATACGCTTTTACCCTTTTATTGTGCGGAATTTAAATTATGACTACATGGCCCTATCTATTGCGTAATTTAAATAAAGCGGTAAAAGTGGAGAGGGAGAATGTAAACCTCCGAAGCACGCTTTTTCTATTAATTCTCTTTAAAAAAGAGGGTGCCTTGTGGCAACCCTTCACTCTACAGCGCCGGAAACCTCTCGAAACGCTCAAAAATCACTCTAAAGACACTCAGAAGCTCCGGAAATGCGTCGGAGGGATTCTAGAGAGAGAAATCCTAGAGAGAAGGGGGAGAGAATGTTGTGTGGTGTGTGGAAATGAGGGGAGGGAGCCCCTATTTATAGGTTTTCGTGCCTGACAGGTCGAGACCGCCGTTCTCATATGACAGGGTCGAGACCGCCGTCTCGCCGAACGAGACCGTCATCTCGTCCTTCGCAGGTGGCGAGACCGCCGTCTGGGAAAGCGAGACCGTCGTCTCGCCATTCGCAGGTGGCGAGACCGCCGTCTCGTTTAGCGAGACAGCGGTCTCGCCATTTGCATGAGGCGAGACAGCGGTCTTGATTTCGAGATGGCGGTCTCGTCCCAAAAAAGGTGAGAAACCTTATTTTCGTGTCGAAAATCCCTCCTATCCTAGTATGAGGCCTAATAGTCTCTCCTAGTGGCTTTTAGGCTTCGTCCATCTTCGAATAGGAGGTCTTCTACTCTTTATTTGGAGGACGGGCAAGATTTGGGGTCTACAGCACAACAGGCCAACAACCGACTGGTCAGGTAAAGGGGGGGCAGCTGTAGACCCCAAATCTTGCCCGGCCTCATAATAAAGACCAGAAGACCTTCTATTCGAAGATGGATCAAGCCTAAAAAGCCATTAGGAGAGACTATTAGGCCCCATACTAGGATAGTAGGGATTTTCGGCATGTAAATAAGGAATTTCGCCTTTTAGGGTCGAGACCGCCGTCTCGAATTCGGGACCGCCGTCTCGCCTTGCGAAAATGGCGAGACCGCCGTCTCATTTGGCGAGACTGTCGTCTCGCCACTCGCGAATGGCGAGACCGCCGTTTAGTTTGACGAGACGGCCGTCTCGCCATTCCTGCAAGGCGAGACGGCCGTCTGGCCATTCCTGCAACGCGAGACGGTCGTCTCGAATGGTGAGACGGCCGTCTTGACTTTGTCAGACGAGACGACCGTCTCGACCTGAAAGGCGCGAATCCCTATAAATAGTCGCGCCATTCCCCTCATTTCACACAGTTCTTCCATTCTCTCTCTAGTCACTTCCTCAAATTCTCTTTCTAGAATCCCTCCGAAGGATTTCCGGAGTTTCGGAGAGTTTTCTAGAGTTTTTTATAGCGTTTTCGAGAGGTTCCGGCGCTGTAAAGAGTGAAGGGCTGCCAAAAAGCACCCAAATTATCAAGAAATTAATAGAAAGCTTGCCTCGGAGGTTTCTACACACTCTCTTTCCCTTATCGCTTTATATTTAATTATGCAATAGATATTAGGGTCATGTAGTCATAATTTTAAATTCCGCAAATAAAAGGGTAAAAGCGTATTTTCACTGGTTTATTTATTTAGAGTAGCTGGCCTATCATAGGGAACCCGAAAGGGGCGTCGTAAGGGAACTAACACTTCCCTTACGCGTAACTAACTCCCTTACCCAACTCTGGTTCTAATGATCAAAGTTGGTTTTTTGAAAACCAACGCCTTTTTACCCCTTTTCTGATGTTTCCGGTAAAAACATCGGTGGCGACTCCAGAAGAACCCTTCAAAATTAGTTCTTGGGTTAGCCCGGTTATCAGACAACCCAAGAGCGCCTTTTCGAAAATCTCGCCCCTAGGTTCAGCCCGGTTATCGGACAACCTAAAGGCATTGTAACCACACCAATAAAAACGCGAAAAATGGAAAGTCGGAACCATCGCGTCGCTCCGACCTCCTCGTTCTGACGACGACGACAACAATGTTAGAACATCACCTGTCCTCTTTGGTTGAAAGGGCAAAGTGGGTAGCTTTCAACAAAACCCTGGCTTTGATCTTATTTGGAACAATTTTATTTCCTGTTCATATCGACCCAGTAGACCAAGCCGTCATGGACGCCTTCTTCGCCTGGGACGTGAAATCGAAGAGTCCCTTGCCTGCACTTCTTGTCGACACTTTGCTTTCTGTCGCTGCCGTCAAAATGAGGCGGTCGGAGCGACGTGATGGTTCCGACTTTCCATTTTTTGTGTTTTTATGGGTGTGGTTACAATGCCTTTAGGTTGTCCGATAACTGGGTTGAACCTAGGGGCGAGGTTTTCGAAAAAGTGTTTTTGGATTGTCCGATAACCGGGCTAACCGAAGAACTAATTTTGAAGGGTTCTTATGGAGTTGCCACCGATGTTTTTACCGAAAACATCGAAAAAGGAGTAAAAAGGCGTTGGTTTTCGAAAAACCAACTTTGGTCATTAAAACCAGAGTTAGGTAAGGGAGTTAGTTACGTGTAAGGGAAGTGTTAGTTTCCTTACGACGCCCCTTTCGGGTTCCCTATGATAGGCTAGCTATTAATAAATAAACTTTGTGAAAAGATGTTTTTACCCTTTTATTTGTGGAATTCAAAAGAATGACTACATGGCCATAATATCTATTACGTAATTTAATCATATAAATAAAGACAATTAAGAGAGTAAGGGAGAATATAGAAACCTCCGAGGCAAGATTTATATTAATACTCTTGAAAATTTGGGTGCGTTTTGGCAGCCCTTCACTCTTTACAATGCCGGAAATATCTCGGAAACGCTATAAAAACTCTAGGAAACTCTCAGAAACTCCGGAAAATGGCTCAGAGGGGTTCTAGGAAGAGAATTTGAAGAGGTTGCAAGAGAGAAAGTGGAAGAACTGTGTGAAATGAGGGTGAAAAGCTCGCTATTTATAGGGATTCGTGCCTGTCAGGCCAAGACGGCCGTCTCGTCTGACAAGGTCAAGACGACCGTCTCGCCATTCGGGACGGTCGTCTCGCCTTGCAAAAATGGCGAGAAGGTCGTCTCGCCAAACGAGAAGGGGGTCTCGCCAAACGAGACGGCCGTCTCGACCTGCAGGAATGGCGAGACGGCTGTCTCACATAGCGAGACGGCGGTCTCGATCCCTGAAGGCAAAAATCCTTATTTTAATGCAGAAAATCCTTCCTATCCTAGTATGGGGCCTAATAGTCTCTCCTAGTGGCTTTTTAGGCGTCGTCCATCTTCGAATAGGAGGTCTTCTAGTCTTTATTATGAGGTCGGGCAAGATTTGGGGTTTACAGCTGCCCCCCCTTTACCTGACCAGTCGACTGTTGACCTGTCATGCCAAGAAGATCGACTGGAGGGTAAAGGAGTTGACCCTCTTGCCCGGTTACCCTTCAGATGTCCCGTCTTGCGACGGTTGATCTTCTTGGGAAAAGTTGTGTTGTTCACCTCCAGGATACTCCTTTTGACGGTAGCCGATACCTTTGGTTGGCACCTGGTAGAACCTCAGGATACTCCTTCTGACGGTATTCGATCCTTCGGTTGATGGGTATAAACCCCCCATCAGGCTGGTAATTACAGCCCACTGTGCGTAGGACTGGATGAGTATGAACCCCCCATCAGGCTGGTAGTTACGACTTACTAATCCGGCTCGAGCGCAGATCAGGCACACCGCGTGCGCAGGTCGATAGGTATGAACCCCCTATCAGGCTGGTACAGTCCATTGCGTAGGACTGGTGGTGGTGGCGGCTTACTGCTCGGGTGGCTCATGCGCCGAGCACTGAGATGTGTTCTCTTGTCTTTTCTGGGAATGGTCATCCGGATTGTGCCGGGGATTTTGGTGTTCATCCAGCTTGTTGGTTACTGGGAATTCTTTGATTTTGATCTTTTGGTGGTGGTCATCCGACTTCGCTGGTTGTCGGATAGTTTTGTTTGTTGTTCGACTTTTGCTTGGTTGTCGAAATTCGTTGGTCAGGGTGATTAACTTGTTTTAATCCTGCCTTTTTTCGCGGTTTTATTTCTTTTTTCTCGCAATCATGGATTTTGGCTTTTCTTTGAGCGTAAGTCTTTTTACTCTTAGATTCTTTTTGTTACGCTGACTCTTTTGAGAAGGAGAGCAAAATGTATGAAATGAAATTTTTATTTATGATAAAAATTTATTACAACAGTTTATTTTCTAAGCGTTATCCCTAAGGTTGTGGACTCGAGTCTGGAGACAATCCGTAAGAGGGGAATTGCCGGTACATATGCCTTTGGAACTCTGCTTGATTCCGGACTTCGTCGATGTACTCCTGCCGGAATGCTGCCAGGTCTTGTCTCATTCCCTCTTGGTATTGGGCGAATGCCTCCTGCCTTGTGTCGAAGGCATCTTGCCTTAGGGACATCTGCTCTTGTCTCATAGACATTTGGTCGAATTGTTGGCGCAAATCGTACATGTTGCGGTTGATGCTAGCAAAGTTGTCCATGTACTGCTGTTGTTGTTGTTGTTGCTGTTGTTGTTCGAACTCGGGAGGTGTCGGGAGATCGTGCATTGCTACGAGATCCCGGAGATCCAAGGTTACGTCCACTGAGGGGTGGAGGATCAACCGGGTCCCTTGGCGTAGCAGCATCCCCATGCTGACTAGGACCGACCCGTTGATAGTCTCGGGTCGGAGGCTAGAGGCCAGTTCCTCCCTGCCACTGCACCCCCATTTTTCTGCCAGGGGGGTAATGAGGGGAGCCATGAGGACGGCTCCTACGGGCCAGCTCCCGAAGTCCTTGAGGGCCTTCAGGAAGAAATAGCCAGGGTTGCACTGGCGCCTCTGGCTCATGCAGTAGAGGACGAAGAGGTCCAGGAGGGTAACTTTACCCTGACTCTCTTTCCACCCATGGATTGTTCCGGCCAGCAGTTTGTGGCAGATGCAGAGGGCGGGGGGAAGTGCGAAGCCCTTCATCAGTGTGGGCAAAGTGTACGCCCCGGTCAGCTCTTCGCACATCTCGCCGGCGGTGAGGTTGGTGGGGCATGCGCAGATAGCCTCCTGGTAGTCCGGAGTCAGCACGTCCTCAGGCTGGACGAATCCAATGGTCACATTGAACTCGTCCAGGGTGGTGGTCCGGTACATCCCACCCATGAATTATGTCACCGTTTTTGTCGGTGACAGACCTGGTACCATGGCGGGAGTCTCGACGTAGGAGATGGAGGCGAGGAACTCTAACACCGCCTGGGGGTAGACGTGGGTAGGTGGAGGCTGAAGGAGGAAGCACCACCTTATGTTGTTGATGTGGGCGCGAACATCATCTTCCGACCCGAATTCGGCAAGGATGCCGAAATCCAACCTTAGCATGGGGTGCCATGTATACCCCTGGATGTGCTCTAAATGGGCCTGGTGCAGTGATGAAAGTTGCGTGGGGTCCTGCGGAGCGGGAGCTGAGGAGTTGCTAGGGCTGGCAGAGCCTCTTCTCTTCTTAGACTGATCTCCACGATGCATTTTGACTGTAGGGTGCTTGAGAGTGAGAGAATGGAAGGTGGGAGTGCAAGAGGAGGTGTGGAGAACCCCCCCCCCCCCTAGGCCCCTCTATTTATAGAAATTTTTTCGAATTCAGGACCGTCGTGTGGGATGTCGAGACGGCGGTCTCGACTTTGGCCTTAAGCGAGACGGCCGTCTCGCCAAGCGAGAAGGCGGTCCCGTTTTTGGTCAAGTCAAGACGGCGGTCCCGTTGGTCGAGACGGCGGTATGGACATACGAGACGGTCGTCTCGGTTCTAAGAGTTTTTTTTTTATATAGAAACCTCTAATTTTTGCCTAGGACGTATCCTAGCGAGGAATGTGGACCCTATCTTTTGCTCAGGACGCTCTTTGTGAATTTTCTACTTGTGCCTCTGTATTTGGTCACATTGACCGCTATTCATGAGACCAAATACAGAGGCACAAGTTACAGGACAGTGGGTGTATCAGTTAATTTGTTCTTGGGAATCTGTTTGACTCGGTCAAAGAAGTCTTAAAGAATTATTGTAGATTTTGATTATAATAGAACCTGAGTTTTTGATTTTAATTCGCCTATCAATCTTTAATTGGATGTTATAAAGCTTGTTTTCAGAACCTAATTAATCGATCAACTAATTATCTACTAATTTGATTTTGACTATTAGGTTTGAGACAGCTACAGTGAATTAATCGACTATTTCATAAAATAATCGATTAATTTGGTACAAAATGATATTGATAAAATGATAGCAGAATTTAAATCGATTAAAACGAAAATGAATCGATTAAATTTGATACCTTAGTGTTTTTAGTTGATATAAATTCATTCTAATCGATTAAAACAGACTAAACTAAAATCATGAGAACATTTTAATCGATTAATTCGATATTTCAATCGATTAAAATGGTACTTGACAGATATTCTGATTCCTCCGTAAGTTATTTTAATCGATTAATATTGCTTTATATCAATTAAAACAATCAGTTTAAATAATCAGAACCTGATTCGTAGCTCTGAACTCCAAGGGATTCCCAGACTTTGTTCCTGCAAAACAAGTTAAGAAATTTTCTGGTACCCTTTATAGTTATTGGGTCCTAATCAGGTTATTTGAAATGAATTAATTTTTGGAACCCATTTCATTCTTCCTTTAGGAATAGCATACTTTTTGATTCTACAATATTTGACCGAGTGACCTTTCTTCATGCAGTAGAAACATTTGATTTCAGAGTATGATTTCCTATTTGTGTTTGTTTTCCTGGATCTAGATTTAAATCCTATTCTAGATTTGTCAAAAATCAATTTTTGAGACCCAAGTAAAACATCAAGATTGGCTTGCCCTTGTGTGAATCTTGAAACAGTTTGAGATAAAAAATCAATCTTCTTTTGTAATTCTGAACAGTTATTACATGGTTTATTACAAGCACAATCAGAATTAGCATGAATTAATTTCAAGAAATCACAATCATTTTCATCTTCAAGAATTCTTTTTCCGAGAGAATCAACTTTATTTACTAGCCAATTATTTAGCCCTTTTAACCTATCATTTTCTTTTTGAAGTTTCTTAACCTCTTCATGCATTTCATTAAATGCTTCTTGCAATGCATCATAATTCACTAAATTTGAAGAGGAACTAGAACTTACATTGCTGGATTGTGGATTTTGACTTGCCATTAGACATAGGTTGACTTCTTCATTATCAGAATTATCTGTTGATGAAGTGTCATTGTCATCCCAAGCTATATAGGCTCTTCTTTTGGCTTTCTCTTCTTTCTTGTCACTTTGTTTGTTTCTTTCGGGCATTCCATCCTGACATGGCCCCGCTTGCCACAGACCATAACATTTAAGGTTAGAAGAATCAGTTCTTTTCTCATACCTCTTATGTCTTTCCTTGTCTTGGATCTTTTTCTTGAGAAACTTGTTGAATTTCCTAACAAGCGGTCCAAGGTTCTCACTTTCTTCCTCCGATTCTTGATTTTCTTCAACTTTAAGTGCTATACTTCGTTTTTCTTCTCGGAGACTTCTTGTTCATTAAATCTTGTGATTTCCATTTCATGTTCTCTAAGTTTTCCAAACAGAGAAGTTGTTGTCATAGCGGACAGATCTTTTGATTCTGAAATTGCTTGTGACTTTTGGCTGCCAAGACCTGTCAAGACATTTCAAAACTTTAATATTCAGTTCTTCTTTATCAAATGTCTTACCTAGGCCCATTAGATGGTTAATGATGTGAGTGAATCGTTTCTGCACATTTGCAATGCTTTCACCAGTCTGCATCTTGAACAGCTCATATTCTCTTATTAGAGTATGCTTTCTGGCTCTTTTTACATCTGTTGTCCCTTCATGGGTGACCTCAAGAACATCCCACATCTCTTTGGCAGATTTGCACTGGGATACCCTGAAAAATTCATCCATGTTAAGTGCAGAAGTAATTATATTTTTTGCAGTGCAATCACTTTGAACTTTCTTCTTCTCTTCATCATTTAAGCTGGACCATTCTTTCTCTATAATTAAAGGACCATTAGAAATAACATCCCAAACATTTCTATTAATGGATTCAATAAAGATTTTCATCCTAATTTTCCAAAAAGGATAATCTGTTCCAAAGAATAGTGGAGGTCTGTTAATAGAAGCCCCCTCAGAAAATGGTAATCTGTTTTCAGCCATGGATCGAAGAAACTTGAATAACTTTCAAGCACCTCACTCTGATGCCAATTGTTAGAAAATTAGTTTTAGATCAAGAGGGGGGCTGAATTGATCTTTGAAATTTTTTCGCAAATCACAGATTATCTAATTTGAAAATTAAGTTTACTAATCTATTCTTGAATCGCAAAGCAATCAATCAAAATAAGCGCAGCTACTGAATTTAAAGGAGAGAAAGGTTAAGAAAGATATGGTATTTTATACTGGTTCACCCAATACCAGGGCTACGTCCAGTCTCCAGCCAAATTCCAGTCTCCAGCCAAATTCCAGCTGGGTTCCACTAGATTAAATGTTTTACAAATTCAACAATCTTACACCTAATCTATCACAACAACCAAATTCCAGTTCCTGCACTTGACCTCTCCACCAAGAACCAAATTCCAGCTCTTGATAACCTCTACAACCAAATTTCAGCTGCAGAGAAACCAGTGCCCAAATTCTAGGCACCACACAGTACAAAAGAATGAAAAAGAATTGATAAAAAAGAAACTAGAAAGCTCAAACCAGTTTATCTAAATCTGCAGAGAGTTTCTTCTTCAAAAGAATGCAAGTTGCCTCAAGAAAGATTTTCAAAAGAACTTCTAAAAAATTGTTGCGAATCTTTCTTAAAAAAATGCTTAAGTTTGCTTGAATGATTGCTTAAGGATGTGTAAAACTGATGTACAATGTATGTTTAAAAAATTCAAGCAAAACTATTTTTAAAGAGTATTTTCAAAACTGCTGCATTAATTAATCTGTTAAAAGTTTGTTTTAATCTGTTGAAATAGCCGTTTCAATCTGTTAAAAGTCCTTTCAATCCATTAATACGTTCTTGATTCTTTAACAGATTTGTTTTAGCTGATACGACAACGTTTATATCAGTTAAAACGCTTTACAAAAAATTTTCTAAGTTAATTCAATCGATTCTTTCGCGTTTTAATCGATTGAAATACTCCAAATTTTCTTATAAAACTTTTCAAGTTATTTTAACTGATAAACCATAGGTTTTAATCGATTAAAACTCAGCACAAAATTTTTCCAAGTTGTTTTAATCGGTTGAAATGCATTTTAATCGATTAAAACAGATCTGATCGGTCATAATTCAATTCTGATCGATCATAAGCAACTCTGATCGGTCATAACTGCATTCTGATCGATCATTCTGACCCTTTAAGTGATTTTAATCGATTGAAACGTGTTTTAATCGATTGAAAAAATTCTGATCGCTCATAATTCAAATCTGATTGATCACATTTGATTCTGATCGGTCATATTTGTATTCTGATCGATCATAATGAGTTCTAAATGGTTTTAATCGATTAAAAGCAATTTGTATCGATTAAAATATTGTAAAAACACTTCTTTGAACATTCTAAGTGATTTTAATCGGTTCTTTCAAAACTATATCAGTTAAAAACATTATTAAGAAAGCTTTTGTCAAAATGCTTTGTTTTTAATTGTTTAAAACGATTTTAGAGGCATTTTGCAAAATCATTAAGTGAAGAAACTTCATGCAGCAGAAAAGATAAAGTGGTTTTACCTAAGCATTCTGTTAGACACACTAATCCTCTAGCTCTTTTATCTGAGTGACTTGTTGACCGCTGCAAAGTTGACTTTTGACTTTATCTTTGACTTCATCAAATCAATGAGATCTTTGCCAAATTATTTCAATAAGATCTTCATTACTTTCAGGTCCGATGACGTCCATGCCCCACATTGAGAATGGCCATGGTGTAGCCAGGGTACTGAGAGGTGCGGGCGGCACATGAATATTATCAGCATAGATTTGGCACTTGTGACATTTTTTAGCATATTGGTGACAGTCAGCTTCCATTGTGGACCAAAAATATCCTGCCCTTAAGATCTTCTTTGCCATGACATGCCCAGGTGCGTGGGTCCCAAAAGTTCCTTTGTGGATTTCTCTTATCAAGGTCTGGGCTTCTTCATGGTCCACACACCTTAAGAGAGTGGAATCGAGGCTCTTTTTGTAGAGGGTTACTTCAATCAATGTGAACCCTACTGCCCTTTTACGGATGGTTCGTTTATCATTGTCATTGATTCCTTCGGGGTATTCTCCCCTCATGAGATATTGTTTGATGTCATGATACCAAGGATTTTGGTCGTGCTCGCCGTTTACTGTCATGCAAAAAGCTTGTTTGTCATGCAGCTTAATTTGGATGATTTGCATCTCATGCTCTTGACCCAAAGAAAACATGGATGATAGAGTGGCGAGGGCGTCAGCAAATTGATTGTCTTCCCGAGGAATATACTGGAAGGTGACGCTTTCCAATTTTGAGACTAAATCACGGATGTGCTCTAAATATGGGATTAATTTGGAGTTTTGGGTTTCCCATTCACCTTTAAGTTGATAGATGACAAGGGATGAATCACCGAAGAATTTGAGCCTAGTAACCCCATGATCTAAAGTTGCTTGGATTCCTAATGCACACACTTCGTATTCGGCCATATTGTTGGTACAATCAATATTAAGCCTAGCCGTTACGGGGATATACTTCTTTTCAGGGGATATCAAAATAGCTCCTATCCCGTGTCCAAGCATGTTTGAGGCCCCGTCGAAGAACATGGTCCATGCCTCTTCTTTGGTCTCTTCGTGTTCGATGTGCATGATATGTTCATCGAGAAAGTCGTCTTGTAGAGACTGATACTCGTTTTTTGATCCATGGGCTAGATAGTCCGCTAGGGGGCTACCTTTAATAGCTTTCTGGGTGACATGAATGATGTCGAACTCTGAGAGGAGCACTTGCCACCTAGCTATTCTTCCGGTCAGAATGGGCTTCTCGAAGAGGTACTTGATTGGGTCCATTTTGGAAACCAACCATGTTGTGTGTCGAGCCATATATTGTCGAAGACGCTGAGTGACCCATACCAATGCGCAAGAGATCTTTTCAAATGGTGTATAACGGGTTTCATAGTCTATGAATTTCTTGTTGAGATAATAAATGGCTCGTTCTTTCTTCCCGGTTTCGTCTTGTTGATCGAGTACACATCCCATGGATTCTTCGAGTATTGACAAATATAGGATTAGAGGTTTCCCTTCAACGGGAGGTACCAACACTGGTGGATTAGTCAAGCATGTTTTGATTTTATCAAATGCTTGTTGGCATTCTTCATTCCACACCGTTGGTTGATTTTTGCGCAACAGTCTAAAGATGGGTATACATTTATCTGTCAACTGTGCGATGAAACGGGCAATATAGTTAATTTGGCCTAGAAATCCTCTTACCTCCTTTTTTGTGCTTGGCGGGGGCATTTCCAAAATCGCTTTGGTTTTGTCAGGGTCCACTTCTATTCCTCTTTTGCTAACGATGAACCCCAATAGTTTTCTCGACCGTGCTCCGAAAGTACATTTTGCTGGGTTTAGTTTGAGTTGATATTTCCGGAGCCGATCAAACAATTTCTTGAGATATTGAATGTGGTCCATCTCATTTCTGGACTTGGCGATCATGTCATCCACATACACCTCTATTTCCTTGTGGATCATGTCATGGAATAGTGTGACCATAGCCCTTTGATAGGTAGCCCCTACATTGTTAAGTCCAAAAGGCATCACACGGTAGTAGAAGGTGCCCCATGGTGTGATGAAAGAGGTTTTTTCTCTATCCTCAACAACCAGTTTGATCTGATTGTACCCCGCATACCCATCCATGAAGGAATAAAGCGTGTTAGTAGTGGTATGCTCTACTAGCGTGTCTATATGTGGTAGGGGAAGGTCATCCTTTGGACTTGCTTGATTAAGGTCCCTATAATCCACACATACCCTGACCTTCCCGTTCTTTTTTATGACAGGTACTATGTTGGCCAACCACTCTGGGTATTTGGACACTACTAGGAAATTGGCGTCTAGTTGTCTTTGTACCTCTTCCTTAATCATTAGGGACCAATCTGGTTTGATTCTTATGAGTTTTTGCTTCACAGGTCGGAACCCTTCTTTTAATGGCAGTTTATGCTCCACTATACTTGTGTCGAGCCCGGGCATGTCATGATAGGACCAGGCGAACACATCCATATATTCCTTTAGAAGCTGTATCAATCCCTTTTTTATGCTACTTTCTATTTGGGTGCCGATGTTTATCTTTTTCTCATCATCCCCTTTTCCCAAATTGATAGTTTCTGTTTCTTCTTGATGCGGTTGTATAATGTGTGCTTCTTTTTCCATCATTCTTTGCATGTCCGGAGAAATGGTCTCCTGCTCACTGTCGGACCCGACCCATTCGCCTTTGGCTTCCGAGGTCCACAGAGATTCATCAATCACAGACATGATGTGTTTTAGGTTATGTTTTAGTCATAGATTTTATTATTCAATTTATTTTTTGGAAGAATAATAAATAGAAGAGGGAAAAGAATGAAGGTAATGGATGTGACAAAATGCCTCATGTATTAAAGAAAACAAAAGTGTATGTACAAGCCCTTTTAATCAGAGTTCCTGCGGCCACGGGCGGGGACCGCAGGAGATACAAGAAAAAGCTTTAAAAAGAAGCACCCTAGGGGCTGGTCCTCCCAATCCTCCCTCTCTGCTATTCTGGCTTAGACAGAGGTATGGCGTCGACATTGGAAGTAGAGGTATCAAAATTTATCTACCCAGCGTCGATCAATTCTTGGACCCGATACTTAAGGGTTAAGCAGTTTTCAGTTGAGTGTCCGGGTGAACCCGAGTGGTAATCGCATTTCTCGTTTGGTTTATACCACTCGGGGTAGGGAGGTTCCATCTGCTTCTTTGGAGGGAGGCAGGTCAAGAGTTTGGCCTCCAGCAGCTGAGGCAGCAATTTACCATAGGAAGTTGAGATGGGAGTGAACTTCCTTTCTTTCTTACGAGGCTACCGAGCGGCTTGTGGAGCAGAAGAAGGAGTAGCGAGTGTACAACTTCATCCTTCTTCTTGCCAGCAGGTTTTCTGAATGAGACGCCAGCCTGGGAAGACTGTGCTATCTTCCCACTCCTCAGCCCCTGCTCTACTCTTTCTCCCACAGTAACTATGTCCGAGAAAAGGTTGGAGGTACTAGCTATTGCCTTATTGTAGTACGCTCCAGTCAGTGAATCTATGAACATATCCACTGTCTCCTTATCCGTCAAAGGAGGCTCTATTTGGGCGGCCATTTCCCTCCACCTTTGGGCGTATGCTTTAAAAGGTTCGTCATTTCTTTTGCTCAGAGTCCTAAGATCTGACCTATCAGGGGTCAGATTGATGTTGTATCAATAACGATGAAGGAAAGCGTCAACCAATTGTTTCCAATTTTGGACCTGCCCTCTCTTTAACTGCATGTACCAGTTGAGAGTTGTGTCAGCCAGACTCTCCTGGAAGTAGTGGATCAGAAGTTTTTCATTTTCAGAGTGTGCGACCATCTTACGATAGTACATCGTAAGATGGTTCTTTGGGCAGGTCAACCCGGCGTACTTAGGGAAGTCCGGAATTTTGAATTTTGGAGGGAAATAGATGTTTTTCACCAAGCACATGTCCGCCACTTCTTTGACGCCAAAGTTGTTCCCTTCTACCGCCTTCAGTCTTTCTTCTAGGGCGGAGATCTTGGATACGTGGACGCGGGCGGTCCAAGCGTTAGACTGGAGATGTGTCTCGTAGAGGAATTCTTCTTCTTCCTCTTCCTGGTGGGGGGCGTGCTCAGCTTGATCTTCGCCCTTGTTCTGAGCCTGGCCATTTGTTCTCTGAGGGTGTTAACCTCTGCCGTAAGCTTACGATTTTGTTCTTCCAGATTCTCCATTGCTCTGGCTTTCTGTGCACGAGTTTGGATGGGGAGAGGACCAGCCACTTTCTAGAATGTCCGAGAGAAGTTCATTAATGCATGTTGAGTGTGGAACTAATATGAATGTGCTTATGTATGAGAGACTCTGTTTGGATGATGCCAGATGTGCCCTCACTTTTTTATTTTCTCTCTTGGTTTTCCTCCACTCATGATATGATGTAATATGAATGATTTGGCTTTGTCAGAGATCATTTTATTTATTTTCTAGTTTTGACTTGGATTTTTATTTGATTTTTATTATTTTTATTTTATAGCCTTTTATCTCTTCTGTCGGACTGCGTGACTACTTAGCTTATAAAGAACATGAAACCAGACTAGCTAAAAGGCAGACTGTCCGAGATAAAAAAAATGGCTTTATGCGAAAGAATAGTATTTAGCATCACTTATCTCTTCTGTCGGACTGCGTGGCTACTTAGCTTACAAAGAACCTGAAACCAGGCTAGCTAAAAGACAGACTGTCAGAGATAAGGGTGTCTATAGCGAAAAATGTTTTTTTGTGATTTTTCTATTGTTTGGTTATGCTATGCGACAAACAAATGCAACAAACAAATGCGCACACAATTCGATCATCCGCGAACAGGCGAGAAGTTGTTTTAATCACGAGGTAGGGTTTTCCTGCAGAAAAGTGCATTGGCGAAGGTCCGCTCTAACTGTTCTCACCAAGGCTAAGGCCCCCAAGGTGCCCCCATTATAGGGTCCCCACTCTCCAGCCTTCCGACCATGCTTAGCACTAAGGCCATAGTCAGTCTTTGTGCCAAAAGAGGAAGGTTATTACCTTGAGTGGTGGTTTCCGATCACACTGGTGGGCACAAGGCCATCACTACAGTGAACCGTACCTGCCACCCACTCCCTATGGATTTCTCACTTGCCCCCGGGTATAGAGGAAACTGTTGTGTGTAAGGGTTTGTGTACAGTTTGTATTTCAAACAATTGCATAAAATAAACAAACAACAGTTATTAAAGCCAAGCATTAAAACATGTTATAATACAAGGTAGGGTAAAAGCGTAATTTCTTGGTTTATTTATTTAAGCTGGTGTAGATCCTAAATCTTGCCCCACCTCATAATAAAGATCAGAAGACCTCATTTTCGAAGATGGGCGAAGCCTAAGAAGCCACTAGGAGAGACTATTAGGCCCCATACTAGGATAGGAGGGATTTTTGGCACAAAAATAAGGATTTTCGCCTTTTAGGGTCGAGACCGCAGTCTCAAATTTGAGACCGCCGTCTCGCCTAGCGCAAGTGGCTAGATCGCCGTCTCGTTTGGCGAGACAGCCGTCTCGCCACCTGCGAAAGGCGAGACCGTCATCTCGTTTGGCGAGACCACCGTCTCGCCATTCTTGCAAGGCGAGACGGCCGTCTGGAATGTCGAGACGGCCGTCTTGACCTTGTCAGACGAGACGGCCATCTCGACCTTGTCAGACGAGATGGCCGTCTCGACCTGACAGGCGCGAATCCCTATAAATAGGGCCTCCCTTCCCCTCATTTCACAGAGCTTTCTCACTCTCTCTCTAGTCACATCAATAGTTTCTCTCTCTAGAATCCCTCCGACGCATTTCCAGAGCTTCTGAGTGTCTTTAGAGTGTTTTTAGAGCGTTTCGAGAGGTTTTCCGACGCCGTGTAGAGTGGAGGGTTGCTGCAAAGCACCCTATTTTTAAAAGAATTAATAGAAAGCTAGCTTCGGAGGTTCCTACTTTCTCTCTCTATCTTTTACCGCATTATTTAAATTACGCAATAGACATTAGGGCCATGTAGTCGTAATCTTTACATTCCGCAAAATAAAAGGGCAAAAGCGTATTTTTCCGGTTTATTTATTAACAGAATAGCTGGCCTATCATAGGGAACCCGAAAGGGGCGTCGTAAAGGAACTAACACTTCCTTTACGCTTAACTAACTCCCTTACCCAACTCTGGTTCTAACGACCAAAGTTGGTTTTTCGAAAACCAACGCCTTTTAAACTCCTTTTCCGATGTTTCCGGTAAAAACATTGGTGGCGACTCCAGAGAACCCTCAAAAAACTAGCTCTGGGATTAGCCCGGTTATCGGACAATCCAAGAGCACCCTTTCGAAAACCTCACCCCTAGGTTCAGCCGGGTTATCGGACAACCTAAAGGCGTTGTAACCACCAATAA
This sequence comes from Sphenostylis stenocarpa, assembly GCA_963425845.1. Classification (NCBI taxonomy): domain Eukaryota; kingdom Viridiplantae; phylum Streptophyta; class Magnoliopsida; order Fabales; family Fabaceae; genus Sphenostylis; species Sphenostylis stenocarpa. The sequence goes on along the minus strand of OY731401.1, from coordinate 32,213,681 downwards.
AAAATGCGAAAATCAAGAGAGTCAGAAACCATCGCGTCGCTCCGACCGCCCTCGTTTTGACGACGACGACAGATGGCGACTCCACTGGGGAAGCCTAGAGAGTTGATCTCATTTAGTGATGGGCCAACTTAAGAATAAATAAACCAAGAAAATTACGCTTTTACCCTACCTTGTATTATAACATGTTTTACTGTTTGGCTTTAATAACTGTTGCTTGTTTATACTTACGCAATTGTTTGAAATACAAACTGTACACAAACCTTTGCACACTACAGTTCCCTCTATACCCGGGGGCAAGTGAGAAATCCATAAGGAGTGGGTGGCAGGTATGGTTCGCTGTAGTGATGGCCTTGTGCCCACCGGTGTGATCGGAAACCATCACTCAAGGTGATAACCTTCCTCTTTTGGCACAAAGACTGACTATGGCCTTAGTGCTAAGCATGGTCGGAAGGCTAGAGAGTGGGGACCCTATAATGGGGGCACCTTGGGGGCCTTAGCCTTGGTGAGAACAGTTAGAACCTACCTTCGCCATATCACTTTTCTGCAGGAAAACCCTACCTCATGATAAAAATGAATTCTCGCCTGTTCGTGGATGATCGAATTGTGTGTGCATATGTTTGTTGCATCTGTTTGTTGCATAACATAACCAAACAACAGAAGAAAAATCACAAAAAAATATCTTTACAATAAACACCCTTATCTCGGACAGTCTGCCTTTTAGCTAGCCTGGTTTCATGTTATTTGTAAGCTAAGTAGCCACGCAGTTCCGACAGAAGATATAAAAGGCTATAAAATAAAATAATAAAAATCCAAAATAAATAAAATAATAACAATCAAAACATTTATAAAAATAATTTTGACAGAGTCGTATCATTCATATCACATCATGTCATAAGTGGAAAAAACCAAGAGAGAAAATAAATGCATAAGGAGAGTATGCATACGCATCATTTTAATAAATCCCTAAAAAGTGGGTCTTAGAAGCATTTTTTGGGAAAATTACTGGGCCAAATCCCCTTCGGACATTTGAAACCTGATTCTTCACCCTTTTTTCTTGATTTTGGTATGTTGTGCGTCTAAATCGAACATCTCAGTCAAAAGTTATGTCACTTTGAACATCTACCGCCCTTTTGTACTGGTGCATGCATACATACATTCATTCTAGGGAGCACTAGATATCCCTAAGACAATGGCAGAAGAGGCCCCGAGCACATTTGTGACCTTCGCGACAAGGAAGGGACAAGTGTACTAAGGTGTGATGATGACCCCCATTATACTTGTCAAGTCTGTGATGGGGAAGGAACCATTACACCAAGGTGGGTATGATACCCCATAGAGCGTAAGCTTTAAAGAGGATACCTAAGCCATTGTCTTAAGGAATATCCATCTTATAAATCATTCATTTTAAACAATAAAAATCTTTTTGCATTCTAGAAAGCGGTTGGTATTCTTCATGCCCTCATCCGCATACAAAAAAACACAAAATCCCAAACACTATCATACATCATGTTAGAAAATAAAACATGATAATGTTTAGGAAAAAACAAACACTTGCATACATGCATCCACCAAACTTCATCCTCATAACATGCATCTAATAATAGAAATTCGAAGAAGTGGACATTCCTCAATACCATGTGAAGAGGATAGGGCATTCACATGCCATACACGGGAAGTCAAAAAAGGAAATACATACAAAATTTAAACCGCCTATGGGTTCATTTAGGCTTCGAAACATTGCATTGAGGAATGTACACTGTCTGGATGAAATAAATAAAATTGTTTGTTTTCATCATCTCTTCAACCGTCTATTGTATTCATAATTTGCATTCATTCTCACTTTAATAATAATAAGATAATAAAAAGAAAGGATTAGTCGATGTGCTTTCCACGAATCGAAGTAGGGTGAAGAGAAAACCTTTTGTCGTCAAGTTCTCTCCAACAGTTGATCTGCCTAAGGAGGATAATAAGCCTCAACTGTTGGGTATCCAAGTTAATAAGGAAGAGGGGGCAAGGATGCCACTACATTTGTTCACGCCTCGGATAAGGCTGCACCATGGAGATACGCAAAAACACCACCCATTAGTGAGGATATCTCCAGAATAGCCAACATTGGGGGGCAGGATTAGAAGTAGAAGAATCTACTCCCCCGAGGAGCTACCAGACAATGCTCCCAAAAATAAAACAAAAATAATATGATCGAAGAGAAACATAATCCAAAGGGGAAACTGAGTAGACTTTGGATTCACGACGCTAAGGCAGTTCTCTCAACGCTCCGCCAAAGAGACAAACTCACGTTAGGCAACAAGCTGTTCACGGTTCGAGCTAAAGACGACAATCGGATCAACAAGTCGTCTGCCCTACTTTGAATGAAAGCGGATAAAGAGAACCTTTGAAATACCTTTTGCCAATATGAAAAGACTTCCCCAACAATATGAAGGTGACCCACATGATGAGGAAATATGGATGTCACTCAAACCAAGGGCTCATTAGAAACTCTCAAAGAATAAGGGAGCCACCAGATTTTAAAGACAATCCTTTGAAGCATGACCCTACAAAGGATCAAGCTGCACAACGAAGAAAAGGGAAGTCTCCCCTCTGCACCTCAAATAAGATTCTCCCGAGTAGAGGGGTTCAAGCGTTAAAATCGACTTTAGTCATTAGGTGTTCTCCTTCTGATTCTTAGGGTTGTAAATCCGATGACTATTAGAGATTACTCCTCGGGGCTAGCCCGACCCCCGAGCATTGTAGGGCACATATTTCCCTATTAATTATAAAGAATGTCATTCTTACTATCTGCTTCTCTTCTTGCTATTAATGCCTAAACCTCATTAATAACCATGTTTAAGCAAATATTTTCAAAAGTGCGTCAAGGTAATCAAACTGCGCCATTGACCAAAATAAAAGTCAAATCCATCATCACTAATTGACTAGAAACACAAAATAAAAGTTCTACCTCATCATAATAAAGTCGTGTTTTGCCAATGTTGTGAAAAGAGAAAACAAAAATCAAAAGAAGCCCATAGAAGCTAAAGGCCAAAAAGAAAAGGCAAGATACCCGGTAGGAAACCCACAAAGGGGGCTATGCAAAAGTTAGGGTAAACCCGCTAGGAAACCCGAACAACCATAAAGGGTAGCCTCGGCAAAAACTAGGGTTACAAAATAAAGTCCGCTAGGTTTTCCAATGCAACAAAAAAAGAAACCTAGACAAAAGTTAGGACAAAACAAAACACAACATCTTAGACTGAAAACCCAAAGGGCGGACTAGGGAAGTCAATCAGTCATAACAAGCGCCATAGAATAAGACGCCACTCCAAAAACAAAACGTATGTTTAAACTAGCCTAAACACTCTAACCAACCTTGGTTAGCCATTCTTACAAAAACCATTTTTTGTCGAAATAAAACAATTCTAAAACACAAGCCTTTGAATTAAATATCCTCTTCTTTCTCTTCTCTTGACCCTTACTACAACATTCTAGTAATTAGTAGGGAAATGTGGAGATAGTAATCAAGAGGAGGATTGACATCCCCAAGGAAAGGGAGGGGCGCACTGACATGGCAAGTCGCTCTAAAATCAACACAATCATTCTTCGATCATGGAAAGATCAAGACGGCAAAATCGGTACAATCTATCATGTCGACAAAGCACATAACGTCTGAAGCTCATCAAAAGTAAAAGCACATTGGTTAATCCTTTTGAAAAATTAATTGAAATAGTATTATAGGATACATATCGCAAACATTGCATGCATATGATAGGCTCCTATCTCTCAAAAAAAGAAGAGAAAGAAAAAATCTCAATAAAAAGAATAATGCCCGCTAGGAGATTCTTAGGCAAAAGTTAGGGTAGCCCGCTAGATCGAAAACCTACAAAGGGCGGTCTAGGCAAAAGTTAGGGCATTCATAAAAAAGGAAAAAGCCCGCTAAGATATCCTAGGCAAAAATTAAGGCAGTCCGCTAGACCGAAAACCCCAAAAAGGACGGTCTAGGCAAAAGATAGGGCTAAACCAAAAAATGAATAAAAGAGAGGGGTCCTTCATCATAATCATGAAAGTCCAGTAGGAGAATGCCAGTCACTTTTCCAGATGCATCGATAAAAAAGGATAGATTGCATTTAGGGCATCCACACACAAGTAGTCGCACAAAACGACTTTGTCAAGATAAAAAATGAAAGAAATAAAAATTACTTCAGACAAATAACAAAAAATGAAAAGCATTCATGCATATAAGGAGACTAGCTCCATGTTTGTGATTGAAAACAGGATCACTGAGACTGAGTCTCCAAATAATGCCCTCAAGAAAACAGAGCAAGTCGTCAATCAAGCGACTCATCAAAATAAGAGCTTCCGGAAATCAAGAGCTTCAACTACCATCCTTCTACCCAGAAAAAGAAGGCACATATAAGAAGTCTTCAAACATTTCTCAAGAAAGAAGAGCGAGTTGTCATCATCAAATAAGCTCAGAAGAAATAAGAAGCTTCCAGAAGCCAAAGTTCCAATCATCACCCAATAAAAGAGGGCACAATCATCAAACATCATAAAAGAAAAGCTGACGGAAAGGCTTAGTCATCCCCAAGAGGATCCCTTCCTACCCCGAAGGCAAAACAAAAATACTCCTCACGGCTCAACATTACCACCACATGAGTCATCGAGCACACTCACCCAAAGTCTCCTCCACACTCCCCAATGGAGAATAAAGGCTTCAAGAGCCCATCATCATCAACAGTCAAAAGAGTCCAATCTCCATACCAACAAGGGTTCAACAAAAAAAAGAAAACTCTTGCATCCCCAGAGGATGTCCAAAAGAAAAGAGAAGGCCGAATAAAAGTCCTCAAGTGGATCTCCAAAAAAATTCTACAAAAAGGAATAAGAAATTCCCATCCCCCAGTGGAATAAGAGCTTCACAAGTTTTAGCTCGCATCAACATCAATCAAAGGAGCCAAGACTCCATCCCTAGAAAAGAAAAATCAGATCCCTAGGAAGTTAACTAATTCCCTGGTGGATCACCAAAGAAAGAAAACTTCCTCACTAGCAAACCCCCCAAAAAGAAGGGAAAAAGCCAGCGTAATAAAAAGAGACTAAAAAGTAAAAAGGCTTACGCATTATCCCCATAAAAAAGCCAGATTTCAAAATCGCGATAAAAAAGAGATAAATCACGAAAAAAGGCGAAATCAATCCTAACTTTTAGGCAATCAATAAAATCCCTAAGTGGGTCACCTCAGAAAAGGGAAAATCAACGAAAAAGAAGGAATCAGAAAACCCAACAAGAGTATCGGCAAAGCCATCTCATACCAACAAGGAGTCAAAACTCCATTCCCTCAGGGGGGAAATCAAAATTAGATCCCCGGGAAGGCAATCAATTCCCCGGTGGATCACCAAAAAGAGAAAGATCATCCACATATCAGCCTAGTCAGAGGCAAAACAAATGTAGCCAAAAGTCTTCACTTCCGATGAAGCATCTGCCTCCTTAGAGGCATTACCAGAAACTCAATGGATATCCGCCTACTCAAGAGGTGTCACCAAGATCAACAAATCCCCAGAGGATTCCTACCTACATAAGAGGCACTCATAAAAATCCCTGACAACCAACAAAGTTGGATGACCACCACCAAAAAATCAAAATCAAAGAATCCCCAGCAACCAACAAGCTAGATGAACACCAACAAAGTCCCCGGCACAGACCGGACGACCACTCTCAGAAAAAAACAAAAGACAAGAGAACGCATCGCAATACACGGCGCATGGGTCACCTGAACAGTAAGCCGCCACTACCACCAGTCCTACGCAGTGGACTGTACCAGCCAGATAGGGGGTTCATACCTATCAACCTGCGCATGCAAGTGCGCCTGATCTACGCTCAAGCCGGATCAGTAAGTCGCAACTACCAGCCTGATGGGGGTTCATACCCATCCAGTTCGACACACAGCGGACTACAACTACCAGCCTGATGGGGGGTTCATACCTATCAATCGAAGGATCGGCTACCGTCAGAAGGAGTATCCCAGAAGTGCACAAAACACAAAGTTTTCCCCAGAAGATCAACCGCCACAAGACGGAACATCTGAAGGATAACCGGGCAAGAGGGTCAACTCCTTTACCTTCCTGTCAATCTGTCGGGCACAACAGGCCAACAAGCGACTAGTCAGGTAAAGGGGGGGCAGCTGTAGACCCCAAATCTTGCCCGGCCTCATAATAAAGATCAGAAGACCTCCTTTTCGAAGATGGGCGAAGCCTAAGAAGCCACTAGGAGAGACTATTAGGCCCCATACTAGGATATGAGGGATTTTTGGCACAAAAATAAGGATTTTCGCCTTTTAGGGTCAAGACCGCCGTCTCAAATTCGAGACGGCCGTCTCGCCTAGCGCAAGTGGCGAGACGGCCGTCTCGTTTGGCGAGACCGCCGTCTCGCCATTCCTGCAAGGCGAGACGGCCGTCTGGAATGTCGAGACGACCGTCTCGACCTTGTCAGACGAGACGGCCGTCTCGACCTGACAGGCGCGAATCCCTATAAATAGGGCCTCCCTTCCCCTCATTTCACACAGCTTTCTCACTCTCTCTCTAGTCACATCAATAGTTTCTCTCTCTAGAATGCCTCCGACGCATTTCCGGAGCTTTTGAGTGTCTTTAGAGTGTTTTTAGAGCGTTTCGAGAGGTTTTCCGATGCCGTGTAGAGTGAAGGGCTGCCACAAAGCACCCTATTTTTAAAAGTATTAATAGAAAGCTAGCTTCGGAGGTTCCAACTTTCTCTCTCTATCTTTCACGACAATATTTAAATTACGCAATAGACATTAGGGCCATGTAGTCGTAATCTTTACATTCCGCAAAATAAAAGGGCAAAAGCGTATTTTTCCGGTTTATTTATTAATAGAATAGTTGGCCTATCATAGGGAACCCGAAAGGGGCGTCATAAAGGAACTAACACTTCCTTTACGCGTAACTAACTCCCTTACCCAACTCTGGTTCTAACGACCAAAGTTCATTTTTCGAAAACCAACGCCTTTTAAACTCCTTTTCCGATGTTTCCGGTAAAAACATCGGTGGCGACTCCAGAGAACACTAAAAAAACTAGCTCTTGGATTAGCCCGGTTATCGGACAATCCAAGAGCACCCTTTCGAAAACCTCGCCCCTAGGTTCAGCCCGGTTATCGGACAACCTAAAGTCGTTGTAACCACCAATAAAAAATGCAAAAATCAAGAGAGTCAGAAACCATCGCGTCGCTCTGACCGCCCTCGTTTTGACGGCGGCGACAGCTGGCCCATCACTAAATGGGATCAACTCTCTAGGCTTCCCCAGTGGAGTCGCCATCTGTCGCTGCCGCCAAAACGAGGCGGTCGGAGCGACGCGATGGTTCCGACTTTCCATTTTTCGCGTTTTTATGGGTGTAGTTACAACGTTGTTAGGTTGTCCGATAACCGGGCTGAACCTAGGGGCGAGGTTTTCGAAAAAGTGTTCTTGGATTGTCCGATAACCGGGCTAACCCAAGAACTAATTTTGAAGGGTTCTTATGGAGTCGCCACCGATGTTTTTACCGGAAACATCAAAAAAGGTGTAAAAAGGCGTTGGTTTTCGAAAAACCAACTTTGGTCGTTAAAACTAGAGTTAGGTAAGGGAGTTAGTTACGTGTAAGGGAAGTGTTAGTTCCCTTACGACGCCCCTTTCGGGTTCCCTATGATAGGCCAACTATTAATAAATAAACTTTGTGAAAAGACGCTTTTACCCTTTTATTTGCAGAATTTAAAAGAATGACTACATGGCCCTAATATCTATTACGTAATTTAATCATATAAATAAAGACAATTAAAAGAGTAAGGGAGGATATAGAAACCTCCGAGGCAAGCTTTATATTAATACTCTTGAAAATTTGGGTGCGTTTTGGCAGCCCTTCACTCTTTACAATGCCGGAAATATCTCAAAAATGCTATAAAAACTCTAAGAAACTCTCAGAAACTCCAAAAAATGCCTCCGAGGGGTTCTAGGAAGAGAATTTGAAGAGGTTGCAAGAGAGAAAGTGGAAGAATTGTGTGAAATGAGGGTGAAAAACTCGCTATTTATAGGGATTCGCGCCTGTTAGGCCGAGATGGCCATCTCGTCTGACAAGGTCGAGACGGCCGTCTCGCCATTCGGGACGGCCGTCTCGCCTTGCAAAAATGGTGAGAATGTCGTCTCGCCAAATGAGAAGGGGGTCTCGCCATTCGCAGGTGGCGAGACGACCGTCTCGCCAAACGAGACAACCGTCTCGACTTGCAGGAATAGCGAGACGGACGTCTCACATAGCGAGATGGCGATCTCGATCCCTAAAGGCAAAAATCCTTATTTTAATGCAGAAAATCCTTCCTATCCTAGTATGGGGCCTAATAGTCTCTCCTAGTGCCTTTTTAGACGTCGTCCATCTTCGAATAGGAGGTCTTCTGGTCTTTATTATGAGGCCGGGCAAGATTTGGGGTCTACACTTTCGGTAGAATTTTGTCACCAGAAGTAAGGAAAAACACTCAGATGTTGCTCTTCACTATTTTTTGTGTGGGGTATCACACATTTCTACACTTCTAGTGACATGGGGATGTTCCCCGACCCTTTGAGAAGCTTCTCCAAAATCCCTCTCCACCGACGCACAACCATGGAATGGAAGGTCGAGATAGAACGATGGGACGTTAACCAATTATCCTGGGTATGCCCTTGGTTCCGACCTGGCCCAGTCCTCATCAGATGTGGGGATTATCCGAGCATACCATTGATAGGAATCAGAGGTTGCATAGCCTATTCTCCAAAGGTGGCTATGAGACAACTCATGAGGACTCAAACTGCAATATCCCGGGAAGAGCTTGGAGGACTGTGTTTCTTCGGAGACCCATGCACTGTCGCTAATTCACTTACTGTAAGAAGAGCATGGGAGAAACCAGTCTTCATGGTAGATAGAGAGTTAGGAAAAGCTCGAGTGGCTGCCTCTAGTGACTACGAGGAGTGGAGAAGAAGTAGAGGGATGTCACAACCATCCACCTCACCTGTTGTGAAGAGTTGCAAACAAAAGTCGACGCCTTGACCCAGAGGATAGAAATCATGGCAGCCCAGATAGGGCCCTTGAAGAAAGAGAACAAGAATCTATCCTCACCATAGATGATCTGCAGAGGCAATGCAAGAAGAAGGACCACGAGATAGAGCACCTCAAGGATCAGTGTGCCGATTCTAACGAGCAAGTTATCCGAGCATCCAAAGCTACTAGAACCAGCTCGGATAGCCATCTTCAAGAAATATCCGCCAAATCAGTACGCCTTGAGGCCGAATGCGCAAAACAGGCTCAGAAAATCAAGGAGTTTCTAGAAGATCTCAGGAGAACTCGGTCTGAAATACGCCAAGAGCGAGAGGCCAACCAGAGACTCAACAGAAGTCTCACTGAACTACGTTGCAAAGAAAGAGATCTGTTAGCTCAGTATGGTCAAGTACTACAATAAAAAGACCGAGCCCTCACAAAACTCGATGAGCTGCAAGCCTTGGTTGTCCATCAAGAGGCAAAGATCAAAGAGGCTCAAAAATACAGTCAAGATTTGAGCCAGGCGGTCCAAAAGCAAGCAGAAGCACTCGCTCGTCACGTCCGGGAAGCCGAAAGAGAGTTACATAGAGATCAAGACCCGCCTGTGGGTTTCTTTAGGTTTTTCCGTTTCTGTCAAAAGTTGCTTCGTAGTGTGGAATAGGGGAATGTACACTTTCTACGAGTAAATAAAATTTCTTTATTCAAACAATCGTCTACTTGCATGCATATCATTCATTTACATGTTTAATTTCCCCTCCTTCACTTTTAATAAACAAGATAATAAAAAGGAAGGATTAACTGACACGTCTTCCAAATCAGAAGGATGGAGAGAAAACCACTTCTAATCAAGCTCTCCCCAACAGTCGATTCACCACAAGAGGATAATAAGCCTCGACCATTGGTCCTCAAAGTCAATAAGGAAGAGGGGGCAAGGATGCCCGTGCGACTATTTATGCCTCGTCCTTTCCCCTACGAGTCAAACAAAGTTGTACCATGGAAGTATGGGGAATCTTAACCAATAAAGGAGGATATCTCCAATATAGCCAGCATTAGGGGCATGACCAAAAGTGGAAGGATCTACTCTCCCAAGGAGTCATAAGAGGATGCCCCGAAAAATAAAGGGAAAAATAAACAGACCGAAGAAAAAGAAAATAAACAATCCAAGGAGGGGAGACCGACGAATTACTCCAGTTTATAAGGCAAAGCGAGTATTCCATTATCGACCAACTCAATCATACGCCTGTAAAGATAACTCTATTATCTTTAATGATGAGTTCAGAACCACATCGAAATGCCCTGATGAAGGTCTTGAGCAAGGCGCATGTACCTCACAGTATATCCCAAGAAAAAGTTGAGAGGATCGTCGGTCACATTACGACAAGCGATCACCTCACCTTCACAGATGAAGAACTCCCCCTAGAGGGGTCGAGCCACAACAAGCCCTTGCACATCTCTATCAAGTGCAAGGAGTACCTCATCCCTAAAGTTCTTGTGGATAACGGGTCGTCCTTGAACGTGATGCCCAAGTGCACACTGGACAAGTTGAATATCCAGGAAACCCGTTTGCACCCAAGCAACACTATCGTTTAAGCCTTCGACGGATCTAAGCAAGAAGTATTGGGGGAAATCATTCTTCCAATCCAAGTCGGACCCACTATCTTCAATATCGATTTCCACGTAATGGACAATACTCCGGCGTACAGTTGTCTCCTCGGTAGAACTTGGATTCATGACGCTAAGGCAGTATCTTCGACGCTCCACCAGAAAGTCAAGTTTATAGTAGATGATAAACTGGTCACGGTCCAAGAAAAAGACGACATCCTGATCAGTGGACCATCTACCCAACCTTATGTGGATGCAACTGAAGAGGCCCTTGAAACGTCTTTTCAAGCGCTCAAAATTGCCAGCATAGAGAGACTTCCCAATAACACAAAGGTAGCCTGCATGATGATGAAGCATGGTTACCATCCTGGCCAAGGATTGGGAGCAGATTTCCAAGGGATGAGGGAACCCCCAGAATTCAAAGATAACCCTTTTAAGTTTGGCCTAGGGTATGACCCTATGAAGGGCCGAGCAGATAGAAGAAAAGGGAAGTCTCCCCTCTGCACACTCAGGTAGATGTTCCAAAGCGGAGGGATGCAAGCGTCGCGAGCAACCCTAGTCATTAGGAGCTCTTTTTCTTTTCTTAAAGGATATAAACCCAGTGATTGTTAGAGATTATCCCACGGGGCTAGCCTGACCCCCGGGCATCTTTTGGGCACATATTCCCACACTAATTAATAAAGAATACACTTCTTATTATCTACTTCTCTTCTTGTTATTCCATGACTGAACCTCATAATAACCATGTCTAAACAAACGAAAAAAAAAGAAGAAGAATAAAAGCGCATCCAAATAATCAAAACATGTCATTGCCATAATAATTAAGCTGATTGACAAGAAGCACAAAATAAGGTTTTACCTCGCCATAAATAAAGTTGTGTTTCGCCAATATTGTGTAAAAACAAACAAAAAAGAATGCCCATAAAAGCCAAAGGCCAAAAAGAAAAAGGGCAAGATACCCAGTTGGAAACCCACTAAGGGGGCTACGCAAAAGATAGGGTCAACCCGTTAGGATACCCGAACAAAAATAAAGGGTAGCTTAGGCAAAAGTTAGGGTTACAAAATAAGGTCCGATCCCAAAAAGAAAAAGGGAACCTAGACTAAAGACAGGACCAAAAGGCACAATATCCTAATCTGAAAACCCAAAGGGCGGTCTAGGGAATCAATAAGTCATAAAAGCAATAGGCTAAGGCGCAAATCCACAAAGAAAGGCGTTTGTTTAGACAATAGCTAAAACACTCAGGCCAACCCTAGTCAGCCATTCTTACAAAATCTCTTCTGACAATTAGTTTGGGAATATGGAGGCGTATTGATTAGTTTAATCCCTAGTCAGCCATTGAATTAATCCCCTTTTACTTCTTTTCTCTTGACCCTCACAACATTATTCTAACAATTAGTTTGGGAATATGGAGGCGTATAATCAACAAGAGGATTGAAATCCCTAAGTAAGGAAAAAAGGGCACCGACATGGCAAAGTGTGCTCTCCAAATCAAAAAGTCATTCTTCAGTCACGTTAAGTCTGGGACAGTACAACCAAGTACAGCAGAAAAGCAAACGTCAGAGGGCCCTTGTCTCCATAAGACGCACTAGTTAATCCTTCTGAAAAACTAATAAAATAGTATTATAGGACATCAAACATGAAAATATTGCATGCATAAAATGTTTTTGAACAAGGTCCTATTTTCTTAAAAAAAAAATCCTCTAAAGAATTCGAGACCGTCGTCTCTACTTCTCAGGCCGCCATCTTGACTCGCGTACAAACGAGACCGCCGTCTCACTTTGGACAAAAACAAGACTGCCTTCTCGCTTGGCGAGAAGGCCGTCTCGCCATATGAACAAAATGAGACTATCGTCTCGAAGTTCCAGACGGCGGTCCCGAGTCTCGCGAAATCGAGACCGCCGTCTCGAAATCCCAGACGGCAGTCTCGACCTACAGCGAGGAGTCTATAAATAAGGGCTTTGGGGGATGTTCTTGGCATCTTTTCTTGCATTCTCCCACATATTTCCTACATTCTTGAGTGCTTTCTCATCAAAATGCATAGAGGAGAGACTTCTAGAAAGAGGGGTAGGGGTTCTGGTCCAAGTACGTCTGCGACCCTGTCTTTTCCAGACCTAACCCAGTTGACGCCTCAGCACCAGGCTCGGCTTGAGCATATCCGGGGCTACGCCTGGCATCCTATGCTGAAGTTGGACTTCTGCATCCTCGCCAATTTTGGATGGGAAGATGATGTACAGGGGTTCATTGAGAGCGTCGGGTGGGATTTTCTCCTGCAGCCTCCTCCCATCCGCATGTACACACAGGCAGTAATGGAGTTCCTCGCCTCCATTACACTCATGGAGTTGCCCACCATGGTCCCGGGCCTCCCTCCGGTCAAGATGGTCTCATATTTCATGAATGGGTCCTACCGGACGACGACGCTGGATGAATTCAACATCTCCATCGGCTTCGTCCAGCCTGAGGATATCCTGTCCCCAAGGTATCGAACGACCATCTGTGAGCGGCCACCTACCCTCACAACCGGTGAAATGTGGGAGGATCTCATCGGGGTGCCAGTCTTACCAATCTTACTGAAGGGGTCTGCTCTCCTCCTCGCTCTCCGTATCTACCACAAGCTGCTGGCTGGGACAATCCACGGGCGCAAGGAGAGTCAAGGAAAGGTCACCCATCCTGACCTCTTCGCCCTGCACTGCATGCTTCAAGGGAGCCGGTGCAATCCTGGTTACTTCTTCGTGAAGGCTCTTAAGGATTTTGGGGTTGTTCTGTTGGAGTCATCCTCATGGCTCCCCTCATCACCCCATTAGTTGAAAAGTGGGGGTGCCGCAGCGGAGAAAGCATCCCCTCCGATCTTCAACCCGAGTCCATCAGCGGGTCTATGCTTGTTAGCATGGAGATGCTCATGTTGGCCCTTCACCCATCTCTCATCATGAACCTAGACCTCTAGGACCTGGTGGCGATGCAAGACCTGCCGACACCCCAGGAGTTCCAGTAACAACAACAACAACAACAGCAACAAGAACAGTATGGGGACGGCTTTGTTGGCATCAACCGCAACATCTACGACATGCACCAGCAATTCGACCAGATGTCCCTGAGATAGGATATCTTCGAGAGCCGACTGGAGACCTTCGGTCAAATACAGGAGGGGATGAGACAAGACCTGGCACTGCTCCGACAAGAACATCTCAGCTCAGTCCGAAGCCAAGAAGAGCTTCAGAGACACATGTACCGACAGTTTCCTCATCCCGGATCGTCTTCCGGCTCGAGCCCACCACCGCCTTAGGGATATAACCCCAAAATAACTGTTGTAATAAATTTTATCATAAATAAAATTTCTTCCATTCATTTTTACTCTCTTTTCGAAAAAAGTCAACGTAACAAAAAAAAAGACTAAAAAGTAAAAAGACTTACGCTTAGTCCTGAAAAAGCCAAAATCCAAAGTCACGAGAAAAAAAAATAATAATAATAAATCTGCGGAAAAAGGCAGGATTAGAGTCAAAGCGATAGCCAAAACAGGCTAGCAAGACATTGACCAATAATTTTCGACAAACGGCAAAGGTCGAAGACTCCCCAGCAAAAAGCAAAGCTGGATGGCGATCGTAAGAGCTGAAAGAACTCCGGAACACCAAATGACTTCATCCACACAAGAAAACATCCTTCAAACATCCGACACATGAGCTAGAGCAGTAAGCCGCCACCGCCACTAGTCCTACAAAGTGAACTGTACCAGCCAGATGGGGGTTCATACCCATCAACTTGCGCACGAGGTGCGCCTAATCGACGCATGAGCCAGAGCAGTAAGCCGCCACCGCCACCAGTCCTACAAAGTGGACTGTACCAGCCAGATGGGGGGGGGGGGGTTCATACCCATCAACTTGCGCACGAGGTGCGCCTGATCTGCACACGAGCCAGACCAGTAAGTTGCAGTTGGTCCAACGCAAAGGACCATACCAGCCTGATGGGGGGTTTATATTCATCTAGCCCTACGCATAGTGGGCTGTAACTACCAGCCTGATGGGGGGTTTATACTCATCCAGTCCTATGCACAGTGGGCTATAACTACCAGCCTGATGGGGGGTTTATACTCATCAACCGAAGGATCGGCTACCGCAAGAAGGAACATCCAGAGGTTCTACTACGTGTCAGCTACCGCAAGAAGGAGCATCCTGGAGACACACAACACACTTTCCCTAGAGGATCAGCCACCGCAAGACGGAGCATCCGAAGGACAGCCGGGGCAAGAGGGTTAACTCCTTCACCCTCCAGCCGATCTTCTTGGCATAAAAGGCCAACAGTCGGCTAGTCAGGTGAAGGAGGGGCAGTTGTAGACCCCAAATCTTGCCCGGCCTCCAAATAAAGAGCGGAAGACTTCCAAATCGAAGATGGGGAAGGCCTAAAAAGCCACTAGGAGAGACTATTAGGCCCCATATTAGACTAGGAAGGTTTTTCTGTACAAAAAATAAGGATTCCCACCTTAAGGGTCGGGACCGTCGTCTCGCTTTTTGGGATCGCCGTCTCGCTGAATAGCAAAGTCGAGACCACCGTCTCGTTTGGTAGTACAGTCGTCTCGCCACTTTCCATTGGCGAGACCGCCTTCCCATTTGGTGAGACAACACTCTCCCCATTTGGCAAATCGACACCTCCATCTTGATTGGCAAGACGAAGGTCTCGCCATTTGTCAAAAATGAGACGGTCGTCTCGAATGGCGAGACGGCCGTCTCGACCTTGCAGGCGAGACGGTAGTCTCGACCTGACAGGCGTGAATCCCTATAAAAGGGGAGCGCTCTCCCCTCCATTTCACACAGCTCTTCCACTTCTCATTCTACCATTCTTAGAATTCTTCTTCTAGAGCCTCTACGAAGCATTTCCAGAGTTTTCTGAGAGTCTTTAAGAGAGTTTTTATAGCGTTTTGAGAGAGAATTCGACATTGTAAGAGCGAAGGACTGCCAAAACGCACCCTACCTTTTAAAGAATTAATCAAAGCTTGCTCCGGAGTTTTATTTACCCCCTCTCTCTCTCTCTTTTACTGCTTTATCATTTATATATGCATTAATTAGGGTCATGTAATCGTCATACTTTAATTCTGCAAATAAAAGGGTAAAAGCGTCATTTTTAATTTATTTATGAAATAACCGGCCCATCATAGGGAACCCGAAAGGGGCGTGTAGGGAAGCTAATACCTTCCATACACGTAACTAACTCCCTTACCCAACTCTGGTTATAATGGCCAAAGTTAGTTTTGCTTAAAAAACCAACGCCTTCTTTTTTCCTTTTTCGATGTTTCCGGTAAAAACATCGGTGACGACTCCATAAGAACCCCTTTAAAAATCTGCTTTTAGGTCCAACCCGGTTATCGGACAACCTAAAAGCACCCTTTCAAAAACCTCGCCCCCAGGTCCAGCCCGGTTATCAGACAACCTAGAGGCGTTGTAACCTCGCCCATATAAAATGCGAAAACAGAAGTCAGAACCATCGCGTCGCTCTGACCGCCTCTTTTGACGGTGGCGACACCTATTTATTCATTGCAGTATTTAAATAGCTACCTACATGGCACTAATAACTAATGCATACAAGGAAAGTAGTAAAAGAGAAGAGATATAAAGAAAAACCTCCGAAGCGAGCTTTTATAAATCTTGAACTAGAGGACACTTTTTGGGAGTCTCGCACTATACAAAGGCACTCCTCCCTCGAAAAAAAATAATAACTAAACTCCTCAAGTATCAAAAAGATTACTTATACTCTGGAATAATGCTCAGAGTTGCATAGAAGTCCTAAAAAATAGGTCCTCAGAGCATAGGAGAGTCTGTGGTGTGTCCAATTGAGCTGGAACGAGCCTCTATTTATAGCAAATCGCGCCAGGTAGGCCGGGACAACCGTTTGGGCTTTTGATAGGTGGGACGACCATTTGGAAAAATGGGACGGTCGTCCCAGGCTCAAGGAAAAGTGGGACGACCGTCTGGGAAAGTGGGACGATCGTCCCAAGCTTCAAGGAAGCTGGGACGACCTTCCCAACCTAAATGACAAGTGGGACGATTGTCTAGAGATGTGAGACGGCCATCCCATATTTTTCGATTTTTATAAATTTTTATTTTCTAAAAAATCTCTCCTATTCTTAAATGGAACCTAGTGAATGCTATTAGGGGCCTAATGGAGCCTTAACCATCTTCGAAATGGAAGATTTCTGAGAGCTACTATTTGACCCGGGAAAGATTTGGGGTCTACAAGCATCCTAAGAGTGATGACCACATTTTAGAAAATGTAAGTCACAAACCATCGCGTCGTGACCGCTCTTCATAAACCGAGTAAATTTTTTAACAAAAAGAGATATATCGGAATCCGAAAACTTACCTTCATTTTCACTTTCATCTTGTGAAGTTTTTACTGCATTTATAGCTATCATCTTGGCTTGGTTCTGTTCATCGTTATTTAACCTTTGTAGTTTCATCTCATGCTCTCGCAGCTTTCAAAATAGAGTAGCAATATTCATTTTTGTGAGATCCTTTGATTTTGTAATAGTAGTGACCTTTGGTTGCCAATTTTTTTCTGAGGATTTCAAGATATTTGTGTTCAACTCCTCATTGTCAAAACTCTTTCCTAATGCTTTCAAGTGATTTATTATATGTGTGAAGCGTGTCTGGAACGTGATGCTTTCATTTTGCTGCATTTGAAACAATTCATAGTTCTGGATGAGTGTATTCTTACGTGCTCACTTTACTTCATCTCTTCCTTCATGTGTCATTTCAAGAGTGTCTCATATTTCTTTTGTTGTCTTGCATTGTGAGACCTTGAAAAATTCATTACGAGTTAAGGCATAAACAATAGCGTTTCGGGCTCTTACACCATATTGGGCACACTTGTTTTCATCTAGCATCCATTGGTCAAAAGTCTTTATAACAGCTCCAGACTCCGTTGTTCTCATCAGAATGCAGGGATCGTTGAGTACAACATCCCAAACAATGTAATCTAGTGTTTGTAAAAATATTTCAATTCTCGCCTTCCAAAACTGATAGTCTTCTCCTTCAAATAACGCTGATCTGTTTTATTGAGGCTCCTTCCCTGTAAACCTTATTTTGCATAGACATCTTGATAGATTGTTTAGAAATATCTTATCTAATCAAGCTTTGATACCACTTGTTAGACAAATGGCATCTAGAGGGGGGGTGAATAGATGCACAAATTAAAATAAATGTCAAATTAAAAATTTATTTTAGATGTCTAATAACTTGTTAACTCAATTTTAATTATCAGATTGAATTCAGAAAAAGCGAAAGCGATATAATCAGAGAGATAAAGGGAAAGATACAAGTGCACAAATATAGGGAAAATAAAAGCCAAGAGTCATAAAGTGAAGAGAAGAGCACACAATAATTTATAATGGTTCGGGTATAGCCAACCCTACATCCAATTCCCAATCACCTCTAACACAAGAGTGACCCCAATTCACTATCTTTAAAATTCAGTTTACAAATTACAATAATTAAAAAGACAAACACCTCCTTAGAATCCCACTAACGATGAATACCTCCCTAGAATCCCACTAGGGATGAAAACCTCCTTTGAACAAATCAAAGGATGAAAAACACCTCCTTTGCAACCAACACACAAAGGATGAACACCTCCCTAAAATCACACTAGGGAAGAACACCTCCCCGAACAAATCAAAGGGATGAAAACACCTCCTTAGAATCCCAATAAGGATGAAAACCTCCCCGAACAAATCAAAGGGATGAAAACACCTCCCTGAACAAATCAAAGGGATGACAGTAGAAAATCCAAACAAAAACACATTGCTAAAGAAATAGTGCAACCACCTAAACCCTAAAAAGGGGATTTAACAGCAACCACTTAAACCCTAAACAAGGAATTTAACATCAACTTCCTAAACCCTAAAAAGGATGAAGACAATTAAATAAGAACAGTCACACCTAGGTAATGGAGACAACAAATTGTAGAAGCCTGTAGAATGATAACTCCAAGAACATAATGTCATTGATAGTGAAAGCGCACAAGGCAGTATGAAAAAGTTTTTTCAGAAAACCTAAAAGTGCTCTATTGCCTTGCTTAGAATTCTTTTCTCAAAACTAATTGAATGTAAATTGAATTTTTGAATTCTATAATTGTGTATTTTTTATTTTTCATCAAAACTCCACTACTGCACAAAAGGCTTTTTACGTCGGTTAAAATGGGTTTTCTACATCGGTTAAAGCGGCGACATAGATACAGGGGTCATAGAAAGTAAGTCTTTCTACGTCGGTTCTTAAGAACCGACGTAGAAAGTAAGACTTTCTACGTCGGTTAGTCAGGGAACCGACGTAGAAAGTCTTACTTTCTATGTCGGTTAACACTGATAACCGACATAGAAAGTCTTCCTTTCTAACTTTCTATACCCCCAGTATCTATATCGGTTAACAGTAACCGTGATTGTATGTGATATCAATGTCGGTTATGCTTATAACCGACATAAAATGTTAAACTTTCTACGTCGGTTAATGACATAACCGACGTAGAAAGTGTTATTTTTTTTTACAGAACCTGCATTTTCTTCACAGATCCTACCTTTCTTCGAGTAGACCTGCCCATTCATCATAGTTCCAGACAAATATTCACAATTCCAAACACTTGTACAGATAGATATGCACAGTTCATATATAGGTTTAGATAGATATGTACATATATGAAACATATTGAAATCAATATATGTACCTCAGTTCCAGACAGTTCATTTACTTAAACAAATGTAAATTTGCTAACTTAAATCAATTCAATCAAAATTGTTACAAGTCAAATTTGCTATGAAGATTGAATACTTAAAAGGAAAGAAGCCCACTGCTCTCTAATATCGTCTAACACTTCAATCTTCAATGGAGATGAGTCTGTAAATTCCTACATATTGAAACATTTCAGATTTAGAAACCATTTACATAATTGGCATATTTGACTTAATTTTAGTATATTTACCTCCCTCCATGAGTCAATAATATTTTTGGCTACGATGGTGTGCATGTGCTTCATCACATAATACCCGCACTCATGGCTTCCTGGTTGGCGTGGACACTACAAGTTAAATACATGTCAGATTAACTTTAAATGACAAATTGAACAACAGTAAGAGGAATGTTTGGTCACCTTTGGTGCAATATACGTCAACTTCTTTCTAGGATGAGATGGAAGGCCTTGCAACCTTAGGTGAGCTTCCAAAGCTCTACAAAAGGACAAATAATTTTGGTGTAAGTGCACATATGATACAACAATTAAAAAAACCAAACTTACGCGTCTATGTGCTTTCTAATATCCAAATCATTTGGTTTCTTGTGTAATGAACACAAGATAATCACAACAAATTGCCGATGAACAATGATTATGAGCTGCCAATGACCCCTGCACGTTGAAATAATATTAGTAAAATTTCAGTTTTACATAAATGTGCATTAATTTATAAGATGTATACTTACTGATGCAAGTAAGGTGCTAAGTAGACTTCTTTGCCCCATTTTGAAATGTCTCTATTAAGTACGTTTACACCTCTTCAGCTTTATTCCCAACGGACTGAATGACAATAGGGTCAACAAATCTATAGATAAAGGCAATCTTCCTCTCAACACACAAACAATGTAAATACCTTCAACATTGAAAATAAATAAAGTTATAAAATAATGTACCAATGAGAATATCAAAAATTTGTAAATTTACTTACAATTCCCAAAGCTGCAACACTGATACACATAGCATATCAGTACTAGCGAGAATATAAAAAATATCCCTTTGGAGTAAGAAAAAAGGGATCGTCTTGGTCCTGCATACGACTTCGGGTGGCATATCTAACTGTATGGGAGTGGTCCCGATAGTCGCTACTAGTGCACTGAGTCGCTGTAAAGCACTCGGTGGTGGTGGTGATTCATCCACAACTTCCTTTGCTTTTTCAGCCTCTTTCTATACAAGTACCAAAAATAAATAACATTAATATACATCAACATATCAAAAAATAATAAGTAAAAGGGATAAATGCATGACACAACCTGTGCATGTGTTGGGATGGGTCTTGTTAATGAAACTGGCCATAAGATAAAATTTCCAGTGTCTCGTCCCATCTGTTTGAACCTCTTTAGTGGGAATAGGGATTGGGGCGAGAGCATCCCGAACATCTACAACCACCACTCTTATCATATCATGTCCAATACTCGGTGGTGGATGGTTGACCCCAATGCATACATTTTCCCTAAGGTAAACAAATGATAAAATATTTTAGACTATATAATGCTTAACAGTGTACCAAATACATGTCAAAGATATAATACGTATCATATGCCACCAAATGCTCGGGAGGACCCGCAACATACAACTCACAGTCAGCGGTGTCAATAGGAGCAACCTCTGCCCCTCTATCAGGAGCATCACAACTCTCCTTTTTGCTGACATGAATCGGGGATGCCTCTCGTGCGGGGACAGAAGGTTGAGAGGACAAAGATGCCAACTCTGCTCGCATTGAGCTCAATAACTCTGCCTTCAAGTCAGAGTACACCTCATCTCGAATCTCCTTCCTAATTTGTTGTTTGAGGGACTCAAACTCCAACTCATTCAGATGCCTCAAAGTATGAGTTGCCACGGATGGGGCACCAAAGTACTATCTGATGCCCACCCCTCGTCCAGCAGCACGAACACGTCCAAGATGCTCTGGGGTACCAATGGACACTACCAATATATCCTGACGGCCATGTGGGTGGAATGATCCCTAAGTGCTCTACTCAACCAACTCATCCTACAACACAAAGGAAGGATTTTTTACCAAATACATATGCCTATTGTAGTATAACATATATAATTAGTTTAGGATATGCTACTTACAATACGTTGAGCTACAACATTAGTTTGCTCAGATAAGTAATTCCCTGATGAGTTCTAGCGAGCTCTCTTCCATTTATCATGGCGTGAAGGGCGAGTGACAGAACTCACAACTGAGTCATCTAAAGGTTGACTTGAAGATGTCTCCTTCATCATCTTCTCCTCCAATTTCTCATAACCCCCACGAGACAACCTGTGGGGTGGATATTCTTTCTCCGAATATCCCGTGCCTTCTGCCGCTTGGCTCGTTGCATTCCATGTTAAATACCGGATTTAAAACCTCTATTTAAAAAAAAAAAATGACTCGCAAACAAATGACAAATGTGCTAACCCGAAACTTAGGGTCTAAACGCCGAGTCCAAAATGCCCGCCATGTCTCCTCATCCAAAAATCGATATCGGTCACATGGGTTCTTGTTGCTCAATGCCCCATATATGTATTGACTAGTCGGATCACTCTTAAAACCTCTCTAGCGTTCCCCAGCATATGAGATCCACTTTGTCCTCAACAAAGTGGTGTTAGGGACATCATATGTGACCTACACAATAAAAATAACATGAAGTTCCCAAAAAGTTAAATATATATACATGTTAAATGCTCAATAAGAGTAGGTACCAGGATACTCTGCCAAATCTGCTTCTTCAGTGTCTCTGGAACATGGTCCCAATCCTCAATAAGAATACTAACCTTGCTTCTCCCAAGCAAGGCCACATAGCTAGTGAATCTAGCACTGTGCTCTCCTGTGACTCTACCTGTTTGCATGTCAAACTGGATAGGCAATGTAGACCCCTAATTTTGTCCGGCTTCTCAATAAAGGCTAAGGAGACTTCCTATAAAGTTCGCCCGGCATCTCAAATAAAGGCCAAGAAGACTTCCTATATGAAGATAAAGCTTCAACGGGCATGTATCAGCATCAATCGACGTCCGAATCAGGAAAGGAAAGCTTCCCAGGGGTCCCAGAACACAAAAGCTGGCGAAAATAGGTTGAGACAGCCGTCCCAAAGTTGGAACGACTGTCCCAAACAACCTAGGACAATCAAGACGCCCGTCCCAAATGTGGGACGCCCGTCCCAAGGCCAAAATTTGAATGGGACGGCCGTCCCAACCTCTCGAGACGCTCATCCCTGTTTTCCAGGCCCCGAACGGCCGTCCCAAAGTGCCAGGCTGCGAAAACTATAAATAGGAGGCTCATTTGCCACTTTTCCACACTCCAGACAACTCCTAGTACTTGTCTTCTCTCCCTACTTCGAATGAACTCTCTGATTGCCTTAATAAGGTAACAATCAGTTAAGGAATTATATTCCAGCATTCGATTCTTCTTTTAAAATTTTAGTCGAGTCGATCTTGTATTCGAGAGGAGAGTCTTTGTAGAGCGAGGGATCGCCGAAACGCATCCCCTTTGTAAAAGATTTGTGATATAAAGCTTGCTACGGAGGTTCTTTTTAATTCTCTTCTCTTTTACTGCTTTATTTAGTGCTTTATGTATGCAATATGAAATAAAGTCATGTAGATAGCCATATTTAAATATTGCATGAATAAAATAGGGTAATAGCGTAATTTCTTATAATCTTCACTTAATGAATTAATCCGTCATAGGGAACCCGAAAGGGGCGTTGTGGGGGTGCTAACACCTTCCCCACACGTAATTAACTCCCTTACCCAACTCTGGTTATAATGGCCAAGTTTGGTTTTTTATCAAAATCAACGCCTTTTTATCCTTTTCCAATGTTTATGGTCAAAACATTGGGGGCGACTCCATAAGAACCCCTTTTCGAAAACTTTGCTTTTATTAGAGGATAGTTCAGTTGTTGAGCACCTCGGAAGCAATGAACATATTTTAACATAAAACGCGAGTCTAAACCATCTTTTCGCGACCGCTCGCATAAACGTTCGAGATGTCCCTAGACGTCGGAATGGACGGCGGCGACAGATGGCGACTCCACTGGGGAAGCTAGAGAGTTGATCCCATTTAGTGACGGATAAAATTCAAACTAAGTGAAGATTTGAAATTACGCCTTTACCCTTTTCCGTATGCCTTATTGTATGGCTTTAATAATTGCTGTATGATTATTTTCTGCAAATTGTCTGAAATATAAATTGCACACAAAAACCCTTGCACACAACAGTCCCTCTATACCCGGGGGCAAGAGTGAATACCTTTAGGGAGTGGGTGGCAGATACGACCGGCTTGTTGGCACACGGGGCTACAACCATTGTCAGAAACCACCAACTCAAGGTGATAACTCTCTTCTTTTGGTCTAAGGATGTCAACATAGAGTTCCGTGCATGACCCGAGGACTGAGAGATTGAGAGGTCCCTATAATGGGGGCACCTTGGGGACCTTTGGCCTTGGTGAGAACAGTTTAGAACCACCTAAACCAAGCACGTTTCTGCAGGAAAACCCTACCTCGTAATAAGCGTGGCTCTGCTCGTGGATGAATGAATTGTGTGTGCATTCGTTTGCTGCATTTGTATTGATGTATTAGCATAGGGTAATCATACAACAAAATAATGAAAAACCCTAAAAAACCATAAAAGTGATAAGATAAACCCAACTTTATCTCGGACAGTCTTCAGTTAAGCTAGCTTGGTTTCAGGTTCTTTGTAAGCTAAGTAGCCACGTTGACCGACATAAGAGATAAAGGGTCATAAAAAATATAAAAACAATTTAAAGCCATAAAAATACCTCTTACGAAATAAAAAGATTCTTGATAAAGGTCTTACAATTCATACAAGCTTTATTCATAAAAATAATAAGAGAAGAAAATAGGACTCTCTTCATCAAAATCCATAAACATTCATATAGATAGTTTGTTTCTTGAGAAAAACCAAGTATTATCATGTATCATATTAAGAATAAAACATGATAACTCTTAGAAAAACAAACACTTACATGCATGCATTTACAAGAACTCATCCTCATATCATGCATTTTCATTTCTTCTAGATAATGGAGGGATCCAGTAATAGACAGTTAAAGAAAGTGGAAATCCTTCTATGCCGTGTAGAGAAGTTAAGGCAGTTGTGTACATATATGCCGCCGGAGGTCAGTGCTAATTTTGAGAAGTCTTATGGAAGAATTCTTGACCTCCTGAAAATCAGCATCGATCTGATCTTTGTTAGAGCATTGGTCCACTTCTGGAATCCCAATCTGCACTGCTTTGAGTTTTCGCAGTTTGACTTAGTACCAACCTTAGAAGAATATGAACTCATGGTTAGATGGCCTCAGTCAGTTGGGGTCTATGTCTGCTCAGGAGTGTATGTGGCCGTGAGTAAGGTTGCTACTAGCATACGACTGCCTCCTCATCAATCCATCCTAGAGGGAAAAGGGAACATTCGAGGTTGGAAAATGTCTGTAGACCCCAAATCTTGCCCGGCCTCCAAATAAAGCCAGAAAGCTTCCTATTTGAAGACGGCCGAAGCCTAACAAGCCACTAGGAGAAATTATTAGGCCCCCGTACCAAGATAGGAAGGTTTTTTGGCCCGAAAATAAAGTTTCTCGCCCTGAAGGGACGAGACCGCCGTCTGGAAGGACCAGACCGCCGTCTCGTCTCAATGCCAGGACGAGACCGCCGTCTCGATTTTCCAGACGGCGGTCTCGACGCCTGCAAAGTCGAGATGGCGGTCTGGATTTTCCAGACGGCGGTCTCGATTTCTGCATAGGTCGAGACAGCGGTCTGGGTTTTCCAGACGGTGGTCTCGACCCCCTTCACGGTCGAGACGGCGGTCTGGATTTTCCAGACGGCGGTCTCGACCTTGTCAGACGAGAACGGCGGTCTCGACTTGTCAGGCGCGAAAAACTATAAATAGGGGTCCTCCCCCCCTCATTTCCACACAGAATCAGCATAGCTCTCCCTTCTCTCTAGAATTTCTCTCTCTAAGAATCCCTCCGAGGCATTTCCGGAGTTTTCTGAGAGTTGTAGAGTGAAGGGTTGCCAAAACACACCCTCTCTTTAAAGAGAAATATATAAAAAGCTTGCTTTGGAGGTGCACATTTTCTCTCCTTCTAATTTTATCGCTTTCATTTAAATGTATGCAACAGATACTAGGGCCATGTAGTCACAATCTCTAAATACCGCATAATAAAAAGGGTAAAAGCGCTACTTTCCAGTTTAATTATTCATTCAAGTTAGCCGGCCTATCATAGGGAACCCGAAAGGGGCGTCGTAAAGGAACTAACACTTCCTTTACACGTAACTAACTCCCTTACCCAACTCTGGTTCTAATGACCAAAGTTGGTTTTCGAAAACCAACGCCTTTTTAAACCCCTTTTCCGATATTTATGGTAAAAATATCGGTGGCGACTCCATAGGACCCAAATTAAATAAGTCCCTGGGTTAGCCTGGTTATCAGACAATCCAGGGACATTTTCGAAAACCTCGCCCCTAGGTTAGCCCGGTTATCGGACAACCTAAAGGCGTTGTAATCACCAATAAAAAACGCGAAAATCGAAGAAGAAGAGTCGAAAAACCATCGCATCGCTCCGACCGCGCCCCCGTTTTCGGGGAGGCGGCGACAGATGGCGACTCCGCTGGGGAAGCCTAGAGAGTTGATCCCATTTAGTGATGGGCCGGCTTAAAAATAATTAAACTAAGAAAATAGCGCTTTTACCCTACCTTGTATTATAACATGCTTTATTGTTTGACTTTCAAATAACTGTTGCTTGTTTATACTTACGCAATTGATTGAAATATAACTGCACACAAACCCTTGCACACTACAGTTCCCTATATACCCGGGGGCAAGTGAGATAACCATAGGGAGTGGGTGGCGTGTACGGTTCGCCGCAGCTAGGGCCTTGTGCCCACCAAGCAGGATCGGAAACCACCACTCAAGGTGATAACCTTCCTCTTTTGGCAACAAGACCGACTCCGGCCTTAGTGCCGAGCATGGTTGGACTACCGGAGAGTGGGGACCCTATAATGGGGGCACCTTGGGGGCCTTAGCCTAGTGAGAACAGTTAGAACCTACCCTAACCAATGCACCTTTCTGCAAGAAAACCCTACCTCGTGATAAAAAGGAAATCTCGCCTGTTCGGGGATGATTGAATTGTGTGTGCATATGATTGTTGCATTTGTATGTTGCATAGCATAAACAAACAACAGAACAAAATCACAAAAAAATAAGTAATATTTTACAAATAAACACCCTTATCTCGGACAGTCTGCCTTTTAGCTAGCCTGGTTTCAGGTTCTTTGTAAGCTAAGTAGCCACGCAGTTCCGACAGAAGAGATAAGTGACGATAAATATTCTTTCGCATAAAGCCATATTTTATCTCGGACAGTCTCGCCTTCTAGCTAGCCTGGTTTCAGGTTCTTTGCAAGCTAAGTAGCCACGCAGTTCCGACAGAAGAGATAAAAGGCTATAAAATAAACAAATAAAAATGATATCTATTAAGACCTGGTCCAAAAAAAAAAAAGAGTTTTTTGCATTCATAAAACATTCATATAGATAGTTTATTCTTTCAAAAAAATACGCAAATACCATACATCATGTAGAAAAACATGATAAATAGTAAAATAAACACTCACATTCAATAAACATCATCTTCATCAAATCATACATTTTGGTTTTAGAAAATGGAGGGGACAAGTAGACAAGTGGGGAAGGTGGATATTCTCCGAAGCCATACCGAGAAGCTAGAACGGCTTAGTGCAACGATGCCACCGGAGGTCCGCGTTGATTTTGAGAAGTCCTATGGACGAATTCTGGACCTCCTAAAGATCGTTGTCGATCAAGTCTTCCTCGTGGTACCGATTCACTTTTGGAACTCCGGCCTACGCGTGCTTTGAATTTCCACAGCTCGACATGGTGCCCACTTTAGAGGAGTATGAAACAATGTTGAGATGGCCCAAGTCAGCCGGGTTCATATCCGCCATGAGGCGTACACTCCCGCAAAGACTCGCCGCCGCCCTTGTCCACCTACCGTACCGACAAAGTACCCTGACAAGAAGAGGGAACACCCAGGGGTGGAAAGTATCGATGTTAGAAGACCACCTGTCCTACCTGGCTGAAAAGACAGAGTGGGTTGCCTTCAATAAAACCCTGGCGCTATTAATCTTCGGAACAATCCTGTTCCCCTTCCACCTCGACACGATCGATCAAGCCATCATGGATGCTTTCTTCGCTTGGGACGTGAACTCGAAGAGTCCCCTGCCTGCTATTCTTGCCGACACCTTGCTATCAGTGGATTTCTGCCATCAGAAGCAAGGGAGAACACTCCGCCGTCGCTCTTCATTACTTTATGTGTGGAGCATCACGCACCTTTACGCCTCCAACCACATGGGGATATTCCCCGACCCCTTGAGAAGCTTCTCCAAAATCCCCTCCAACGACGCCTCGACTATAGAATGGAGGGATGAGTTAGAACAAAAGGACGCCAACAAAGATATCTTGGGTCTCGCCTTGGTTCCGACCCGCCCAGCTCTCGTCGATGTGGGAGCTACCCGAATGTACCCTTGATAGGACTCGGGGTTGCATAGCCTACTCACCTAGAGTAGCTATGAGGCAAATCATGAGGACTCAAACTACTATCTCCCAAGGGGAACTCGGAGGACTGTGCTTCTTTGGAGACCCATGCACAATCGCCAACTCACTGACTGTGAGGAAAGCATGGGAGAAGCCAGTCTACATGGGAGACAGAGAGCTAGGAAAAGCTCTGGTGACCGTCACCACCGACTATGAGGCATGGAGAAGAAGAAGAGAGATGGCTCGACCATCCACCACACCCGCGCCAATCGCCAACAACGAAGAGTTGCGTGCACAAGTCAATGCCTTGACCCGCAGGGTAGAAATAATGGGAGCCCGGATACGGCCCTTGAGGAAAAGGAACAAGCCTCTATCCTCACGATTGACTGGCCTACAAAGGCAAGGCAAGAAAAAGGATCATGAAATAGAGCGCCTCAAGGACCAATGTGCCGACGCTAATGAACAAGCTATCCGAGCGTCCAAAACTGCCAGAACCAGCTCGGATAGCCAACTGCAGGAGATAACCATCAGATCAGCACACCTTGAGGCGGAATCAGCCCAGCAGGCTCAAAAGATCAAGGAGTTGTCAGAAGGGCTCCTCCAGGCTCAGATAGATCTCCGCCAAGAGCGATAGAACAATAGAAAACTGAGCAGAAGTCTCTATGAGCTACGCATTAAGGAGAAAAGCGGGTTAGCTCAGTATGACCAAGTACTTCAAGAGAAGGACCAAGCTGTTGCAAAGCTTGAGGAACTACAAGCCTTGGTCATACATCAAGAAACAAAGATCAAAGAGGCTCAACAATACAGCGAAGAAATGAGCCAAGCGATCCACAAGCAAAGCGAAGCGCTCACTCACCATGTCCGGGAAGCCGAGAGAGAATTACAAAGAAAACAAGACCCGCCCGTGGGTTTCTTTAGGCTTTTCCGTTTTTTCCAAAAGACGCTTCGTAGTATGGAATAGGAGAATGTACACCTTCCAATGGATTAATGAAATCTTTTTCTTTATTCAACAGTTGTCTACTTGCATACATGAACATGCATTTGCATATTTAATTTCCCCTCCTTCACGCTTAATAAATAAGATAATAAAAAGGAAGGATTAACTAACACGTCTTCCAACTCAGAAGAATGGAGAGAAAGCCACTCCTAATAAAGCTCACCCCAACGGCTGAATCACCGCAAGAGGGAAATAAACCTCGACCGTTGGTCCTCAAGAATAAAGAAGAGGGGGCAAGGACGCCAAGGCGACTATTTATGCCACGTCCTTTCCCCTACGAATCAAATAAAGCCGTACCGTGGAGATATGGGGAATCTTCACCAATGAAAGAAGAAATAACAAACATAGCCGCATTGGGGGCACAACTAGAAGTGGAAGAATCTACTCCCCAAGGACACACAGGAAAATGTCCTTCAAAATAAAGGAAAAAATAAAAGGACCGAAGAAGAAAAAGAAAATAAAGAATCCAAGGAGGAGACAGAGGAACTACTCCAGCTTATAAGACAAAGTGAGTATTCCATTATAGACCAGCCAACCGAACGCCCGCAAAGATCACATTGCTATCTTTGATAATGAGCTCTGAACCGCACCGAACGCCCGTCGAAGGTCTTGAGCGAGGCGCATGTACCCCATACAATATCCCAAGAAAAGGTCGAGAGGATCGTCGGTCACATTACAGCAAGCGATCATCTCGCCTTCACGTAGGAAGAACTCCTCTCGAAGGGTCAAAGCACAACAAGCCCTTGCACATCTCAGTCAAGTGCAAGGAATACCTCATTGCCAAAGTTCTTGTGGATAACGGGTCGTCCCTGAACGTGATGCCCAAGTGCACACTGGAAAAGTTGACCATCCAAGGAACCCGTCTACGCCCAAGCAGCACCATCGTTCGAGCCTTCGACGGGTCAAAACGAGAAGTAGTGGGAGAGATCAATTTACCAATCCAAGTGGGACCCACTACCTTCAACGTCGATTTCCACGTAATGGACATTACTCCAGCATACAGTTGTCTCCTTGGCAGGCCTTGGATTCACGACGCTAAGGAAGTACCTTCAACGCTCCAGCAAAAAGTCAAATTCGTAGTGGATGACAAACCGGTCACTGCCCAAGCAGTAAGACGATATCCCGATCAGTGGACCGTCCACCCAACCTTATGTGGATGCGGCCGAAGAGGCCCTTGAAACATCTTTTCAAACGCTCGAAATTGCCAAGATAGAGCGACTTCCCGTAAATACAAAGGTAGCCCGCATGATGTTGAAGCATGGCTACCATCCTCGGCCAAGGACTCGGGGCGCATTCCCAAGGAATGAGGGAACCCCCGTAATTCAAAGACAATCCTCACAAGTATGGCCTAGGATATAACCCTTTCAAGGGCCGAGCAGGAAAAGCAAAAGGGAAGTCCCCCCTCCGCACACTCAAGCAGATTTTCCGAAGTGGAGGGGTGCAAGCGTCGAGAGCCACTCTAGTCATTAGGAAATCTTTTTCTTTGTTTAAGGGATGTAAACCCCATGATTGTTAGAGATTATCCCCCGGGGCGAGCCCGACCCCCGGGCATCTTAAGGCACATATTCCCTCATTAATTAATAAAGAATGATTCTTTCTATCCGCTTCTCTTCTTTCTACTTTTGATTGGACCACATAAATAAACCCTGTCTAAGTAAACACAAAAAGAAAAGAAGAATAAGAAGCGCTTCCAGATAATCAAACCTTCATCATTGCTATCATCATTGAGTTAGCTGATTAGAAGCACATAAAAATAAGACTTCACTTAAGCCATAAAGAAAGTCATGCTTCGCCAATACTGTGAAAAAAAAAAAGCCCATAGAAGCCAAAGGCCAAAGAAAAGGGCAAATTACCCGGTAGGAAACCCACTAAGTGGGCTACACAAAAGATAGGGTCGACCCGGTAGGACACCCAAACAACAATAAAGGGTAGCCTAGGCAAAAGTTAGGGTTACAAATAAAGGTCCACTAGGATTCCTCCAAAATTTTACAAGAGAGAGAACCTAGACAAAAGTTAGGGCCAAACACAGTATCCTAGTTCGAAAACCCAAAGGGCGATCTAGGGAAATCAGCTAGTTATTTAAAAAGCAATGGAAATAAAACCAGAGAGCGCAAATACAAAAGGAAGAAAAAGGAAAATATTTGCTTAGGCAAAACTTAAACACCCAGGCTTAACCCTAGCCAGCCATTCTTACAAATCCTCTTATCAATAAAAATCAACCCTCTAAAACACAAACCATTGATTTTTACCTCCTTTATTTCTTTTCTCTTGACCCTCACAACAATATTCTAATAATTAATTTGGGAATATGGAGGCGTATAGTCAACAAGAGGATTGAAATCCCTAAAGCAAGAAAAAGGGTCACTACATGACGAAAGGTGATCTACAAAAAAAGAGAGAGAAAAAAGAAGAAAAGAAAGAAACTACTCTTCGGTCACAAGAAGTCCGGTATGGTACAGCATATACAAAAGCACAGATCAGGAGGCACTCGGCGCAACAAGACACGTCGGTTAAATCCTTCTGAAATATTAACCAAAGTAGGCATTATAGGACATCAAACATGAAAACATTTGCATGCATAAAATGTTTTTGAACCAGGTCCTATTTCTTATGCAAAAAAAAAAAAAAAAAAAAAAGAAATTCGAGACCGCCAGCTGGATATTTCAGACCGCCGTCTCGTTTTCCTTGCAAATCGAGACCGCCGTCTCGAGAAACCAGACTGTCGTCTCGGCTTGGGCAAAGTCGAGACCGCCGTCTCGATCCATGGGCAAAACGAGACCGCCGTCTCGACTTTCCAGACGACGGTCTCGACCTGAAAAAAAATCCTATATAAAGGGGGCGCACTTGGGGGGTTTCCTCACAACTCTCCTTGCCTCCTAAGCCTCCGGAGCCTCCAAAACTCCCATTCTACTACTCCAAGCCTTCCCCACTCAAGATGTTCAGGAGAAGCAGCTCCCGAAGAGAAGGGCCACCGCCGGTGCTAGCAGCTCAAGCACCATCGCCACCCCTGCACCTCTTCTCAACTTCAACCACAACACCAGGCCCGCCCGGACAACCTCGAAATTACCAGCTGGCACTCCCTACCGACACCGGACTTCAGCATCTTGGCCGAGTTCGGATGGGAGGAGGACGTCCGAGCACACATCGATAGCATCGGTGGGGTTTTCTCGCTACGCCTCCACCTGCTCATGTGTACCCACAAGCGGTACTCGAATTCTCGGCCTCTGGCCTCCTCATTGAGATCCCCTCTATGGCCTCGTGCATGCAGCCCACCAAAATGGTCAACTATTTTATGGGTGGGCAATACCACACTACCACTTTGGAGGAATTCAATGTTTCCATTGGATTCATCCCGCCCGAGGCGCGCTAACTCGGGAGTACCGTGAGGTCATTTGCTCTAGGCCCACCAACCTCACCGCCGCCGAGATGTGGCATGAGCTCACCGGGGCCACCACATTGCCTTCATTGATGAGGGGTCCGCACTCCCCCACCACTCCGCATCCGCCACAAGCCGCCGGGCAGCACCATCCACGCCGTAAAAGAGAGTCGGGGAAGATATCCCTCCCCGACCTCTTTGCCCTCTTTTGCATGCACCGAGACGGCGCCGCAATCCCGGGTACTTCCTCCCGAGGGCCCCGAAAGACTTTGGGAGTAGATCCACAGGGGCCATCCTTGTGGCTCCCCTCATCACCCCCCTAGCAGAGAGAATGGGGTGCCCCGGCTGGGAAGAGCTGGCCCGCAATCTGAGACCCGAGCCCATCAACGGGCCAATGCTGGTCAGCATGGGAATGCTGATACGCCGGGGAAGTCAGTTCGCCCTGCACCCTACCCTGGACTTTGAGCTGGACCTCCAGGGAATAGTGGCGATGCAGGATGCACCCATATCTCCCAGCTCCCAGCAACAGCAGCAGCAGCAACAACAGCAACAACCACCACCATACACGGAGGACTTTGCCGGCCTCCACCTACACATGAACGATCTGAGCCAGCAGATCGGCCAAATGGCGATATGGCAAGAGCAGCAGACCCAATGGCGGCAGGTCCAAGACGTTCGCCAACAGGCCTTTCAAGAAGGCCAAAATGAGATCCGCCAAGAACAGCAAAGGATGCGGCAGGAGTGGACGGCGT
Organism: Sphenostylis stenocarpa; assembly: GCA_963425845.1. Classification (NCBI taxonomy): domain Eukaryota; kingdom Viridiplantae; phylum Streptophyta; class Magnoliopsida; order Fabales; family Fabaceae; genus Sphenostylis; species Sphenostylis stenocarpa. The sequence continues at coordinate 32,180,623 of OY731401.1, read as the reverse complement.
TCCAGGAGGATTACAACGATGAAATCCAGGAACAAACCGACTTCCGCTACCACATGTATAAACATTTTCCCCACCGCACCCCTTCTGATGATGATGACTCTTAGGGACTGTACTGTTTGAAAAATCGCTGTAATAAAATTTCATATAAATAAAATTTTATTTCCCGCATCTTTTGCCTTCCTTTGCAAAAAGCTAGCGTAACAAAAAAAAGCTTAAAAAAAGAAAAAGGCACACGCTCAATAAAAAGCCAGAATCCAAAATCGCGAGAAAAAAAAGAGATGAAACCGCGAGAAAAAGGCAGGATTAAAACAACTACCTTCACCAATAAAAATCGACTACCAAGAGTTGAACACAAAAACAAAGAAAACCCGACCCAACCAGCAAGAGTCGGATAACCACCACAAAAGCTAAAAGCAAAAATCCCCAGCAACCAATGGAGCTGGATGAACAACCCACAAAATCCCCGGCGCAGCCCGGATGAACATTCAAGAAATCCCAAAACAATCTACCAATACAGAGATCACTCTCCAGGAAGACGGCGCATGGGCCACCTGAACTGTAAGCCGCCACTACCACCCTGATGGGGGGATCATACCCATCCGGTCCCACACAACGGACCGTACCACCCTGATGGGGGGATCATACCCATCCGGTCCCACACAACGGACCGTACCAGCCTGATGGGGGGTTCATACCCATCCAGTCCCACACAACGGACTGTAACTACCAGCCTGATGGGGGGTTTATACCCATCAACCGAAGGATCGGCTACGACAGGAGTAGTATCCGGAGGTTCTACCACGTGTCAACCAAAGGGATCGGCTACGTCAGGAGTAGTATTCCAGAGGTGCACAAACACAACATCTCCCCAGAGGATCACCTGCCACAAGACAGGACGTCCGAAGGGTAGCCGGGCAAAAGGGTCAACTCCTTTACCTTCCTGTCTACCTGTCTGGCACAACAAGCCAACAGCCGACTAGTCAGGTAAAGGGGGGGCAGCTGTAGACCTCAAATCTTGCCCGGCCTCCAAATAAAGCCAGAAAGCTTCCTATTTGAAGACGACCGAAGCCTAACAAGCCACTAGGAGAGACTATTAGGCCCCCGTACCAAGATAGGAAGGTTTTTTGGCCCGAAAATAAAGTTTCTCGCCCTAAAGGGACGAGACCGCCGTCTGGAAGGACCAGACCGCCGTCTCGTCTCAATGCCAGGACGAGACCGCCGTCTCGATTTTCCAGACAGCGGTCTCGACGCCTACGAAGTCGAGATGGCGGTCTGGATTTTCTAGACGGTGGTCTTGATTTCTGCATAGGTCGAGACGGCGGTTTGGGTTTTCCAGACGGCGGTCTCGACCCCCTGCACGGTCGAGACGGCGGTCTGGATTTTCCAGACGGCGGTCTCGACCTTGTCAGACGAGAACGGCGGTCTCGACCTGTCAGGCGCGAAAAACTATAAATAGGGGTCCTCCCCCCTCATTTCCACACAGAATCAGCATAGCTCTCCCTTCTCTCTAGAATTTCTCTCTCTAAGAATCCCTCCGAGACATTTCCGGAGTTTCTGAGTGTCTTTAGGCATAAACTGAGTGCTCTAAATCTTCTTTAGAATCCCTCCGAGGCATTTCCGGAGTTTTCTGAGAGTTGTAGAGTGAAGGGTTGCCAAAACACACCCTCTCTTTAAAGAGAAATATATAAAAAGCTTGCTTTGGAGGTGCACATTTTCTCTCCTTCTAATTTTATCGCTTTCATTTAAATGTATGCAACAGATACTAGGGCCATGTAGTCACAATCTCTAAATACCGCATAATAAAAAGGGTAAAAGCGCTACTTTCCAGTTTAATTATTCATTCAAGTTAGTTGGCCTATCATAGGGAACCCGAAAGGGTCGTCGTAAAGGAACTAACACTTCCTTTACACGTAACTAACTCCCTTACCCAACTCTGGTTCTAATGACCAAAGTTGGTTTTCGAAAACCAACGCCTTTTTAAACCCCTTTTCCGATATTTATGGTAAAAATATCGGTGGCGACTCCATAGGACCCAAATTAAATAAGTCCCTGGGTTAGCCTGGTTATCAGACAATCCAGGGACATTTTCGAAAACCTCGCCCCTAGGTTAGCCCGGTTATCGGACAACCTAAAGGCATTGTAATCACCAATAAAAAACGCGAAAATCGAAGAAGAAGAGTCGAGAAACCATCGCGTCGCTCCGACTGCGCCCCCGTTTTCGGGGAGGCGGCGACAATGTCCATAATAGAAGACCACTTAATCTCTTTGGCTGAAAAGAAAGATTGGTCTACTTTTAACAAAACTCTAGCATTGGAAATGTTTGGAATCATATTATTCCCATTTCATGTGAACACTGTGGATCATGCTGCAATAGATGCATTCTTTGCCTAGGATGTATACTCTAAGAGTCCTATACCTGCAATTCTTGTTGATACCCTGCTTTTAGTAGATTTTTGCCGATAGAAACAGGGAAAAAAACTTAGATGTTGCACTTCATTACTATATGTATGGGGCATTACTCACTTCTACGCTTCAAGCTACATGGGCGTATTCCCCGATCCTTTAAGGAGTTTTTCGAAAATCCCTCTTCAACATCGTCAAGCTTTAGAGTGGAAAACCGAGTTAGAAAATTGGAACATAGAGCATGTATCATGGGTTTGCCCTTGGTTCCGACCTGGTTATATTCTTGTACGATGCGGAGATTACCTGAGCATACCACTACTAGGCCTCAGGGGTTGTATAGCCTACTCTCCCAAGATGGCTATGAGACAACTCATGAGAACCCAGACTGTGCCAACTCAAGAAGAGCTCAGAGTGTTGAGTCTATGCGATTACTCCCATAGCTTTGAAGAAGTATCCGCTGTCCGGAAAGCATGGGAAAGACCAGTCTATATGGGAGATAAAGAACTCGGAAAGGTGTTGGTATCTACATCCCATGAATATGAGGAATGGAGGAAAAGTAGAGGGATACCCCAACCATCTGCTACAATCACTACAACGTTAGTCAATGAAGAGCTACAATTGCAGGTCAATGCCTTAAATAAAAGGGTAGAAGTAATGGAAGCTCAATTGAGGGCCTTCGAAGAAAAAGAGCAAGAAGCAACCCTTATAATAGATGGTCTAAAAAGGCAATGTAAAAAGAAGGACCATGAAATAGAGCGCCTTAAGAATGATTGTGCTGACTATCAAGAAGAGACTAAACAAGCATATAAAATTCCAAGGCTTGAACAAGACAGTCTATTCCGGGACATGAATGACGAAATAGCACATCTTGAGAGTGCGCTTGCAGAACAGGCAAAAATGATCAAGTTAATACAGGATGACCTAGCAGAAACTCGGTCAGAAGCACAAAAGTGGTGGGAAATCGCTGAAAGATACAGAGAAGACCTAGAGGAGCTACATGATAAAGAAAGAGATGGATTAGCTCAGTATGGTCAATTACTTCGTGAAAGAGACCAAGTAATAGAGAGGTCTGACCAACAACAAGTCGTGATCGTTCATCAGGAAGAAAAGATAAGAGAGGCTCGTCGATATAGTGAAGATATGAGCCAGGCGGTACATGAGAAAATCAAGACGCTCAGAAATCATGTGAGAATAGCTGAAGATGAATTACGCAGAAAGCCTAATTTACCTGTAGGATTCTTCAAGCTTCTCCGTTTTTGTCAACAGTTGCTTCAAAGCATTGTATAGAAGGATGAACACTTTCTAGTTGAAATAAAAAGGATTTTTCTTAAACTGTCTATTGCATTCATAAGCTGCATACATTCATACATCCCTCCTCATTTTAATAACGAAGATAATAAAAAGGAAGGATTAATTGATGTGTTTTCCACAAATCAGAATAAATGGAAAAGAAGCCTTTCGTCATCAAAATCTCTACAACGGTTGATAGACCCAAAGATGATAACAAACAAGCACCGTTGGTTATTCCAATCGATAAAAGGGAAGAGGCAATAACACCTTTACGTTTATTCATGCCTCGTCCTTTCCCTTATTCATCAAATAAAGTTGTACCTTGGAGATACTCAGAAGAATCGTCAGTCAATCAAGATATCTCCAACATAGCCGGTATTGGGGGCATGACTAGAAGCGGAAGAATATACTCCCCCAAGGAATTACAAGATAATATTCCCAAAGATGAGGCAAAAAATAAGGCCGAAGAAGAAAAAGAATCCAAGGAGGAGACAGATGAGTTAGTCCAATACATAAGACAAAGTGAGTACTCCATCATCGATCAACTGAATCGTACTCCTGCAAAGATAACCTTGTTATCACTCATAATGAGTTCGGAACCGCATCGAAATGCACTGTTAAAGGTTTTGAATGAATCCTTCGTTCCGCATGCAATATCCCAAGACAAGTTTGAAGGAATCATTGGTAATATTACAGCCAATGATCATCTTACCTTCACAAATGAAGAACTTGTTAGAAAAGTAGTTTTAGATCAAGAGGGGGGTGAATTGATCTTTGATAGTTTTTCGCAAATCACAGATTATCTAATTCGAAAATTAAGTTTACTAATCTATTCTTGAATCGCAAAGCAATCAATCACAATAAGCGCAGCAACTGAATTTAAATGAGAGAAAGGTTAAGGAAGATATCACCGGTATTTTATACTGGTTCACCCAATACCAGGGCTACGTCTAGTCTCCAGCCAAATTCCAGCTGGGTTCCACTAGATTAAATGTTTTACAGATTCAACAATCTTACACCTAATCTAACACAAGAACCAAATTCCAGTTCCTGCACTTAACCTCTCCACCAAGAACCAAATTCCAGCTCTTGATAACCTCTATAACCAAATTCCAGTTGCAGAGAAACCAAGTGCCCAAATTCCAGGCACCAAACCTTTCACCAAGAACCAAATTCCAGTTCTTGATAACCTCTACAACCAAATTCCGATTGCAGAGAAACCAAGTGCCCAAATTCCAGGCACCAAACCTTTCACCAAGAACCAAATTCCAGTTCTTGATAACCTCCACAACCAACTTCTAGCTGCAGAGAAACTTGTGCCCAAATTCCAGGCACAACACAATACAAAAGAATGAAAAAGAATTAACAAAGAAGAAACTAGAAAGCTCAAACCAGTTTATCCAAATCTGCAGAGAGTTTCTTCTTCAAAAGAATGCAAGTTGCCTCAAGAAAGATTTTCAAAAATAACTTCAAAAAAATTGTTGCGAATCTTTCTTGAAAAAGTTCTAAGGTTTGCTTGAATGATTGCTTAAGGATGTGTAAAAACTGATATTAAATGTCTGTTTAAAAAGTTCAAGCAAAACTGTTTTTAAAGAGTAATTTCAAAAACTGCTGCATTAATTAATCTGTTGAAAGTTTGTTTTAATCTGTTGAAATAGCCATTTCAATCTGTTAAAAGTCCTTTCAATCCATTAATGCGTTCTTGTTTCTTCAACAGAATTGTTTAAGTTGATACTGCAACGGTTATATTAATTAAAACACTTTACAAAACTTTTCTAAGTTTGATTCAATCGATTGTTTCGTGTTTTAATCGATTGATATACTTGCAAAACTTTCTTATAAAACTTTTTAAGTTATTTTAATCGATAAAAAGAAGTTTTAATCAATTAAAACTCGTACAAAATTTTTCCAAGTTATTTTAATCGATTGAAATGCGTTTTAATCGATTGAAACAGATCTGATCGGTCATAATTCAATTCGATAGATCATAACCAACTCTGATCGGTCATAACTGCATTCTGATCGATCATTCTGACCTTTAAGTGATTTTAATCGATTGTAACGTGTTTTAATCGATTGAAATAAGTTCTGATCGCTCATATTTAAAATCTGATCGGTCATAATGGTTTCTAAAGGGTTTTAATCGATTGAAAGCAATTTGTATCGATTAAAATACTGTAAAATTACTTCTTTGAACATTCTAAGAGATTTTAATTGGTTCTTTCAAAACTATATCAGTTAAAAACATTATTAAGAAAGCTTTTGTCATAATGCTTTGTTTTTAATTTGTTTAAAACGATTTTTGAGGCATTTTGCAAAATCATTTAAGAGAAGAAACTTTATGCAGCAGAAAAGATAAAGTGGTTTTACCTAAGCATTCTGTTAGACACACTAATCCTCTGACTCTTTTATCTGAGTGACTTGTTGACCGTTGCAAAGTTGACTTTTGACTTCATCTTTGACTTCATCAAATCAATGAGATCTTTGCCAAAGTATTTCACTAAGATCTTCATCACTTTCAGTCTCCCCCTATTTGATGAAGACAAACATCATTTTGAAAATTAAATCTGCAAGAGAAGTCACTTGATAAAACAGATTAGTGAGAAATAAAAAATGTATTAATGTTCTATTTCTCCCCCTAAAACTTATTTCTCCCCCTAAAATGATGCTTCCTTAATGTGAGAATTGATCCTAAAGTAAACCAACTATTTCTCCCCCTTTTGACTTCATCAAAAATAGGGAACAGAAGAGAAATAATAAAATGCAAAGGTTTGTAATATGCTTAAGTTTTTGAAAATAAACAGAAATCAATGTTTTACTCATGAAAAGATCAACTAAAGTTGATTCAAGCTTATCTTCATTAACACGTTTGTAATGAATACAATTAACACGTGTAAAGATAAGGGAATCACGCTTTAGTAGCATGTTACAGGAACAACCATTAACTAAAGCCTTTAATCTTTCTTTCCAGAATAAAAATCGATTAAAAACAGAACAGAATCGATTAAAATGTTCTAGGTAATGATTTTAATCGATTGAAAGAAGGGTTTAATTGATTAAAACATTTAAGATTTTGAAAACATGAAACTTTAGTGCAATTAATCGATTATTTCGATTTTTAATCGATTATTTCGATTTTTAATCGATTAAAACATTAATGAAAAATGTTATATAAGTTCATTTAATCGATTTAAAAGATGTTTTTATTGATTAAAACATTCAGATTTGAAAACTCTGTCATATCTGATGCGAATTTCATATATCTAATTTAGTGAATATTTTGTAACACTGATCAGCTAGAAGAATATTTAACAATAATATCAACTACATGATTAAATTTTAATAGATCCATCAAAAATCAGAATAGAATCTTATTTAGCTAATTCAACTGATGTAAACTAGTTTTAACTTCATTTTGTATTAGCTAAAAATATCAGGGATCTATGTAAAATTCTATATAGGTTTTCCTAATTCGACTAAAAACCTATCTTATATTAATCACAGCTAAAAAATTGTTTCTGGTTAATAACCAGTAATATTACAGACCATAAATTGAAATTAGCATAAAAAGAAATAAGATAAAAAAGAAAGGTAAGAAGGGACCCTTTTTATCCATACTTCCCTGATTATTTGTGTCCGGTATCAGAATTCATGATTCAGTCATTTGATCCCCAACCAACTTTAAAAGGCCATAGGCTTCACTTTTTGCTGAAACCAATTTTGCTTTATCAACCATTGAGACACCAACAGTTGTTTTTCCTATATCAGCAACAGACACAAAAACTATTCCTGAAAAAGAATCTTTTGCATGGCATTTACTGTTACTATTTTTTGCATTACAGTCCACGGTTGACCTTACAATGGATTTATCATCTACTACACATTAGAGGCAAAACCATGTACTGACTGACGTACATTCAGTATCAAATCCCACACAGAATGCACGATACCATAAATTGCATGAATCGCAGGTCAATGATGTATCGAGATTAGACTCTCCTTTAATAGTAGCCAACCTATTTCAAACCATGCAGATCACCACCATTCAAGCAAATAACTCGCATTCTTAATGTAGTATGAAGGAAATGATAGCGTGTTATTCTTTCCTTTAAATGAATCGATCATCATCATCTCTCGAGGAATGAATCTTCTTTAACTTTTGTTATTTCCGAGTGATATCATATACTCGGAACACAAGCATACGAAATAGAACAAGTGATGACAGCAGTCCGAATTCCCTCGTCAATGACCATATCCATACATATTTCATACATCACTATTATCATGGACATCAAAACATCTCGAAATTCCTTTAGAATCACCTGAAAGAACCTCTTGTTGGTTTGTTGTTAAGGATGTCAGATCATCAAGTATAAAATTGATCCTCAGTATCGACCATAAAACACACATTCCCTGTGGCACTTTTAGCTTTTCATTCAATTCTTGAATTGTTGTTCTCGGATTGGTTTCCTTACGGTGATACCTCGTGACTTTGATGATTAAAACGAATTATCAAAGTTGCACAATTCCAATGAATTTCACCAAGAGTCTTGAACTAATGCATGCCCAAAATTATTTCGAAATATTGCTAGGTAATATCCGTAAATCTAATGTAAGCGTGTGTTATCTGATCATACTTCTTAGTAATCAACAACTTATTATCGAAGCAAATATTAATTACCACGCAGACATTCCATGTAAAGTATTAAGAAAAATGTAGATATCTACAACTTGAATCATGTTTGTAGCGAGAGAATTGAGAGAAGGTTTTGAAAATATGAAAACAGAAGAAAGATATGATAAGTTCAGAACCTAGTTTGATGATTCGAGACAGGAGGTACTGCAGACTATTGGGAATATATTTTAAACATATTATGCAGATTCTGATTATCATAAAACCTTGAGTTTCTGACTCTATTTTGTAGACCAAATTTCATTTGAATGTTTTGAAAATGATTTTTAGGGACAAATTGATTAAACAACAAATTATTTTATTAATTTGATCTTTAATATTCGGTTTGAAAATGTCAAAGTAAAGTGATCGATTAATACTTAAAAGAATTGGTTGTATCTGTACTGGAAGAGATTTAGAAGATGATACCATACTTTAAATCGATTAAAACGAAAAATAAATCGATTAAATTTGATACCTTAGTGATTTTAGTTGATATAAATTCATTCTAATCGATTAAAACAGTTAATCTCAAATCCTGAGAACATTTTAATCGATTGATTCGCATTTCAATCGATTAAAACTGTACGGACAGATTTATTAATATCTTCTGTAAGTTATTTTAATCGATTAATACTGGTTTATATCAATTAAAACAATCAGCTTAGGAAAAACAGTAACCTGATGCGTAGCTCGAACTCCAAGGGATTCCCGGACTTTGTTCCTGCAAAACAAGTTAAGAATTTTTCTGGTACCCTTTATAGTTATTGGGTCCTGATCAGGTTATTTGAAATGAATTAATTTTTGGAACCCATTTCATTCTTCCTTTAGGAATAGCATACTTTTTTATTCTACAAGATTTGACCAAGTGACCTTTCTTCATGCAGTAGAAACATTTGATTACAGAGTATGATTTCCTACTTACATTTGTTTTTCTGGGTTTCATCCTAGATTTAAAACCTATTCCAGATTTATCAAAAATCAATTTTTGAGACCCAAGTAAAACATCAAGATTGGCTTGTTCTTGAGTGAATCTTGAAACAGTTTGAGATAAGAAATCAATTTTCTTTTGTAATTCAGGACAGTTATTGCAATCAACATTACACATGCAATCAGAAATATTTTCTAATTCTAAATTTTCATTCTTGGTTTCTTCATCAACTATTTTCTTTTCAAGAATGATGATCTTGTTTTCTAATAACCTATTCATGCTTTTCAATTTTTTGTTTTCAGTTTCAATTTCTTTGCTACTGTATGTATTTCGAAGAAAGCATCTTGTAATGAGCTATAATTCATAGATTCAGAACTTACACTCGGTGTTTGATGATTCCGAGTTGACCATTAAGCATATCTCTCGGTGCTTCTTCATAGGTCTTTTCAAGGATCTTCCACATTTGTGCAGCAGTTTGACAATGTGCAATCCTAAAAAAATCATTTCCGTTAAGAGCGGATAAGATGATATTTTTGGCAATACAATCATCTTGGATTCTCGTTAACCATATCGGTTTCTTGTTCAATGACATTCCAAACATTTATACTCGACAGATTCAATAAAGATCTTCATCCTCATTTTCCAAAATAGATAATCTATTCCACAAAATAGTGGAGGTCTATCAATACAAGCTCCCTCAGAAGATTTGTTTCCAGCCATGGATCGAAGAACTTGAATAACTTTCAAGCACCTCGCTCTGATACCAATTGTTAGAAAAGTAGTTTTAGATCAAGAGGGGGGGTGAATTGATCTTTGATAGTTTTTCGCAAATCACAGATTATCTAATTCGAAAATTAAGTTTACTAATCTATTCTTGAATCGCAAAGCAATCAATCAAAATAAGCGCAACAATTGAATTTAAATGAGAGAAAGGTTAAGGAAGATATCACCGGTATTTTATACTGGTTCACCCAATACCAGGGCTACGTCCAGTCTCCAGCCAAATTCCAACTGGGTTCCACTAGATTAAATGTTTTACAGATTCAACAATCTTACACCTAATCTAACACAAGAACCAAATTCCAGCTCCCGCACTTAACCTCTCCACCAAGAACCAAATTCCAGCTCTTGATAACCTCTACAACCAAATTCCAGTTGCAGAGAAACCAATGCCCAAATTCCAGGCACCAAACCTTTCACCAAGAACCAAATTCCAGTTCTTGATAACCTCTACAACCAAATTCCAAGCTTGTAGAGAAACCAAGTGCCCAAATTCCAGGCACCAAACCTTTCACCAAGAACCAAATTCCAGTTCTTGATAACCTCCACAACCAACTTCCAGCTGCAGAGACACTTGTGCCCAAATTCCAGGCACAACACAATACAAAAGAATGAAAAAGAATTTACAAAGAAGAAACTAGAAAGCTCAAACCAGTTTATCCAAATCAGCAGAGAGTTTCTTCTTCAAAAGAATGAAAGTTGCCTCAAGAAAGATTTTCAAAAATAACTTCAAAAAAATTGTTGCGAATCTTTCTTGAAAAAGTTCTAAGGTTTGCTTGAATGATTGCTTAAGGATGTGTAAAAACTGATATTCAATGTCTGTTTAAAAAGTTCAAGCAAAACTGTTTTTAAAGAGTAATTTAAAAAACTGCTGCATTAATTAATTTGTTGAAAGTTTGTTTTAATCTGTTGAAATAGCCGTTTCAATCTGTTAAAAGTCCTTTCAATCCATTAATGCGTTCTTGTTTCTTTAACAGAATTGTTTTAGTTGATACTGCAACGGTTATATTAATTAAAACACTTTACAAAACTTTTCTAAGTTTGATTCAATCGATTGTTTCGTGTTTTAATCGATTGATATACTGCAAAACTTTCTTATAAAACTTTTTAAGTTATTTTAATCGATAAAAAGAAGTTTTAATCGATTGAAACAGATCTGATCGGTCATAATTCAATTCTGATAGATCATAACCAACTCTGATCGGTCATAACTGCATTCTGATCGATCATTCTGACCTTTAAGTGATTTTAATCGATTGTAACGTGTTTTAATCGATTGAAATAAGTTCTGATCGCTCATATTTAAAATCTGATCGGTCATAATGGTTTCTAAAGGGTTTTAATCGATTGAAAGCAATTTGTATCGATTAAAATACTGTAAAATTACTTCTTTGAACATTCTAAGAGATTTTAATCGGTTCTTTCAAAACTATATCAGTTAAAAACATTATTAAGAAAGCTTTTGTCATAATGCTTTGTTTTTAATTTGTTTAAAACGATTTTTGAGGCATTTTGCAAAATCATTTAAGAGAAGAAACTTTATGCAGCAGAAAAGATAAAGTGGTTTTACCTAAGCATTCTGTTAGACACACTAATCCTCTGACTCTTTTATCTGAGTGACTTGTTGACTTCATCTTTGACTTCATCAAATCAATGAGATCTTTGCCAAAGTATTTCACTAAGATCTTCATCACTTTCAGAACTCCCTTTAGAAGGGTCAAATCACAATAAGCCCTTGTATATTTCTGTTAAATGCAAGGAATATCTCATTTCCAAAGTTCTTGTGGATAATGGGTCATCCTTAAACGTTATGCCTAAAGGCACACTCGACAAGATAATAGTGCAAGGAACCCACATGCGCCCGAGTAATACAATTGTTCGAGCCTTTGATGGATCGAGACGTGAAGTAGTAGGAGAAATTAGTCTACTAATTCAAATTGGCCCTACTATCTTTAACATAGACTTCCACGTGATGGATATCACGCCAGCATATAGTTGTCTCCTTGGTAGACCTTGGATTCATAGCGCTAAGGCAATACCTTCAACGCTCCACCAGAAAGTCAAGTTTGTGACAAATGATAAACTCATCATAGTTCAAGCTGAAGAAGACTTTCTAATTAGCAAACCGTTTGTCCAACCATATGTGGATGCGGCTAAAGAGGCTCTTGAAACATATTTTCAAGCGCTCGATATTGCCAACATAGAAAGACTCCCTGGTAATACAAAGGTGGCCCATATGATGAAAAGATATGGATGTCGCCCAGGACAGGGGCTCGGAAAGAATGCTCAAGGAATAAAAGAGCCACCGGATTTCAAAGATAATCCTTTAAAGTATGGTTTAGGGTACAACCCTACAAAAGATCCAACCATACGGAAAACAGGGAAGTCTTACCCCTCGAAGACGATATTCCGAAAAGGAGGGGTATTAACGCAAAGGGTAGCGTTAGTCATTAGGTGTCCTTCTTCCAATTTTAAGGAATGTAAACCTAGTGACTATTAGATATCACTCCTCGGGGGATGCCCGACCCCCGAGCATCTCTAGGGCACACATTTCCCCGAAATTACAAAAGAATGCTATTCTTACTATCTGCTTCTTTTCTTGCTAAATATATCTATACCCCATTTTAATAAACAAGGTTTAGATAAACGTTTTGTTCCAAAATGCGTCAGAACAATCAACGCGTCACAAAGCAAAGTGAAATATGATTGATTAACTAGAAACACGGATAAAATTTATCTCAATAAAATCAAGTTTCGACAATGTTGTGCAAAAAATATATATATACAAAAAAGAAATGCCCGTCAAGGCCAAAGGCCAAGACAAGAAAAAGGGCAAAATACCCGGCAGGAAACCCACAAAGGGGGCTGCACAAAAGTTAGGGTAAACCCGGCAGGAGACCCGAACAATAATAAAGGGTAGCCTGGGCAAAAGTTAGGGTTACAGAAAGTCCGCTAGGTATTCCTAAAAAATAAATAAATACAAAAAGGAAACCTAGACTAAAGTTAGGACATAAGCACAACATCCTAGGCTGAAAACCTGAAAGGGCGGACTAGGGAAGTTAATCAATCACAAAAAGGCGCCATAAAATAGTAAACAACGACGCCACGTCATAAGAATAAAATGTTTGTCTAAACTAGCCTAAACACCGACCAACCTTGGCTAGCCATTCTTACAGAAACCTCTATTACAAAAAATATCCCTCTAAAACACAAGCCCTCGTTGAAAATCCTTTTCTTTCTCTTCTCTTGACCATTTCACTATAAAGCATTCAAGTAATAAAGGGGAATGTGGAAACATAGTGATCAATAGGAAGGTTGAAATCCCTAAGGAAAGGAAGGGGGGCATTGACATGGCAGTTGCCCTACGTACCAAAGATTGCTCATCGGCCATAGCAAGAAAAGTCCAAGACGGCAAATCGGTACAGCCAAGCTTGTTAATCAAGAAACATGATGACAGAAAGGTACAACACCAAGAATGCGCCCGAAGTCAAAGCACATCAGTTAAAACTTTCGAAATATTAACTGAAATAGATTATAAGATGCATATCATGAAACATTACATGCATTAAAACATCAATGAAGGGAATCCTATCTTCATTCTCATCTAAAAACATGAAAATCAACCTAAAAAACTCGAGACAGCCGTCCCAAAGGTTGAGACGGCCGTCCCAAGCAACCAATTTCAAATGGGACACCCGTCCCAAGTTTGAGACGCCCGTCTCAGTACCAAAATTTCAAGTGAGACAGCCGTCCCACTCCTCAGCTGGTTGTCTCAAAGGTAAAATTTCAATTGAGATGGTCGTCCCAACCCAGATGGCCGTCCCAACTCTCCTGGTGCTTCCTATATATGCTAGGCGCGGATCTTGGCCTTGGTACCCCATTCCAAGCCTTCTATCTTGCTTTCTACTTCCTTTCCATACACTTCTAGCATCCTTAAGTGAGTAAAACATACAATGGAACGTGGAGAGGCTTCATCCAGGAGAAAGCGCACCAGGACTTCTACCAGATGAACTCCTGTCACTAATACTTTGCTGGCAGAGCCACATCAACAACGGTTGGCAAACGTCCAACAATTTTCCTGGCATCCCATGCTATGTTTGGATTTTGAAATCTTGACTACATTCGGCTGGGATCAAGATGTTAGAAGGTTCATCCATAACATAGGATGGGACTTTCTGTTTCGTGAGCCACCTACTCGGATCCACCGTACTGCTACGCTGGAATTCCTTTCTTCTGTTAGTCTGGTGGAGATGCCTTCCACGACTCCCGGAGTGCCACCTACTCAAGTCGTCTCCTACTGGATGGACGGGGCATACCGGACTACTTTCTTAGATGACTTTAACGTCATAATGGGCTTCTGCCAACGAGCAGACACGAGAACACCAGAGTACAGGTCGGCGTATCTCGAGAAACCCGTTGCTTTCACCACCACCACCGCCGTTGCCGTCACATCTGAAAGGGGCATCCTTTTCTCCTCCGCTCCGCATATGCCATAAGCTGCTAGCTGGGACTATACATAGCCGGAAGGAGAGCCAAGGAAAGGTAACACTGGCTGACCTTTTCATTGTCTATTGTATGCATCAAGTGTTGAATATTCAAGGACTTGATGTTGCAAATAATGATCATGAAGAATGTTGATTTTGATGATGATCCAAGAGCTTAAAGACTTAGAGTATTGAAGATTGAAGATTGATGATTTCTGTATTGTAATAACTCTGTTTTAGTTTGATTGAGTCCGTAATTATAGAGTCTAAGATAGCCTAGTACATAGTCCGTAACTTAGAAGCTTCAAAATGCTCAAATTTATCATGCGAGCTTCGGCTTTAATCGATTATATAGGTAAATAATCGATTAAAACAATGGAGAAAAACACTTTCTATACAAACTCACTGTTTTAATCGATTAAACAGACAAAATAATCGATTATTTCGTACCGTTTCAGTACAGATAATCGATTATTTCATCAAATAATCGATTAAACCAGAGAGGATTGGGTTCGACGTATTTGGCTTCTGTTTTAATCGATTATTACTCCAAATAATCGATTATTTCAATCTGCTTTCGATTTTAAACATCAAACAAACCCTATTTTCGAAAACCCAATTACCAAGAACCCTAGTTTCGAAATCCCCAATTCCTAAACCCTAATTTCCCTACTTAAACTCGCTTTGGCACTCGGAAAACAAGAACAACTCTTTCCATACAAAAGTTAAGTGCTCGTGAGTGCCGAGAACTGTTTGTTGCAAGGAAAGGGGGCTTTTGGAACTCGGTGTGAGGCTAGAAGCGATAAGAATCACTAAGTGGAGTTCTTAGTGGATTGTGTGTTGTGCCGTCTCTGGGGAAAGATGCTCTTCATCTCTTGTGGGTTTCAAGAGAGGTGTTATCTTTAACTTTATCTTTTTCATTGTAATCTGTTTGTAACAATTTGTTCTTAGTGACAGCGTTAATCCTCTTTTGAGTGATTAGCAACCGGACGTAGGGTCTTTTGATCCGAACCAAGTATAAACCTACCGTGTAATCTTCTCTACTCTTCTCTATTTACATTTATGCAGCTTTTAATCGGTAAAATTTGGGGAAAATTTTGAAAACCTAATTTTTATTAAGAAACCAATTCACCCCCTCTTGGTTTTTGTCCGACCACGCGAACATTCCGATGCGCGATTCTAACAAGTGGTATCAGAGCTTGCTTTGATAGTCATTCAAACTTTTCGAAAATGGCCGGACAAAATCAAACTTTTGCCGAAGGTGCGTCTATCAACAGACCCCCACTTTTTGCGGGTCAAAATTATCCTTTTTGGAAAGTACGTATGCAAATATTTTTAGAGTCTGTTGATAGAGGCGTTTGGGACGCAATTTTAAATGGTCCATTTGTTCCTAAAATTATAGAGAACGGTGTTGACGTTCTTAAACCTTTTGATAGATGGACTCGTAGAAGAAAGTCGAAAAGCACAATTTGATGTTAGGGCTAGAAACATTATTTCATCTCGCTCTAACCCTTGATGAGTTTTATAGAATTTCAGTTTGTAAAAGTGCACAGGAAATGTGGGAAATGCTTAGAGTGACCCACGAAGGAACTGACGACGTCAAAAGAGCGCGTAAAAACTCCCTAATCCAAGAGTACGAAATGTTCCGGATGCAACCCGGCGAAACGATTTTCGACGTTCAAAAGCGTTTCACTCATATTGTGAATCATCTCACCGGATTAGGTAAAGTATTTGATGTTGATGAATTAAATATAAAAATTTTGAAATCTCTGGATAGGAAATGGCAACCAAAGGTGACGGCCATCTCGGAGTCACAAAATCTTGCCACTATGTCTATGGCGGCGTTATTTGGAAAGCTTAGGGAGCATGAACTTGACCTTGGAAGACTAAATGAGGAAGAGGGTCAATACCAAAAGAAGAACCTTGCTTTCAAGACCGAGATTTCAAAAAGCAAAAATAAGAAAGAAGAAGAAGAAGACTCCGAAATTGATGAAGAAGAAATGAGTCTTTTTATAAAAAAGTTCACCAAGATGATGAAAGCAAAAGGAAGACATCCTTTCAAAGGTAAGGGAAAGGTAAAAGAAAATTCTTCCATTAATATAAAATGTTTTGGTTGTGGTGAAGCAGGGCATATAAAGACCGAATGCCCAAACAAGAAAAATGATGAACACAAGGACAAAAAGCAATTCAAGAAGAAAGCATATATTGCTTGGGATGATAGTGATTCAAATTCAGAATCAAGCGACTCGGAAATAGAAGCAAACAATTGTTTGATGGCAAATGACAACAATTCTTCGGATTTTGAGGTTAGTGATTCCGATTCATCCTCTAGTGAAGAAAATGACCATGATGAATTGCAAAATGCTTATAATGAGTTATTTACTGCATTTATGGATATGAAAAACGAATTTAAAGTTGTAAGGAAAAATCTAAGAAGATCCGAAAAGGAAAATGAGTCCTTAAAATTGAAAATTGCATGTTTAGAAGAAAAGGAGGTAGCTAATACGAAAATTGTATGCTTAGATGAGAATAAGGACTTAGCTTGTGCAAATTGTAAAGAGCATGAATATGACATAGATATTCTTAACCATTTGCTTGACAAAGCCGAAAAAGAAATTGATGATCTTAGGAAGAATGAAATGATTTTTGCTCAAAATAATGTAAATCATAGAGTTCCTTTGAAAAAGAGTAAAACTAAAAAGAAAAGAGTATGGGTAGAAAAAGGAACTAGAGCATGTCATGTTAATAATGTATCTTGTTCTAAAGCTACTCCAAATGCATGCTTCTATTGTATGAAACAAGGTCACACTTCAAATAAGTGTAAAATTAAACATTTTGGTGTTCCAAAAGGTAAATATATTTGGGTTCCAATAGTTAAATAAATCTATTTGTATCTTATATTTATTCAAAGAAAATGGATCATTTAGTATGTTTTAAAGAGAATGATTGGTAAAAACATTTTATCTTTTCTATTGCATGAAGGTTCTTCACTTAAAGATTTTTGCGAAAAGCCTCTAAAATTGTTTTAAACAACCTAAAACAAAGTATTTTTACAAAAGCTTTCTTAAAACATGTTTTTAATCGATGCGCTTTTGAAAGAACCAAATAAAATCACTTAGAATGGTCAAAGAAGTGTTTTTACAAGCATTTTAATCGATACAACTTGTTTTTAATCGATTAAAACCATTTAGAACTCATTATGATCGATCAGATTTTTATTATGAGCTGGTCGAATCCTTTAAATCGATTAAAAACACGTTTCAATCGATTAAATTTACTTAAAGGGTCAGGATGATCGATCGGAATCAAATTATGACCGATTAGAAGCAAATGTGATCGATCAGATTTTAATTATGAGCGGTCGTAAATTTTTCAATCGATTAAAATCACTTAAAGGGTCGGATGATCGATCAGATTTTTATTATGACCGGTCAGAATCGCTTATGATCGATCGAATTTAGTTATGACCGATCAGAACTCTTTTAATCGATTAAAAACTCGTTTCAATCGATTAAAACAACTTAAAAAATTTTCTACACTGCGTTTTAATCGATTAAAAGATGTTTTAACAGATTAAAACTGCACTTTTAACAGATTAAAAGAATGTTTTAACAGATTAATTAAACCAGCAGTTTTGAAAATGATCTATAAAAACAGTTTTGCTTGAACTTCTTAAACACCCAAAGAATAGATTGTTTTGCAGTATTTTAAATAGATTATTATGTCTCTAACCTCAAGGACCCAAAAGTTGTGGGGACCTAAGTTTACTATGTTCTTGTTTTGTAGGAAACTTCCAAATCAAAGAAGTCTATGTGGTATCTTGATAGTGGATGCTCAAAACATATGACTGGGGATAAAACGAAATTTGTAAGTTTCAAAGCCAAAGAACAAGGATATGTGACTTATGGGGATAACAACAAAGGGAAGATTCTCGGAATTGGAAACATAGGTGGTGCAAATACATTGGAGATTAAGGATGTGCTTCTTGTTGATGGATTAAAACATAACCTTCTTAGCATAAGCCAATTGTGTGACAAAGGATTCAAGGTAACTTTTGAAAGCAAATTTTGCACCATACATTTAGTAGATTCGGAAAAAGTAGAATTAAAAGGCATTAGGCATAACAACATATATTTGATTGATTTGGATTGTTTACATGAGTCTAGTATAACATGTTTAGTTGCTAAGGAAGAGAATCCTTGGTTATGGCATAAAAGAGCGGCTCATATAAACATGCATCATTTGAATAAATTGATATCAAAAGACTTAGTTATTGGATTGCCTAAATTGAAATTTGAAAAAGATAGATTGTGTGATGCATGCCAAAAAGGTAAACAAGTTAAATCATCATTTAAATCAAAAAATGTGATTTCCACTTCAAAACCCCTAGAATTATTACATTTAGATTTATTTGGACCTTCTAGGATAGAAAGCTTTGGTGGAAAATTATTATGGTCTTGTAATTGTTGATGATTACTCTAGGTACACTTGGACATTTTTCCTAACTATGAAAAGTGAAGCTTTTAAGGTCTTTAGAAAGTTTGCTAAACAAATACAAAATGAGAAAGACCTAAGGATTAAAGTTTTAAGAAGTGACCATGGTGGTGAGTTTCAAAATGAAAAGTTTGAGAATTATTGTGAGGAAAATGGTATATTACATAACTTTTCTGCTCCTAGGACTCCCCAACAAAATGGTGTAGTTGAAAGGAAAAATAGGTCATTAGAGGAACTTGCAAGAACTATGTTAAATGAATCTAATGTTCCTAAATATTTTTGGGCTGATGCGGTTAGTACCGCA
Source organism: Sphenostylis stenocarpa (assembly GCA_963425845.1). Lineage (NCBI taxonomy): Eukaryota > Viridiplantae > Streptophyta > Magnoliopsida > Fabales > Fabaceae > Sphenostylis > Sphenostylis stenocarpa. Next base: position 32,161,265 of record OY731401.1, on the reverse strand, counting down.
TGTTATGTTTTAAATAGAATGCTCATTAGGTCAATTATGAAATCTACTCCATATGAATTGTTTAATGGTAGAAAACCTAATGTTGCACATTTGAAAATTTTTGGTTGTAAATGTTTTGTACTAAATAATGGAAAGGACAATCTAGGAAAATTTGATTCAAAAGCCGATGAGGGCATTTTTCTAGGTTATTCTTTAACTAGCAAGGCGTATAGAGTATTTAATAGGAGAACTTTGAATATAGAAGAATCTATACATGTTACCTTTGATGAGATTGTAGACCTTGGGGGAAATCCTCTTGAGTCAAATAAAAGACTTGCAGGTGATGATGAATATATAAGAGAGGCCCTTGATGAATTATACTTAGAAGATAATGTGCCTTCTCAAACTCCTCAATTAGCAAAAGAATGGCAATCACCTAGAGGACTCTCAATGGACAATATCATAGGTGATATCTCAAAAGGGGTAAGAACTAGAAATATGAATAATTTCTGTATGTCTGTTGCTTTTGTGTCACAGATTGAACCTAAAAACATTGAGGAAGCACTTAAAGATGATCAATGGTGCATAGCCATGCAAGAAGAACTTAACCAATTTGAAAGGAATCAATTCTGGGAACTAATCCCAAGAGAAGAGTCACATCAATTTATTGGAACTAAATGGGTATTCAGAAATAAGCTTGATGAAGATGGTAATATAACAAAGAATAAAGCCAGACTTGTTGCAAAAGGCTATTGTCAGGAGGAAGGTATAGATTATGATGAAACTTATGCTCCTGTGGCCAGTGTTAGAGGCTATACGCCTACTTCTTGCTTATGCATCTATGATGAAATTTAAACTATATCAAATGGATGTAAAGAGTGCATTTTTAAATGGTTTTATTAAAGAAGAAGTGTATGTAGAGCAACCCCTGGATTTGAAGATTTTAATAATCCTAATCATATTTACAAATTAAAGAAAGCATTATATGGGTTAAAACAAGCTCCTAGATCTTGGTATGAAAGATTAAGTAGTTTCCTAACCGCAAATGATTTTTCAAGAGGAAAAATTGATTCTACACTCGTTTATTAAGAAAGTTAAAGAACATATCTTATTGGTCCAGGTATATGTTGATGATATTATTTTTGGATCAACTGATAATTCTTTGTGTGTAGAATTTGCTAAGATTATGCAGGGAGAGTTTGAAATGTCTATGATGGGAGAATTAACATTCTTCCTTGGACTTCAAATCAAGCAACTTAAAGATGGCACTTTCATCTCTCAAACTAAATACTGCAAAGAGATTCTCAAAAAGTTTGGTATGGACACCTCAAAGGAAGCTAACACACCCATGGGAACTTCATGCTATTTAGACAAGGATGAATCGGGTTTGGAAGTTAATCAAACTATGTATAGAGGTATGATAGGATCACTATTATACTTAACTCGCTAGTAGACCCGATATTATGCATTCTGTCTCGTGTGTGTGCTAGATTTCGTGCTTGTCCTAAAGAATCTCATTTAATTGCAAGTAAAACATATTTTAAAATACTTAAAAGGAACTACTCGGATTTGGCTTGTGGTATCCGTCTCGATGCTTGTATTAGTTTATTAGGATATTCTGATGTTGATTATGGTGGATGTAAAATTGATAGGAAAAGCACTAGTGGGACATGTCATTTGTTAGGTTCATCCTTAATATCATGGCATTCTAAGAAACAAGCATGTGTAGCTTTATCTACCACCGAAGTCGAATATATTGCGACTGGTAGTTGTTGTGCTCAAATTCCGTGGATGAAACAACAATTAGAGGATTATAGCATATATTTAAATGACATTCCATTAATGTGTGATAATACGAGTGCAATCAACTTAACTAAAAATCCAAGAATGCACTCTAGGACTAAACATATTGAGATTAGACATCACTTTTTAAGAGATAATATCAAGCAAAGGAAACCGTAAGATAGAGTATGTAGACACTAAACGTCAATTAGCAGATATATTTACTAAGCCTCTACCCAAGGATAGATTCTATGATCTTAGAAGAGACTTAGGGATACTAGAAATAGCTTAAATTCTGCTTAAATTGACTGTTTTTGGATGATTGTTATGATTAAATTCGTGATGCAGGATATTCATAGGTTATAATGTGTAAAAACCTTAAAAACTTGATATAGCCTCCGGAATAATCGACTATCGGAAGTGATAATCGATTATTTTTCCTCAAAACGTCCAAAACAGGGTATTCTCCTCTAGAATAATCGATTATCTCGTGAAATAATCGATTAAATGCCTTCGATAATCGATTATTTACTGGAAATAATCGATTAAAGTCGTCTCGATGTAGAGATAATTGATGTATTTTCTTTTGTTATTGTCTTGATGTTGTAAAATATGATGTTTCTTTCATGCTATGATTGAGGGGGAGCTTTCTCTAACTTATGCATATTTTGAGGGGGAGCTCTTATGATTGATGTTGCAGAAGTTCTTTTTTATTATAATCAAAATAGGGGAGAAAAATTTAAAGCCTAAGATTCAATATTAAATGTTATCTGGTATGTTTAATGTGTTTGTTAGTATGACAGATAAAACAGAGTTATTACAAGGGCTTTAAAAAGATAATTTTGATCATCATCAAAAAGGGGGAGATTGTTGAACATTCAAGGACTTGATGTTGCAAATAATGATCATGAAGAATGTTGATTTTGATGATGATCCAAGAGCTTAAAGACTTAGAGTATTGAAGATTGATGATTTCGTATTGTAATAACTCTGTTTTAGTTTGATTGAGTCCGTAATTATAGAGTCTAAGATAGCCGTACATAGTCCGTAACTTAGAAGCTTCAAAATGCTCAAATTTATCATGCAAGTCTCGGCTTTAATCGATTATATAGGTAAATAATCGATTAAAACAAGTGAGAAAAACACTTTCTATACAAACTCACTGTTTTAATCGATTAAACAAGCAAAATAATCGATTATTTCGTACCGTTCCGTACAGATAATTGATTATTTCATCAAATAATCGATTAAACCAGAGAGGATTGGGTTCTGACGTATTTGGCTCTGTTTTAATCGATTATTACTCCAAATAATCGATTATTTCAGTCTGTTTCTGATTTTAAACATCAAACAAACCCTATTTTCGAAAACCCAATTACCAAGAACCCTAGTTTCGAAATCCCCAATTCCTAAACCCTAATTTCCCTACTTAAACTCTACTTTGGCACTCAGAAAACAAGAACAACTCTTTCCATACAAAAGTTAAGTGCTGTGAGTGCCAGAGAACTGTTTGTTGCAAGGAAAGGGGGCTTTTGGAACCTGGTGTGAGGCTAGAAGCGATAAGAATCACTAAGTGGAGTTCTTAGTGGATTGTGTGCTGTGCCGTCTCTCGGGAAAGTTGTTCTTCATCTCTTGTGGGTTTCAAGAGAGGTGTTATCTTTAACTTTATCTTTTTCATTGTAATCTGTTTGTAACAATTTGTTCTTAGTGACAGCGTTAATCCTCTTTTGAGTGATTAGCAACTGGACGTAGGGTCTTTTGATCCGAACCAGTATAAACCTACTGTGTAATCTTCTCTACTCTTCTCTATTTACATTTACGCAGTTTTTAATCGGTAAAATTTGGGGAAAATTTTGAAAACCTAATTTTTATTAAGAAACCAATTCACCCCCCCTCTTGGTTTTTGTCTGACCACGCGAACATTCCGCTGCGCGATTCTAACATCAAGGGCATAGGTGCAACCCAGGATATGCCTTCCTAAAAGCCGTCAAGGATTACGGAACTCGTGGTCCAGCAGGAGCTATCATGGTGGCTCCCTTTCTCACCCCTTTAGCTGAATATTGGGGATGTACCGACGGAAAAGACCTTCCAGCTAGCCTCCAACCAGAGCCGATTAATGGCGGAATGTTGGTCCACATGAACATCCTTAGTAGGCAAGGATCAGGGTTTATCTTAAACCCCATCATCTCGATTTCGATGGATATGCGTGATTTCGACACACCACAGGACATCCCCGTGACTTCGGAATCCCAGCAGCAGTCATACGATCCTGACTTCGCCGGCTTATACCAACGCTTGGATGACGAGCATGCCTACATGGAAGGGGAATTCCAGTTCATACGACAGCAGTTCAGTCAGCTGATCATGAGGCAAGATAGGACGGACTGTCAAATAAAGAACCTGGTCCAAACTCAGGCAAGATTCCAGTGCCGCATACTCCGCCGCATTCCTTCGCCAGCACCATCCTCCCATTCCAGTCCAGAAGCAGATGACTAGGAGAAGTTTTTAGATAGTTTCTAGTATTTTGAAAATGCTTGAATGTACCGCCAAGAAAAAAGGAAGAAGTAATAAATAAAAGTTGTTATTTCTGTTCACATTCCAAAAAGCCCACATGTACAGAATTATAAAATAAAAAGGCACACGTGATATATTAAAAAGCCAGATTTCAAATAACTCGCGATAAAGATTAAGGTCGCGAAAGAAAAAGGCGAAATCAAAACCATTCTAGCAGAATAAAAAGCTTCAAGGAAACTAGCTCCAACCTTCTACACCAATAAAAAGAAGGTACACGGGAAAAAGCCCATGAAAAGGCTTGATGATCCCCAAATGGATCCTTGCCTATTCCAAAGGCAAAACGAAAATTACTCCACGACTCAGCATCACCACATGAGTCATTTGAAGATCTAATCAACATCCTTCCATCCAAGAAGAAGGAAACCATCAAAATAGAAAAGCCAATGGAAAGGCTTGATCATCCCCAAGAGGATCCTTGCCTACTCCAGAGGCAAAACAAAAAGACTACCTCACGACTCAGCGGCATCACTACATGAGTCATCAAGCACACTCATACAAGGATCTCCACTTCATTCCCCAAAGGAGAATAAGGACTACACAAGAGTCCATCAAAGAAAATACGGAGTCAAATCCTCTGTTAGAAAAGTAGGTTGAGATCAAGAGGGGGGATGAATTGATCTTTAAAAGTTTTTCACAAATAACAGATTATCTAATTCAAAAATTAAGATTTCAGATCTGTTCTTGAATTACAAAGCAATCAATCAATATAAATGCAGCGACAGAATTAAAAGGAGAGAAAGGTTAAGAAAGATATCACCGGTGTTTTATACTAGTTCACCCAATACCAGGGCTACGTCCAGTCTCCAGCCAAATTCCAGCTGGGTTCCACTAGATCAAATGTTTTACAGATTTACAATCCTACACTTAATCTACCACAAGAACCAAATTCCAGTTCCTGCACTCAACCTCTCACCAAGAACCAAATTCCAGTTCTTGATAACCTCTACAACCAAATTCCAACTGCAGAGAAACCAGTGCCCAAATTCCAGGCACCAAACAATACAAAAAGAATGTAAAGAAATGAAAAAGAAGAAACTAGAATGCTCAAACCAGTTTATGCAATTCTGCTATAAGTGTTTCTTCTTCAAAAGAAATCAAGTTGCCTCAAGAAATATTTTCAAAGAACTTCTCAAAAACTGACGCGAATCTTTCTTGAAAAGAGTGCTAAAGTTTGCTTGATTTATTGCTCAAGGATGTGTAAAAGATGATATTCAATGTATGTTAAAAAAGTTCAAGCCAAACTGTTTTTATAGAAGATTTTCAAAACTATTGGTTTAATCAATCTGTTAAAAGATTCTTTTAATCTGTTAAAAGTGCAGTTTTAATCTGTTAAAACTTCTTTTAATCCAATAATACGTTCTTGATTCTTTAACAGATTTGTTTTAACTGATACGACAACGTTTATATCAATTAAAACACTTTACAAAAAATCTTCTAAGTTGATTTAATCGATTGTTTCGCGATTCAATCGATTGAAATACTGCAAAACTTTCTTGTAAAACTTTTCAAGTTATTTTAACTGATAAAAATAAGTTTTAATCGATTAAAACGCTGTGAAGAAATTTTCTAAGTGGTTTTAATCGATTGAAACGTATTTTAATCGATTAAAAAAGTTATGATCGGTCATAACTCAATTCTGATCGATCATCCTGAACTCCAAGTGGTTTTAATCGATTAAAATCAAGTTGTATTGATTAAAATACTGCAAAAACACTTCTCTGAATATTCTAAGTGATTTTAATCGGTTATTTCAAAACTGTATTAGTTAAAAACTTGTTTAAGAAAGCTTTTGTTAAAATACTTTGTTTTTAATTGTTTAAAACATTTTTAGAGGCATTTTGCAAAATCTTTTAAGTGAAAAAACCTCATGCAGCAGAAAAGATAAATGATTATACCTAAGCATAGTTGAAGACACACTAATTCTTCTACTCTTTTATCTTAGTGATTTTTGTCCACTGCAAAGTTGCTTTTGACTTCATCTTTGACTTCATCAAATCAATGAGATCTTTGCCAAAGTATTTCAATAAGATCTTCATCACTTTCATCCTCCACATCACCAGGGGGCAACAAAAAGGAAGAAAAGAAAAACTTTTCATCCCCTAACAGAGGCCACTACAGAAAAGGCCGAATGAAAATCCCCAAGTAGAGCATATCAAGAAAAGTCTACACAACAGGGAAAAGAAGAAAAAATCTTCACCCCGCTCAATAAAGAGCTTCACAAAGTCAGGAGCCAGGACTCCGTCATATCCCCAGGAAGCCAATAAATTCCCCAGGGTCGCTAAAAAAGAAAAAAGAAAAAAAAGAAGAAAATCTCTTCATAAAAAGATTGCGTGCATAAAAGAAACAAAAAAAATTCGTGCGTATTTTAAAGTCAAAATATCAAAATCACGAAAAAAAGAGATAAAATCACATCGTGAGAAAAGGGTAAAAAACCCATCCCCCAGCGAAATAAGAGCATAGGCAAAGCTAGCTCAAAACAACAACATCCAACAAGGAGTTAAAAACTCCATTCCTCCCTAGGGGGCAAATCAAATTCCCGAAGGATCATAAAAAAGAAAAAACTCTCCCCAGTAAGCCTATCAGCAAAGGCAAATTACAAATTCATATCCATAGGGAGTTAATCGCTTATAAACGTCCAATATGGATATCCCCAGTGAAAAGCAAAGCATTCACTTCCAATAAAGCTTCTGCCTACTTAGAGGCAAGCAAAGAGCCAATATCCCCAAGAAATGGGAAAACAACCTATGCAAGAGGCAATACAAGCCCAAAGCATAAAGTCTTCACTACTAGTGAAGCATCTGCCTAATCAAGAGGCACAATTAATAGAAAGCCCAAATCCCTAGAGGATTCCTACCTAAAAAAGAGGCAATCAACAAAGAATCCCTGGCCAAGACCGGATGGCTAAAAAGCCAAAAACAAAGAATCCCCGGCCAAGATCGGATGGCTAAAAAGAAAAGCCAAAAACAAAGAATTCCTGGCAAAGACCGGATGGCTAAAAAGCCAAAAATAAAGAATCCCTGGCCAAGACCGGATGGCTAAAAAGAAATGCCAAAAACAAAGAATTCTCGGCAAAGACCGGATGGCTAAAAAGCAAAAAACAAAGAATCCCCGGCAAAAGACCGGATGGCTAAACGAAAAAGCCAAAAACAATGAAATCCCCGGTAAAACCAGATGACTAAAACAAAAAAGTCAAAAAGAAAAATCAATCATTCCCCACGGAATGGGCGCATGATCAGAAACAATAAGCCGCCAATACATCTCCAAAACCAGATGACCATAGGATTGACTACCAAAAAGTACATCCTAAGAGCCTTGCAGAACGGGGTTCGGACCAGGTGGGGGTAGATACCCATCAGAGCCTTGCAAAACGGGGTTCGGACCAGGTGGGGGTAGGTACCCACCAGAGTCTTGCAGAACGAGACTCGTTAAGAACCTTGCAGAACGGGGTTCATACCAGGTGGGGGTAGGTACCCACAAGAGCCTTGCAGAACGGGGTTCGGACCAGGTGGGGGTAGGTACCCATCAGAGCCTTGCAGAACGGGGTTCAGACCAGGTGGGGGTAGGTACCCATCAGAGCCTTGCAGAACGGGGTTCGGACCAGGTGGGGGTAGGTACCCATCAGAGCCTTGCAGAACGGGGTTCGGACCAGGTGGGGGTAGGTACCCATCAGAGCCTTGCAAAATGAGGTTCCGACCAGGTGAGGGTAGGTACCCACCAGAGTCTTGCAGAATGAGACTTGTTAAGAACCTTATAGAACGGAGTTCATACCAGGTGGGGGTAGGTACCCATCAGAGCCTTGCAAAACAGGGTTCGTACCAGGTGGGGGTAGGTACCCACCAAAGCCTTATAAAATAAGGTTTATACTGGATGAGGGTAGGTACTCATCAGAATCTAGCAAAATGCAGATTCATACCAGGTGGGGGTAGGTACCCACCAGAGCCTTATAAAATAAGGTTTGTACCGGATGAGGGTAAGTACTCATCAAAACCTAACAAAATGCATCAGGTAGAGTAAAATACTCACCAGAGCATTACAAAAACAGGTTGTAAATACCTTGCTTCTATTAGAGGATAGTTCAAGTGTTGAGCACCTCGGAAGTAAGTACCCACAAGAGTTCAGCAAAATTCGAACTCGTACCGGGTGAGGGTAGGTACTCACCAAAGCCTTGCAGAACAAGGTTCATACCAAGTGGGGGTAGGTACCCAAGAGAACATTATGGAATATGGTTCAGAATCTAGCAAAGAGAAGATTCATACCTAGTGGGGGTAGGTACCCACAAGAGTCTAGTGAAATGCAGACTCATACCGGGTGAGGGTAAGTACTCACTAGAGCCTTATAAAATAAGGCTCAAACCAGATAGGGGTTGGTACCTATCAAAATATTTATCATCCGGAGGATCAGCAAACTTCAAACGAAGGAGCATCTGAAGGATAACCGGGCAAAAAGGGTTAATTCCTTCCCCTACCAACTAATTTTGTTGGCATATTAAGCCAACAAATTAGCCAGGCAGGTGAAGGGGGGGCAGCTGTAGACCCCTAATTTTGCCCGGCTTCTCAATAAAGGCTAAGGAGACTTCCTATAAAGTTCGCCCGACATCTCAAATAAAGGCCAAGAAGACTTCCTATATGAAGATAAAGCTTCAACGCCTTTTTATCCTTTTCCAATGTTTATGGTCAAAACATTGGTGGCGACTCCATAAGAACCCCTTTTCGAAAACTTTGCTTTTATTAGAGGATAGTTCAGTTGTTGAGCACCTCGGAAGCAATGAACATATTTTAACATAAAACGCGAGTGTAAACCATCTTTTCGCGACCGCTCGCATAAACGTTCGAGATGTCCCTAGACGTCGGAACGGACGGCGGCGACAGGAAATTTCTGATCAGAGCTACGGCTGATATTCAAGTCCCTCAACCGTGTAGCACGCCTACCCTTTTTCCTGGCAGACGGCTGACTCTGATCACCACCTTGTGTAGGAGGGGGGGACTGTGTAGGAGGAGGGGTACCAGATGAATCTGCCATATCTGTGTTCAAAGAAAAAAATAATAGTTATTAGTTTAGACAATATGACTCAAGATAAACAAAAAAGTGCATACATTAAAAAATAATACATTAAAAAAAGTGCATACATTATCAAGTTGGAACATTCTCCCAAAATCCTTCCATATGGTCATAACGTATGGCATGCACATCATCTATTTCTACATTAACACTCAAGTTTGGCATATTTGAAGAGAAACATGGTGTCTCTGGTATATCAAGTACTAATTCATCATTCTCATGAGAAGTATACATGAGTTTTCCTTGTATAACCACTGACCATCCTTTGTTAGCGGGATCAGTGACATAAAACACTTGTTTTGCCTGAGATGCCATGATAAATGGTTCTTCGATATAACGAGTATTTTCAAGGTTAACCAAGGTAAATCCAAGATCGTCGGTGAAGATGCCAGTATTAAAATCAACCCACTTACATTTAAAAATAGGTACTTTGAATATCGTGTAATCTATTACCCAAATCTCTTCAATTACACCAAAGTAGCCCATTGACGCCCTTATCGAATATTTATCCTTTGAACTCGAGAAATGCATTGATTCAGCCACCACCATGACTCCACTATTTTGCATTGTGCTTATTTCATCTTCTCCCTTTGTATAAAATGAATAGTTATTTATATCATACCCACCCCAACATATCACATCAAAGTTTGGCTCACATGCTAGCCACTTTAGTGTATCAGAAGTTGCATTGTCACCTTCAACTTGTTGTTTAAACCACTTCAAAAAGCTCTTGTTGTGTTCAGTGATCACCCACTTTTTAGGCATACGTGGATTATTTCGCTTCACAATGTCTTTATGAGCACTTAAGTAGGGGATGACTTCTTCACTGTTATTCAATATGTACAAATGCGCTTGAAGTACTTCATCTCGACACATTGTCACAACTTTTGCACCTCGAGTTCCTCTACCAAGACCTATTCCATGGTAACGAGTCTTAGGTAACCCTATAGCTTCAACTTCTGATAAGTATTTTGTGCAAAACTCAATAGCTTCCTCTGCAATATATCTTTGAACAATTGATGCTTCAGGACGATATTGGTTCTTCACATACCCTTTTAATATCTTCATGTATCACTCAATAGGGTACATCCATCGTAAGAAAACTGGACCACAGATTCTAACTTCCCTGGCTAGATGAACAATCAAGTGAACCATAATATCAAAAAATGATGGAGGAAAGTACATCTCAAATTGACACAATATGACTGCAGCCTCATTCTCTAACTGATCCAAAACATCCGGGTCCATAACTTTACTACATATGACATTAAAAAAAAAGCATAATCGAGTTAAGGAATATCTAACATTCTCTGGTAAGATACCTCGAATAGCCACAAGTAGAAGTTGTTGCATCAATACATGACAATCATGAGATTTTAACCCAAGCAATTTTAGATCTTTCATAGATACAAGTCTCTTCACATTGGAAGAGTAACCAAATGGAACCTTCACACCTCGTAAAAACTCACAAAAACTTCATTTCTCTTTTTTAGACAGTGTGTGACATGCTGGAGGCAAGTATGTTCGGTTACCATGAGGTTGAGGAGCTAATTGTTCTCTTATACCCATTTCAACCATGTCCAAACGAGCATTGACACCATCTTTTGTTTCTCCTTGAATGTTAAGGAGTGTAACCCCCTTTACAGATTACATTTATTAATTCTAATTTATTATCTAAGTTAGTAATATTTTCAATATTCATAGAAGGTTAATAGAAAATATACTAAGTGAACAATTAATTTAGGTAAGGTTTTATATTAAATCAAGCAACAAGTTCTAGTACAAAGTTTTCAAAATATTACAAGTCATAAAGTTATACTTATATGTTATACAATTCCCATCCTAAGCTCTGGATTTTTGCATCCGACATCTATCTCTTGAATTATGTATTCCTCGCATCATACCTCACCAACATCCGGAATTGAAATATTTATGGGGTTAGACATTTAATTTTATCCACAACAAATAAAGCAAACATTCATACGATAAAATCAACCAATGAAAAATTCCTTCTAAGAAATATACAACCGTATATAATTTCATTTAAAAATTAATTAGGAGAAACAAATAAATAAATCATGGAATCATAATAGAGAATATCGTACAAATCATGAATAATTTACAATTTTATCATGCAATATGTTTATGATATGCACATGTGACTCCAAACGTAAAACTTTAAAATCATGCTTTTGACTCAAAATAAAAAATTATTTTTGACTCGGTGCTCCATGGAGACTCATTTGAGTGTCTAGTGAAACCGGAGCTTAACATCACCCTGTCCGGTGATTCGGCAATGTCCCACTAAACGCGAACAAGTAGACAGTGAGTCGAGTGTCAGTGCACCCGGCAGGCTACCACGGCACGGAATCAAATAAAGACTGGCCACTTATGGAATTGCCCATGCCCAAACACTCCCTAGACCGGAGGTCCATCCCCATAGACCGGAGGTCCTGTCTTACCTATTCTACTCCCCCATTTACTATCGGAGATTCCGGTAGCTCAATTTTTAATAATTCATTCTCTGTCTCATTTGGCCAGCCATTTTCATAGTCATATTTCACTACCAGATACTCTTGATAGTAAATTGACTCACAGAAAATGTAAAAATTCTGTTTTACAAATCATTATTCCTACCAACCGTCCTTGGTAGCAACTTAAGAGAAATTTCCAAATACTTTTCTCGTAAAAACTTTTCTGTGACTTCCAGAAAACATTTCATGCACTATGTTTATGTCTCGTATGAAACAAAACAATCTATCATCAATTAAATACTTAAAAACATCTCCTTCATATATTCAAAATTTTAATTACAATTCATAGTTGTTTTAAGCAAGACAAATTTTATTAATAATTTATTTCATAGGGTTCAGTGTTTTGTCCATATCTTGAGTTCTAGACCTCATTTTAAGATGATTCCAATTGTGTTGGAAAGATAACATAATAATCTATAACTTTGATGAAGGCACTATCCTCAAATTCTAACGTTTATTGAGTCGTTTTCCTAGTAAACAAAGAGGGGTAATATACTTGTTTGACTTTATCTCGATTTTACCCTTGATCTTTTGCAAAAATTCCCACCTAGTCCTTTCTTCTTCCTTCTCTCGCTCAAGCGAATACACCGGTCGTTTGAGCAAGATGGAACCCGAGAGTCCCCTTTTGTTTGAAGACTTCGTCGCTCAAGCGAGTACATCGGTCGCTTGAGCGAGTAATGACCCGAGAGTCCCCTTTGTTTGAAGCTTTCGTCGCTCGAGCGAGTACACTTGTCGCTTGAGCGAGACATGACCCTTAGTCCCCTTTGTTTGAAGCTTTCGTCGCTCGAGCGAGTACACTTGTCGCTTGAGCGAGACATGACCGTTAGTCGCTCAAGCGATGTAATTATCGCTTGAGCGATAAAGAACCCGAGAATCCCAAATTTTCCAGGTATCCTCGCTCAAGCGACATATTTTTCGCTTGAGCGAGTTTTGCGAATTTTCATCGGTTCGCCATTTTCGAAATCCAAGTTTCAAATTTCTCAGTTTCAATCACTCAAATTTGTTCCAAATCAAAATTAAACCATAAATATGTTCAATTTAAGTTAAAAACAACAATTTTATTATATAATTCATCCTTAATTGAAAGAAATTCAACAATATTTCAATCTTTGCAATTGATGAATAGTAATCTCCAATTACGAGACATTCTTTTGAATAAAACTAAACGTCTAACCCATACCTGATTCCTCAATATCTTATTACTCTCCTAATTTTGTATGCTCCTCCTTTCCTCCTTTCTCTCTCGGTTTATTCTTCAAGTTGGTCGTGAATTGTGTTGGTGTATGTTTCCGGTTTCCTCCTATTTATAAACTTACTCACCGACTTAATTCTTTCTAGGATTTTCTTCGTTGTCTTTATTCTTCACCGCCTTAATTTAATTCCGATTCTTCACCGACTTAATTCAAATGTATTTAGGCCACTACCGACCTTCTGTTTCTCTCTTTTTTTTTTTTTTTTAATATTTATTTACTCATTTATTTAATTTTTTTTATTATTAAGAATTATTATTAAATTATTATTTGACACAATATTAACCTTGGATTTTATTTTATAATTTTCTTAAGACAAAATTACTATAAAAATCATGTTTTATTTTTATAATAACTCTACATAATATTCGGTACATATTTATAACTTACAAAATTTATTTATATAATTGATTACAAAATTTAGGATATTACAAGGAGCGTTCCGATGATACTGTCACACACATTTTTCTCTACATGCATGACATCTATACAATGTCTCACATCAAGAACCCTCCAATATGGTAGAACAAAAAGGATTGACATTTTCTTCCATATACCTATGGCTTTCTTTTTCGTCTTTCCAAACTCAAATGAAATCGCACTTTCTCGTTGATATACTTCTTCCCCACTTAAAGCTGTTGGGGCTGCATCATTTTCTTGACACCCGTTAAATGATTTTTTTAATTTACGATACGAATGGTTTGAAGGAAGAAATCTTCGGTGTCCAAGGTACACTATTTTCCTTCCATGTTGTAGTTGATAGTGACATGTGTCTTCTTCACATATCGGGCAAGCTTTATGTTCCTTTGTGCTTGTAGCCACTCAAATTACCATATGCTTGGAAAGTCATTAATTGTACAAAATAACATTGCACGCAACTTGAATAAGTCACCTGTGTACCCATCAAACACATCAACACCTTCCTCCCACAACATCTTCAACTCTTCAACTAATGGGCTTAAAAAAACATCAATGTCATTTCCAGGTTGTCTGGGACCCGAGATCATCAAAGATAGCATCAAGTACTTACGTTTCATACACAACCATGGAGGTAAGTTGTAAATAACTAACACCACAGGCCATGAACTATGTTTACTGCTTAAATTTCCATATGGATTCATTCCATCTGTAGCAAGTCCAAACCTAATGTTTCTTGGATCATTACCAAAATTCTGGAAGATGGAATCAATTTTTTTCCATTGCAATCCATCTGCCGGATGCCTCAACTGACCATCTTTAATACGACTATCTGCATGCCATCTAGTGAGCTTTGCATCATTTCCATTAGTGAATAATCGTTTCAACCTTGGAACAATGGGAAGATACCATAACACTTTTGTCGGGGTACCCTTCATTACATCATTGTCAGAATCACCATCCTTCTTCTTGTATCGTGATTCCCCGCATTGTGGACATTCGTGAAAGTTCTCAAATTCTTTCCTGTACAACACACAATCATTCGGACATGCATGAATTTTTTGGTCCTCCATACCTGTAGACCCCAAATCTTGCCCGGCCTCCAAATAAAGAGCAGAAGACCTCCTATTCGAAGATGGACGAAGCCTAACAAGCCACTAGGATAGATTATTAGGCCCCATGCTAGGATAGGAGGGAGTTTCTGTACGAAAAAATAAGTTTTCTCGCTTTGTTGGGACGAGACCGCCCTCTGGATTTCCCAGACCGCCGTCTCGCCTCACGCAAGTGGCAAGACCGCCGTCTCGCTTGACGAGACGGCGGTCTCGCCACCTGCGAAGGGCGAGACGGCGGTCTCGTTTCCCCAGACGGCGGTCTCGCCGCGTTTGGCAGGTCGAGACGGCGGTCTCGACCTTGTCAGACGAGACCGGCGGTCTCGCCACTGACAGGCGCGAAAACCTATAAATAGGGGTCCTCCCCCCCTCATTTCCACACACCTCAAGCATTAGCTCTGCCTTCTCTCTAAAAACTTCTCTCTAGAATCCCTCTGACGCATTTCCGGAGTTTCTGAGTGTCTTTGAGAGCATTTTCCGGCATCTAGAAAAGTTTCCGACGTCTTGTAGAGTGAAGGGCTGCCAAAAAGCACCCTCTTTTTTAAAGAGAAATATAAAACAAAGCTTGCTTCGGAGGTTTAATTTCTCCCTCTCTACTTTTAACGCTTTAATTTCAATTATGCAATAGATTAGGGCCATGTAGTCATCACTTTAAATTCCGCACAATAAAAAAAGGGCAAAAGAGTATTTTCTGGTTTATTTATTAACAATAAAAGATGGCCTATCATAGGGAACCCGAAAGGGGCGTAGTAAAGGAACTAACACTTCCTTTACAATGTAACTAACTCCCTTACCCAACTCTGGTTCTAATGACCAAAGTTGGTTTTCAAAAACCAACGCCTTTTAAAAACCTTTTCCGATGTTTCCGGTAAAAACATCGGTGGCGACTCCATAGAACCCCACAAAAATTAGTCCTTGGGTTAGCCCGGTTATCGGACAACCTAAAGGCGTTGTAACCATCCATAAAAAAACGCGAAAATCAAAAGGGTCGAAAAACCATCGCGTCGCTCCGACCGCCTTCTTTCAGATGGCGGCGACAGATGGCGACTCCACTGGGGAATCCTCGAGAGTTGATCCCATTTAGTGATGGACCGGCTAAAAAAAAAAAAACCAAGAAAATAACGCTTTTGCCCTTAACTTGTATTATAACATGTTTTAATGCTTGGCTTTAATAACTGTTGTTTGTTTATACTTACGCAATTGTGTGAAATAGAAAACTGTACACAAACCCTTGCACACAACAGTTCCCTCTATACCCGGGGGCAAGTGAGAAAACCATAGGGAGTGGGTGGTAGGTACGGTTCGCTGTAGTGAGGGCCTTGAGCCCACCAGTGTGATCGGAAACCACCACTCAAGGTGATAACCTTCCTCTTTTGGCAACAAGACTGACTATGGCCTTAGTGCTAAGCATGGTCGGACAGCTGGAGAGTGGGGACCCTATAATGGGGGCACCTTGGAGGCCTTAGCCTGGTGAGAACAATTAGAACCAACCCTGGCCAATGCACTTTTCTGCAGGAAAACCCTACCTCGTGATAAAAACAAATTCTCGCCTGTTCGCGGATGACCGAATTGTATGTGCATATTTTTGTTGCATTTGTCTGTTGCATAGCATAAACAAACAACAAAACAAAAATCAAAAAAATATTTTCACAAATAAACACCCTTATCTCGGACAGTCTGCCTTTTAGCTAGCCTGGTTTCAGGTTCTTTGTAAGCTAAGTAGTCACGCAGTTCCGACAGAAGAGATAAGGGACGCTAAATAACCCTTTCACATAAAGCCACATTTTATCTCGGACAGTCTGCCTTTTAGCTAGCCTGGTTTCAGGTTCTTTGTAAGCTAAGTAGCCACGCAGTCCGACAGAAGAGATAAAAGGCTATAAAATAAAAATCCAAAATAAATAAAATCAAATCAAAACATTTATAAAAATAATTTTGACAAAGTCGTATCATTCGTATTGCATCATAAGTGAAAAAAAACAAGAGAGAAAATAAATGCATAAGGAAAGTATGCATACGCATCATTTTAATAAACCCCTAAAAAATGGGTCTTAGAGGCGTTTTTTGGGGAAAATACTGGGTCAAATCCCCTTCGGGTATTTGCAACTTGGTTCTTCACCCTTTTCTCTTCGTTTTGACATGTTGTGCGTCCAAATCGGACAACCCAGTCAAAAGTTATGCCACTTTGAACATCTACTGCCCTTTTGTACATGTGCATGCATAAATACATTTATTCTAGGGAGCACTGGATATCTCTAAGACAATGGCGAAAGAGGCCCCAAGCACATTTGTGACCTTCACGACAAGGAAGGGATAAATGTACTAAGGTGTGATGGTGATCCCCATTATACTTGTCAAATCTGTGATGGGGAAGGAACCATTACACCGAGGTGGGTATGATACCCCACAAAGCGTAAGCTTTAAGGAGGATACCTAAGCCATTGTCTTAAGGAATATCCATCTCATAAATCATTTAAACAATAAAAATCTTTTTGCATTCTAGAAAGCGGCTGGTATTCTTCATGCCCTCATCCGCATACAAAAAAAAAACACAAAATCCCAAACACTATCATACATCATGTTAGAAAATAAAACATGATAATGTTTAGGAAAAAACAAACACTAGCATACATGCATCAACCAAACTTCATCCTCATAACATGCATCTAACAATAGACAGTCGAAGAAAGTGGACATTCCTCAATACCATTAAAAGAGGATTAGGGCATTCACATGCCATACACGGGAAGTCAAAAAAGGAAATACATACAAATTTTAACCAACCTATGGGATTCCTTTAGGCTTTTCGCTTTTAAAAAGTGCTTTGAAACGTTGCATTGAGGAATGTACACTGTCTAGATGAAATGAATAAAATTGTTTGTTTTCATCATCTCAACCGTCTATTGCATTCATGAATTGCATTCATAAATTGCATTCATTCTCACTTTAATAATAATAAGATAATAAAAAGAGAGGATTAATTGATGTGCTTTCCATGAATTGGGATAAGATGAAGAACAAACATTTTGTCATCAAGTTTTCCCCAACGGTCGACTCGCAGCAAGAGGAAAATAAGCCTCGGTCGTTGGTCCTCAGGAATAAAGAAGAGGGGGCAAGGACACCAGTGCGATTATTTGTGCCACGTCCTTTCCCCTACGAAACAAATAAAGTTGTACCGTGGAGATATGGGGAATCTTCACCAATAAAAGAAGAAATAACAAATATAGCCGGCATTGGGGGCAAAATTAGAAATGAAAGAATCTATTCCCCCAAGGAGTTGTAAGATGACGCTCCTACAAATAAAGAAAAAATAAAAAGACCGAAGAAAAACATAATCCAAAGAGGAAATTGAAGAGACTTTGGATTCACGACGCTAAGGCAGTTCTCTTAACGCTCCGCCAAAGAGACAAACTCAGGGTAGGCGACAAGCTAGCTAGAGACGACATTCAGATCAGCAAATCATCTGCCCTACCTTGAATGGATGCGGTGAAAGAGGACCTTTGAAATATCTTTTGCCGATATGAAAAGACTTCCCCAACAATATGAAGGTGACCCACATGATGAGAAAATATGGATATCGCCCAAACCAAGGGCTCATTAAAAACTCTCAAGGAATAAGGGAGCCACTAGATTTTAAAGACAGTCCTTTGAAGCATTACCCTACAAAGGATCAAGCTGCACAGAGAAAAGGGAAGTCTCCCCTCCGCACCTTGAATCATATTTTCCCATATAGAGGGGTTCAAGCGTCAAAAGCGACTTTAGTCATTAGGCGTTCTCCTTCTGATTCTTAGGATTTGTAAATCCAATGACTATTAGAGATTACTCCTCGGGGCCAGCCCGACCCCCGAGCATTGTAGGGCACATATTTCCCTATTAATTACAAAGAATGTCATTCTTACTATTTGCTTCTCTTCTTGCTATGTCTAAACCTCATTAATAACCATGTTCAAGCAAACGTTTTCAAAAGTGCGTCAAAGTAATCAAACTACGCCATTGACCAAAATAAAAGTCAAATCCATCACTACTGATTGACTAGAAACACAAAATAAAGTTTTACCTCGTCATAAGTAAAGTCGTGTTTCGCCAATGTTGTACAAAAAGAAAACAATAATCAAAAGAAGCCCATAGAAGCTAAAGGCCAAAAAAGAGAGGGCAAGATACCTGGTAGGAAACCCACCAAAGGGGGCTACGCAAAAGTTAGGGTAAACCCGCTAGGAAACCCGAACAACCATAAAGGGTAGCCTAGGCAAAAATTAGGGTTACAAAATAAAGTCCGCTAGGTTTCCAAAGCAAGAAAAAAGAAACCTAGACAAAAGTTAGGACAAAACAAGACACAACATCCTAAGAACCCAAAGGGCAGACTAGGGAAGTCAATCAGTCATAGCAAGCGCCATAGAATAAGACGCCACTCCATAAACAAAACGTTGTTTAAACTAGCCTAAACACTCTAACCAACCTTGGCTAGCCATGCTTACAAAAACCATTTTTTGTCAAAATAAAACAATTCTAAAACACAAGCCTTTGAAATAAACATCATCTTCCTTCTTTTCTCTTGACCCTTACTACTACGACATTCTAGTAATTAGTAGGGAAATGTGGAGATAGTAATTAATAGGAGGATTGACATCCCCAAGGAAAGGGAGGGGCGCACTAACATGGCAAGTCGCTCCACAATTAACACAATCCTTCTTCGATCATGAAAAATCAAGACGGCAAAATTGGTACAGCCTATCCCTATCGACGAAAGCACATAACGTCAGAAGCTCATCAGGAGTAAAAGAACATTGGTTAATCATTTTGAAAAATTAATTGAAATAGTATTATAGGATGCATATCACAAACATTGCATGCATATGATAGGCTCCTATCTCTTAAAAAAGAAGAGAAAGAAAAAATGACAATAAAAAGAATAACGCCTGCTAGGAGATTCTTAGGCAAAAGTTAGGGTAGCCTGCTAGATCGAAAACGCGCAAAGGGCGGTCTAGGCAAAAGTTAGGGCATTCATAAAAAAGGAAAAAGCCCGCTAAGCTATCCTAGGCAAAAATTAAGGCAGCCCGCTAGACCGAAAACCCCAAAAGGGAGGTCTAGGCAAAAGATAGGGCCAAACCAAAAAATGAACAAAAGAGAGGGGTCCTTCATCATAATCATAAGAAGTCCAGCAGGAGAATGCCAGTCACCTTTCCAGATGCATCAATCAAAAAGAATAGATTGCATTTAGGGCATCCACACACGAGTAGTCGCACAAAACGACTTTGTCAATGTCAAAAATGAAAAAAATAAAAATAACTTCAAATAAATAACAAAAAATAAAAAGCATTCATGCATATAAGGAGACTAGCTCCATGTTTGTGATTGAAAACAGGATCACTGAGACTGAGTCTCCAAATAATGCCCTCAAGAAAACGAAGCAAGTCGTCAATCAAGCGACTCAGCAGAATAAGAGCTTCTGAAAATCAAGAGCTCCATCTACCATCCTTCTACCCAGAAAAGAAGGCACGAGAAAGTAAGAAGTCTTCAAACATTTCTCAAGAAAGAAGAGAGAATTGTCATAAGAAGCTTCCAGAAGCCAAAGCTCCAATCATCACCCAATAAAAGAGGGCACAACCATCAGACATCATAAAAGAAAAGCCGACGGAAAGGCTTAGTTATCCCCAAGAGGATCCTTGCCTACTCCAAAGGCAACACAAAAACACTCCTCACGGCTCAGCATTACCACTACATGAGTCATCGAGCACACTCACCTAAAGTCTCCTCCACACTCCCCAATGGAGAATAAAGGCTCCAAGAGCCCATCATCATCATCATCAACAGTCAAAAGAGTCTGATCTCCATACCATCAAGGGCTCAACATAAAGAGAAAAAAGAAGAAAACCCTTGCATCCCCAGCGAATATCCAAAAGAAAGGGTCGCAACAGAGAAGGTCGAATAAAAATCCCCAAGTGGATCTCCCTACAAAAAGGATGAGTAAGGAAATCTCCATCCTCAGTAGAATAAGAGTTTCATAAGGTCAACTCGCATCAACATTAATCAAGGATCCAGGACTCCATCCCAGAAAAATCGGATCCCCATGGAAGTTAATAATCCCTTGATGGATCACCTAAGAAAATTTTATCCCGTGCGGATCCCCAAAGAGAAGAAAAAGCCTGCGTGCATAAAAAGAAACTAAAAAGTAACAAGGCGCATGCATTATCCCAATAAAAAAGCCAGATTTCAAAATCGCGATAAAAAAAGAGATAAATCGTGGAAAAAGGCAAAATCAAATAAAAATCCTAACTTCCAGGAAATCAAATCCCTAAAGTGGGTCACCGCAGAAAAGGGAAAATCAACAAAAAGAGGAATCAGAAATTCCACTCCCCCAACGAGAATAAGAGCATCACAAACGCCGACTCACACCCACATCAATTAAGGAGTCAAAACTCCATTCCCTCGGGGGCAAATCAAAATTAGATCCCCGGGAAGGCAATCAATTCCCGGTGGATCACCAAAAAGAGAAAAATCATCCCCAGTGAGCCTACGACAAAGGCAAATTCCAGACTCACATCCTTAGAAGAGTCATTTGCCTAGGCATAGGCAAGATCTGGCGAGCGAGAGCCAATTTCCCCAGAAAGGGACATCAACCTATTCGGAGGCAAGCAAGTATAAAGTCTTCACCACTAATGAAGCATCCGCCTACTTAGAGGCACAGTAAACAAAAAAACAAAAAACTCCATTTCCCCAGAGGAATAAGAGCTTGAAGAAACCAGCTCTCATCAACACCAAACAAGGAGTCACAACTCCATTCCCCAAAAGGCGACCAAAATTAGATCCCCAAGGAGTCAACCAACTCCCTAGTAGATCCCAAAAAAACTTACCCCCAGAGAGCCTACTGCAAAGGCAAAACTTCAAACGCATATCCTCAGAAAATTACTTGCCTATATCACCTAACATGGATATCCCTAGTGGAACGCATAGGCAAAACCTTGCAAGCAAAAAAACAACATTAGCCTATTCAGAGGCAAAGAAAAAAGCGAAACCAAAAAGTCTTCACCTCCAAATGAAGCATTTGCCTACTCAGAGGCATTACCATAACCTCAACGGAATATCCGGCTACTCAAGAGGCATCATCAAAAACAAAGAATCCCCAGCAATCAACGAGCTGGACGAACACCAACAGAATCCCCGGCACAGACCGGACGACAATTCTCAAGAAAAGACAAACAAAGACACAGAAAGAACACCTCAAACACCCGGCGCATGGTCAGAATCAGTAAGCCGCCACCATCGCCAAAGGATTAGCCACCGCAAGAAGGGGCATCCAGAGGCACATAACCAGACGGGGGTTCATACTCGTCAGCCAAGGGGTCAGCTACCGCGTCAAAGGAGCATCCCAAGGTTTCACATCGGCGCGTGATCAGAATCAGTAAGCCATCACCACAGCCAAAGGATCAGCTACCACGAGATGGACCATCCGGAGGCTTAACACCAGATGGGGGTGTGTACTCATTGGGCCTTACAAAAGGGGGCTTACCAGACGGGGGTTCATACTCGTCAAACACCAGATGAGGGTGTGTACTCATCAGGCCTTACAAAAGGGGGCTTACCGGGCGGGGGTTCATACTCGTCAAACCAGATGAGGGTTCGTACTCATCAACCGAAGGGTCAGCTACCCGTCAAAGGAGCATCCCAGAGGCGCACAACACAACATCTCCCCAGAGGATCATCCGCCGCAAAGACGGAATATCTGAAGGGAAACCGTGCAAGAGGGTCAACTCCTTTACCCTCCAGTCGATCACCTTAGCACAAAAGGCCAGCAGTCGACTGGTCGGGTAAAGGAGGGGCAGCTATAGACCCCAAATCTTGCCCGGCCTCCAAATAAAGAGCAGAAGACCTCCTATTCGAAGATGGACGAAGCCTAACAAGCCACTAGGAGAGATTATTAGGCCCCATGCTAGGATAGGAGGGAGTTTCTGTACGAAAAAATAAGTTTTCTCGCTTTGTTGGGACGAGACCGCCCTCTGGATTTCCCAGACCGCCGTCTCGCCTCACGCAAGTGGCAAGACCGCCGTCTCGCTTGACGAGACGGCGGTCTCGCCACCTGCGAAGGGCGAGACGACGGTCTCGTTTCCCCAGACGGCGGTCTCGCCGCGTTTGGCAGGTCGAGACGGCGGTCTCGTTGGACGAGACGGCGGTCTCGACCTTGTCAGACGAGACCGGCGGTCTCGCCACTGACAGGCGCGAAAACCTATAAATAGGGGTCCTCCCCCCCTCATTTCCACACACCTCAAGCATTAGCTCTGCCTTCTCTCTAAAAACTTCTCTCTATAATCCCTCTGACGCATTTTCGGAGTTTCTGAGTGTCTTTGAGAGCATTTTCTGGCGTCTAGAAAAGTTTCCGACGTCTTGTAGAGTGAAGGGCTGCCAAAAAGCACCCTCTTTTTTAAAGAGAAATATAAAACAAAGCTTGCTTCGGAGGTTTAATTTCTCCCTCTCTACTTTTAACGCTTTAATTTCAATTATGCAATAGATTAGGGCCATGTAGTCATCACTTTAAATTCCGCACAATAAAAAAAGGGCAAAAGAGTATTTTCCGGTTTATTTATTAACAATAAAAGATGGCCTATCATAAGGAACCCGAAAGGGGCGTAGTAAAGGAACTAACACTTCCTTTACAACGTAACTAACTCCCTTACCCAACTCTGGTTCTAATGACCAAAGTTGGTTTTCAAAAACCAACGCCTTTTAAAAACCTTTTCCGATGTTTCCGGTAAAAACATCGGTGGCGACTCCATAGAACCCCACAAAAATTAGTCCTTGGGTTAGCCCGGTTATCGGACAACCCAAGGACGCATTTTCGAAAACCTCGCCCCTAGGTTAGCCCGGTTATCGGACAACCTAAAGGCGTTGTAACCATCCATAAAAAAATGCGAAAATCAAAAGGGTCGAAAAACCATCGCGTCGCTCCGACCGCCTTCTTTCAGACGGCAGCGACAATACCCATTGGACACAATATCTTCTTAGCATCATAATTGCAGGTTGGCAATGTGTTACCTTCAGGGAGCATGTCACTCAACAACTCAAGCAATTCTGTGAAACTTTTATCAGTCCACCCATTCTTTGCCTTCACATTGAACAATTTTAGTACCGCTGACAATCGTGTGAACTTAGTACAATTTGTATACAAAGGCTTTTTTGCATCATTGGACAACTTCTCGTACACATGTGTATGTTGGAAGGCATCTTGTCCAAGCTCATGAATCATTACCTCCAGCTGATCATCCATCTCTAGATCAACTTCTTCTTTGTCTTCTACACTTGGCATGTTTAATAATTCACCATGCCATGTACACTTTATGTAAATCTTTAGGAAACCATCATAAAGAACATGTTCCCAAATAACTTCAGTCGGTAATCTTCGCTCATTCAAGCAGTTAACACATGGACAATAGAATCTTCCATCATTATCCGGAACATTCATCTTAGCAAATTCAAGGAATTGTTCTACTCCACTCTCATATTCATTTGTTGTTCGTCTATAATTGATCCAACTCCGATCCATTGTTACCTTCTTTCACATAACACAACATATAAATATAGTTTGAGGATGATAACATCCAACATGTTTTGCTGAAATTGCGATTTCACGTGATTGGATATTTTAATCTTTCAATAGGAAGTTCTGTCCTATAATGAATCATTTCATGACTGACTCCAATCAAGGCTAACCGTATTGTCTCACATTAGGGTGAGCATAAGCGATGATAGTTTTCACTTAAAATGAAATAACTACATTATAATACAAATCTAATTTTCAAAATCAAAATCACGAAAGAATGCCTACAGAAACACATTCAAATGACTAAACTACTTACAATACGTCTCTAAATTAGCTAAAGGCACCCGTGATCTTTCCATCTCTTGACAGCATTATTACATACCAGATTCAAAACTGTGAACCTACAATGGCTAAAGCAAGCACGGAAACTTACCTCTTGAAGACCTACAGAGGTGGCAGGTGGCGTGACGTGCAGAGCTGGGTGGGGAGAAATGTACACAGGCGACGGGCACCAACGACAGTAGTAGCAGGCGACACGACGTACAGAGTTGGCAGGTGGCAGGTGGCGTGACGAGCAGAGCTGGGTGGGGAGAAACGTACACAGGCGATGACGTTCATAGAAGAGACAGAGAGAACGGGGAGCTCTGCTATGGGTGAAGTGATGAAATGGAGCGTTGTGGCAGGTGTAAAACAGAAGATACTATGTCGGTTTCCCTAACACCTGTCATCAAATACACTTTCTATGTCGGGTAAATTTTAACCGACATAAAAAGTTCACTTTCTATGTCGGGTAAATTTTAACTGACATAGAAAGTTCACTTTCTATGTCGGTTAAATTTTACCCGACATAGAAAGTGAACTTTCCATGTCGGTTAAGTTTTACCCGACATAGAAAGTGAACTTTCCACTTATCATGTCGGTTACCTATTACCCGACATAAAAAGTTTATGATTTTATTACAAAATTGCCACCGCGCTACATACTATGACGGGTGGACTACGATCGTGATAAAAACTCGTCATAGAATGTTATTTTTCCACTAGTGCTCATTTAAATAGGAAAATAATATTGAGAACGAATCCAAAATAGTTGTTGCTCAGTAATAAATATTTAGAAAGAAATCAGGAAGTTCCCAATAGCTATAATTCTTCAAAACATATTTATTTTTCAAATTTTGAACTGCCATAATCAATTATCTTCCCAGCATAATCGATTATGACAGGGAAAAATCAATTTTTCATTTCTGATGCATCATAATCGATTATTACACTTACGTAATCGATTATGTCACTTATATAATCGATTATGTCACTTATATAGTCGATTGTGACCGTGTATTTCAAAACAAATGCTTCATTTGATGACATAATCGATTATGAACCTCACATAATCGATTATGACACTAATGTAATCGATTATGATACTTATATAATTGATTAAGACAGTGAAAAATGTCATATTAAGTTTATGACATAATCGATTATGACCCTCACATAATCGATTATGATAGTGAAAAATTTCATGTTACGAAATTTTATCACACTTGTGCTTTGGAGTCTTATGCATAATACAACTTCATCAACTTGTACCTCCATATCCAGTATTCTAAGACTCTATCTAGTCTTCAGGAGTCATCTTGGGTTTACTTGAATCTTGAATGGTTTGAATAATCATATCTTTGGCTTACTTGAGTCTTGAATATTGTTGACTTGAATCATCATCAAAATCATCTCTTGGGAATGTAGGGATATGTTACACATTGCCATCAATCTCCCTCTCATAACTTTCAATTAGCCATCGAGAAAATATGACAATTGGGAGGAGTTGTATAAGAAGTTACCACATCTTTTGAAAGCTATGCAAGTATATGTTTCTGGATTTATATGGAAGATGAACACATGTCCAGCATACCAAGGACAACCACTGGTTGAGGACCATGTCTTCTTCAAAAGGGTCTTCTGGTCCTTCAAACCTTGCATAGATGATTTTCAATACAACAAGCCATTAGTGCAAGTGGATGAAACATTTCTCTATGGAAAATAGAGGAACCTTATTTGTTGTAGTAGCACAACATGGTCACAATAACATACTCTCAATCGCCTTTGCTATAGTCGAGGGGAAAACAGTTGATGGTTGGTTCTTCTTTTTAAAGAAACTAAGTAGATACATCATCCCACAAGATAGACTATGCCTCATTTCTTACCGCCATGAGTCTATACGAAGTTCTTACACAAGAGAGGGCAGTGGTTGGACTGAAAATAATTCTATGCATGTGTACTGTATTCAACATATTGCCCAAAATTTCATGAGGAGATTCAAGAAAAGTCCACTAAAGAAGGATGCTATCAATATGGGTAACTTTCTGTTATTTTCTAAACTCATTATTTTCATTATTTTTTAATTAACTCAAGTAACTACTAACTGATTTATTTAAGTTGTTTTGTAAACATCATAAGAAATGATTGAGCCCAAATTCTTCTACTATTATAAAATAGTAAGAAATGAAGATATGGAGGCAGCAAAATGGTTGGATGAAATCCTAAGGGAGAAGAGGACACTAGCTTGGGACAACGTCGATCTTGGGGACACATAGCCACCAACTTGGTAGAGTCAATCAATTCGATCCTTAAAAAGATAAGGAACCTTCCTATTTCCTCCTTAATGACTATAACTTATATACATTGCAATAAGTTCTTCATCAAAAGAGATAAAGAAGTTGCAACCATGATTGTTGTTGGACACGTATATGCTGAAGTGGCAACCAAAGCTCTGGCTGATGCACATTTAAAGGCAAACACTCATAGAGTGATTGAGTTTGACCAAATGAGTACAAAATTTCTAATAGAGGAAACTTTCAATCCAAGAGAAGTGTAGACCCCAAATCTTGTCCGACCTCACAATAAAGAGCAGAAGACTTTCATTCGAAGATGGACAAGGCCTCGAAGGTCCCTAGGCATGCTTACTAGGCTTCATGTTAGAATAGGAAAGCTTTGTGCACACAAAAATAAGAGAATTTTGCCTAGAAGCACGAGATGGTCGTCCCATTTGGCCAGACGACCATCTCGCCATTTATGAAACGAGACCGCTATCTTGCCACTTGGCGGTCGTTGTCGCCGCCGTCCAGGGACATCTCGAACGTTAATGCGAGCGGTCGCGAAAAGATGGTTGAGACTCGCGTTTTTTGTTAAAAATATGTTCATTGCTTCCGAGGCGCTCAACGCTGAACTATCCTCTAATAGAAGCAAGGTTTTTGAAAAGGGTTCTTTTGGAGTCGCCACCAATGTTTTGACCATAAACATTGGAAAAGGAGAAAAAGGCATTGATTTTAATAAAAACCAAACTTGGCCATTATAACCAGAGTCGGGTAAGGGAGTTAGTTACGTGTGGGGAAGGTATTAGCACCCCACAACGCCCCTTTCGGGTTCCCTATGACGGATTAATTCATTTAAGTAAAGATTACAAGAAATTACGCTATTACCCTATTTTATTCGTACAATATTTAAATATGGCTATCTACATGGTTTTATCTACATTGCATACAAAAAGCAGTAAATAAAGCAATAAAAGGGAAGAGAATTGAGAAGAACCTCCGAAGCAAGCTTTATATTATAAGTCTTTTATACAGAGGACGCTTTGCGGCAATCCTTCACTCTACAACGACTCTCCTCTCGAATAAACTCGACTCGACTAAAATTTTCTAGAAGAATCAAAAACCGGAATACAAATTCCTTAACTGATTGTTACCTATTAAAGGCAATCAGAGAGATCATTCGAAGGAGGGAGAGAAGAAGACAAGTCTTGGAGTTGTCTGGGGTCTGGAGAATGACAAATGAGGCTCCTATTTATAGATTTCGCTGCGTGGAAATCTGGGACGGCCGTCTGGGTTGGGACGGCCGTCCCAACTGCGCGTTTTGCACTGGGCCAAGCTAGGGGGAGAGTGGGACGACCAGTTTGGGTTGGGACGGCCGTCCCATTTGAATTTTGGGGCTTGGGACGTGCGTCCCAAAGGTGAGACGTGCGTCTCACTTGTCTTTTGATGTTTGGGACGGCTGTCCCAACCTGTCTTGGCCTATTTTCGCGTTCTGGGACCCCCGGGAATCTTTCCTTTCCTTTTTCGGACGTAGATTGATGCCGATAGATGTCCGTTGAAGCTTTATCTTCATATAGGTGGTCTTCTTGGCCTTTATTAAGATTCCGGGCGAGCTTTATCTTCGTGTAGGAAGTCTCCTTAGTATTTATTGTGTGGATGGGTGAACCCCGTCTTGTTGCGGGAGGTCTTTCTCGGTTTTTTATATGAAGTCGGGTGAACTTTATTTTCGTGTGAAGTTTCCCTAGCCTTTATTTTGAGAGGCCGGGAAAAATTAGGGGTCTACAGCTGCCCCCCCCCCTGCACCTGCCTAATTAATTCGTTGGTTTTAATATACCGACAAAATTATTTGGCAGGGGAAGGAGTTAACCCTTTTGCCGGTTATCCTTCGGATGCTTGCTTCTTTGCTGATCCTCCGGATGATAAATATTTTGATAGGTACCAACCCCTATCTGGTTTGAGCCTCCTTTTATAAAGCTCTGGTGAGTACTTACCCTCACCTGGTATAAGTCTGTATATTTACTAGACTTTTGTGGGTACCTACCCCCACTAGGTATGAACCTTGTTTTTACAAGGTTTTGGTGAGTACCTACCCTCACCTGGTATGAGTTCGCCTTTCGCTAAACTCTTGTGGGTACTTTTCTTTCGAGGTGCTCAACACTAAACTATCCTCTAATAGAAGCAAGTCTTTGTACCCGCTTTTAGAAATGCTTACGGTGAGTATTTTTACTTTACCCGATGCATTTTACTAAGTTTTGATGAGTATCTACCCTCATCCGGTACAAAACCTTATTTTTAAGGTTCCGGTGGGTACCTACCCCCACTCGGTACGAATCTGCATTTTTGCTAGATTCGATGAGTACTTACCCTCATCCAGTACTGAGACCTTATTTTTAAGGTTTTGGTGGGTACCTACCCCCACCGGTACGAATGCTGCATTTTTGCTAGATTCGATGAGTATTTACCCTCATCGGGTCCGAACCCCGTTACGCAAGGTTCCGATGCGTACCTACCCCCACCGGTCCGAATCTCGTTCGCAAGATTCGATGGGTACCTACCCCCACCTGGTCCGAACCCCGTTCGCAAGGTTCGATGGGTACCTACCCCCACCCGGTCCGAATCTCGTTACGCAAGATTCCGATGGGCACCTACCCCCACCCGGTCCGAATCTCGTTCGCAAGATTCGATGGGTACCTACCCCCACCCGGTTCAAATCTCGTTCGCAAGATTCGATGGGTACCTACCCCCACCCGGTCCGAATCTCGTTCGCAAGATTCGATGGGTACCTACCCCCACCCGTCCGAACCCCGTTCTCGCAAGGCTCGATGGGTACCTACCCCCACCCGGTCCGAACCCCGTTCCGCAAGGCTCGAGGGGTACCTACCCCCACCCGGTCCGAATCTCGTTCTGCAAGATTCTGATGGGTACCTACCCCCACCTGGTCCGAATCTCGTTCTGCAAGATTCTGATGGGTACCTACCCCCACCTGGTCCGAATCTCGTTCTGCAAGATTCTCAGGATGCACTTTTTGGTAGTTAATCCTGTGATTATCTGTTTTTGGAGATGTGTTAGCGGCTTACTTGTTTCTGATTATGCGCCTATTCCATGGGGAATAATTTGTTTTGACTTTTTTAGTCATCCGGTTTTTGCCGGGGATTCTTTGTTTTTGGCTTTTTTCTTTTAGCCATCCGATCTTGACCGGGGATTCTTGTTGATTGCCTCTTTTTAGGCGGGAATCCTCTGGGGATTTTGAATTCTCTTCTTGATTGTGCCTCTTGATTAGGCGAAGATTCATTTGGGGATTTTGTTGTGCCTCTTGATTAGGCGAATGCTTCAATAGTGGTGAAGACTTTGAGGGTTTGGATTGCCTCTTGCATAAGTTGATTTCCCATTTCTTGGGGGATATTAGTTTTTTGCTTGCTTGTTGCAAGTGAAGGCTTTGTGCTTCACTATGGATATCCGTCTTTGGGCGTTATGAGCGATTAACTCCTTGTGGATATAATTTTGTAGTTTGCCTTTGTCGTAGGCTCACTGGGGTAGTTTTCTTGTTGATGATCCATCGGGGAATTAATTTCA